>LT934112.1:24500420-24524066 GCA_900231445.1 Triticum turgidum subsp. durum | reverse complement strand
CACCCAGCCCATCGATGGTCCAGCGTCGTCTGCTCCGCCGGCATCATCATCTTCATGATCATGCCCGTCGCCTGCTCCGGCATCTTCCTCATCATCATGTCCTGCATCTTCTACATGATGACTGTGTACAGCATCACAGTCGTGATCATCTCCTGGGGATTCTTCGTCTTCTCGCCCACCCGAGCCGCGGTGGTTGTCTTGCTGCCCTTCCTCATTTCTTGCCCGGCCCGCATGGACGACTTCGTAGTCATCTTCATCACCTTGCCACCGATAGCCATCCATGAAACCACGCAACAGCAGGTGGTCCCGCACCTGCCCGGAATCCGGGTCCGCAATAAGGCTCTTCAGCTTGCATCTTCGACACGGACATCTTATCTCCATCTCGTTCTTTTGAAGCATCTCGGCCTTCGCGGACCTCAAAAACCTATTCACGATGCCTTCAGTCATCGTGCGGACCATGGTCGCCTGCGGGGTAGAGCAAAACGATATTTTAGAACCAAACAAAAATTTGGCATGACCTTCCCTAAAAATAGGACCAAAAAGAATGCTTAATGCCAAAATTCTCGCCGAAACGGAAATGAATCAACATTCCGGCAAAATATTGGCAACTATCGCATATCAAATACCGGTACACCTCCAAACACAAACACATATGCAACACCACAAACATATGCAACACCACGAACATACATAGATCTAGCTAGACCGTAAAAAGTGCATGTGCACATTGTTGTAAGGAGAACAACCTAAATATAGCTTCCCCCCTTACTTACCTATTAAAACAAGGTAATTTAACCACTTAATTTGAATGAATCTATGGTGGAAATGAGGTGAAAAAGAGGAGGCACCCGAGACAAGGAGGAGGTGGAGAGAATGAAGTGGGGAGAAAGTGAGTGTGTGGGTAGGAGAGGCTGTCCCAAATATCTTGTTGCTGCCCACTTACTAATGGCGCACCTCTTGCATGGTGCGCCATTAGTACTTACAACTACTAATGGCGCACTTGGGCAGGATACGCCATTAGTATGTTTGGATAGGCGCACTAGTTCAAAAAAAAATCCTATACTAATGGCGCACCCACTGCCAGGTGCGCCATTAGTAGTTACAACTACTAATGGCGCACTTGGGCAGGATGCGCCATTAGTATGTTTGGATAGGCGCACTAGTTCAAAAAAAAAGTTTCTATACTAATGGCGCACCTGCTGCCTAGTGCGCCATTAGTAGTTACAACTACTAATGGCGCACTTTGCCGGGATGCGCCATTAGTATGTTTGGACAGGCGCACTAGTTAAAAAAAAATTGATACTAATGGCGCACCCGTAGCATGGTGCGCCATTAGTTGTTTAAACTCTAATGGCGCATCAGATTGTGGTGCGCCATTAGTATATACTAATGGCGCACCATCTTTCTGGTGCGCCATTAGTGTCAATCCCATCTATAGCCATTTTCCTAGTAGTGGATATGCAAAAGGAGAAAGATGAGGATAATGATTTTATTAAATTGAAGAAATTTCCGTTTTTGCTTAGAGATCGTGCTAAAACTTGGTTTTCATCTTTGCCTAAAAATAGTATTGATTCGTGGACCAAGTGTAAAGATGCTTTCATCTCTAAGTATTTTCCTCCCGCTAAGATCATCTCCCATAGGAACGATATTATGAATTTTAAGCAACTTGATCATGAGCATGTTGCACAATCTTGGGAGAGGATGAAATTGGTGAGACGTAATTGCCCTACACATGGTTTGAATTTGTGGATGATTATACAAAAATTTTATGCCGGATTGAACTTTGCTTCTAGAAATATTTTCGATTCGGCCACGGGAGGCACTTTTATGGAAATAAATTTAGGAGAGGCTACTAAGCTCCTAGATAATATTATGGTTAATTATTATCAATGGCACACCGAAATATCCACTAGTAAAAAAGTTCATGCGGTTGAAGAGATTAATGTTTTGAGTGGAAAGATGGATGAACTTATGAAATTATTTGCTAATAAGAGTGTTTCTTCTGATCCTAATGATATTGTCCACTTTGATTGAGAATAATAATGAATCTATCGATGTGAATTTTGTTGGTAGGAACAATTTTGGTAACAACGCGTATAGAGGCAATTTTAATCCTAGGTCGTTTCCTAGTAATTCCTCTAATAATTATGGTAATTCCTACAACAATTCTTATGGAAATTTTAATAAGATGCCCTCTGATTTTGAGAATAGTGTTAAAGAATTTATGAGTTCGCAAAAGAATTTCAATGCTTTGATTGAAGAAAAATTTCTCAAGATTGTTGATTTCGCTAGGAACATGCTTAGAATCTCTCTTGATGTTCATTCTTTGAAACTTAGATCTATCCCACCTAAGCATGACATCAATGAGTCTCTCAAATTCATGAGAATTTCCATTGATGAGTGCAAAGAAAGTACTGCTAAGATGAATGCTAAAAAAGATTGGTTTGTAAAAGCGTGTTCTTCTAGTTTTCATGATAACAATGATGAAGATCTAAAAGTGATTGATGTGACTCCTTGATACATCTCCGTCGTATCTACTTTTCAAAACACTTTTGCCCTTGTTTTGGACTCTAACTTGCATGATTTGAATGAAACTAACCCGGACTGACGATGTTTTCAGCAGAACTGTCATGGTGTTATTTTTGTGCAGAAATAAAAGTTCTCGGAATGACCTGAAACTCCACGGAAGTTATTTTTGGAATTAATAAAAAATACTAGCAAAAGAATCAAGGCCAGGGGCCCACACCCTGTCCACGAGGGTGTGCCCCCCCCCCAAGGGCGCGCACCCTGCCTCGTGGGCCCCCTGGAGCTCCATCGACCTCAACTCCAACTCCATATATTCACGTTCGGGGAGAAAAAAAATTCAGAGAGAAGGATTCATCATGTTTTACGATACGGAGCCGCCACCAAGCCCTAACTCTCTCAGGAGGGCTGATCTGGAGTCAGTTTAGGGCTCCAGAGAAGGGAATCCATCGCCATCGTCATCATCAACCATCCTCCATCACCAATTTCATGATGCTCACCGCCGTGCGTGAGTAATTCCATCATAGGCTTGCTAGATGGTGATGGGTTGGATGAGATTTACCATGTAATTGAGTTAGTTTTGTTAGGGTTTGATCCCTAGTATCCACTATGTTCTGAGATTGATGTTGCTATGACTTTGCTATGCTTAATGCTTGTCACTAGGGCCCGAGTGCCATGATTTCAGATCTGAACCTATTATGTTTTCATGAATATATGTGAGTTCTTGATCCTATCTTGCAAATCTATAGTCACCTATTATGTGTTATGATCCGTTAACCACGAAGTGACAATAATTGGGATACTTACCGGTGATGACCGTAGTTTCAGGAGTTCATGTATTCACTAAGTGTTAATGCCTTAGTCCGGTACTCTATTAAAAGGAGGCCTTAATATCCCTTAGTTTCCAATAGGACCCCGCTGCCACAGGAGGGTAGGCCAAAAGATGGCATGCAAGTCCTTTTCCATAAGCATGTATGACTATATTCGAAATACATGCCTACATTACATTGATGAATTGGAGCTAGTTCTGTGTCACCCTATGTTATAACTATTGCATGAGGAATCGCATCCGACATAATTATCCATCACTGATCCAATGCCTATGAGCTTTTCACATATTACTCTTTGCTTAGTTACTTTACCGTTGCCACTGTTACTATTACTACAAAACTGCTACTGTTACTTTTGCCACTGTTACCGTCACTTCCATACTACTTTGCTACTAAATACTTTGCTGCAGATATTAAGTTATCTAGGTGTGGTTGAATTGAAAACTCAACTGCTAACACCTGAGAATATTCTTTGGTTCCCCTTCTGTCGAATCAATAAATTTGGGTTGAATACTCTACCCTCGAAAACTGTTGTGATCCCCTATACTTGCGGGTTATCAAGAATATTTTCGGGCACCATTGCCAGGGAGCATAGCTCTATTCTTTGAGTCACTTGGGATTTATATCTGCTGATCACTATGAGGAACTTGAAAGATGAAAGAACTAAGATTTTTCCCTCAACTACGAGGGGAGGTAAGGAACTACCATCTAGCTCTGCACTTGATTCTCCTTCTGTTTTGAGTAAGCTTGCGACACCTAAACCTGCTTCTGCTATTAATTCTGATATGTTGCATGTTATTGATGATGCTACTTCTGCTATGCGTGATACTTATGATGAAACTACTTCTATGCTTGATACTACTGTGCCATTAGGTGAATTTCTTGATGAACAACTTGCTAGGGCTAGAGGGAATGAAAGTATTGAAACTGATAATACCGATGAAAGTGATGATGAAGATTCTCCCCCTAAATATGAATTGCCTCTTGTTCCTGAGGGTTATGTTATGGATGAAGAAACTGCTAGAGATTTTCTTGCTTGCAATGATAGATCTGATCTTAAGAAGTTACTAGCTAAGCTTAAGGAAAAGTATTTGAATGCTAGAATGAAATATGACCCTGCTTTTGCTACTTCACATATCTTTGTTACTGATAAGAATTATGATTTCTCTATTGATCCTGAGATAATTACTTTGGTTGAATCTGATCCTTTTTATGGCTATGAATCTGAAACTGTTGTGGCACATCTTACTAAATTTAATGATATAGCCACCCTATTCACTAATGATGAGAGAATTCGTTACTACTATATCGTGAAATTATTTCCGTTCTCATTAAAGGGTGATGCTAAAGCTTGGTTTAATTCTCTTGATCCTGGTTGTGTGCGTAGTCCCCAGGATATGATTTATTGCTTCTTTGCTAAATATTTCCCCGCTCATAAGAAACAAGCTTCTTTAAGGGAAATATATAATTTTGTGCAAATTGAAGAAGAGAGTCTCCCACAAGCTTGGGGGAGGCTTCTCCAATTACTTAATGCTTTGCCTGATCATCCTCTTAAGAAAAATGAAATACTTGATATCTTCTATAATGGACTAACCGATGCTTCCAAAGACCACCTGGATAGTTGTGCTGGTCGAGTTTTCAGGGAAAGAACTGTTGATCAAGCTGAATTGTTATTGAAATGAAAACAATTGGACACTTCCTAAGCCAACTTCTAAGCCAACTTCGAAGAAAAGGGGTGTTCTATTTCTCAGTCCTGAAGATATGCAAGAGGCAAAGAAATCTATGAAAGAGAAAGGTATTAAAGCTGAAGATGTTCCTGTTGAAGAAATACATGGCCTTAACATACCACCTATTGAAGAAACACATGGTCTTGATAACCCAACACAGGTAGTAAAGGTAAATTCTCTCTATAGATATGATAAAGTTGAAATCCCGTCTACTAAGTTTGCTAGCCAATGCTTGGATGAGTTTGATGACTTTATGGCTAAACAAGAAAACTTCAATGCATATGTTGGTAGACAATTGAAAAGTAATGCTTATATGATTGGACACTTGAGTGATTATATGCCTAGAGTTAAGGGTGAACTTAAACTCATTAGTAAACATGCTTCTATGGTTACCACTCAAGTAGAACAAGTGCTTAAAGCTCAAAACGATTTGCTCAATGAATTAAATGATAAGAAAAATGATAATGTTGTTAGAGTTGTGACTAGAGGTGGTAGAATGACTTAGGAACCTTTGTATCATGAGGGCCACCCTAAGAGAATTGAAAAAGATGCTCAAGGAAATAATGTCGATGCACCTAGTCCTTCTAAAAATAAGAAGAAGAAAAATGATAGGACATTGCATGCTTCTAGTGAACCTGTTGCAGGCATACCTCAGAATCCTAATGATATTTCTATTTCTGATACTGAAACACAATCTGGTGATGAAGATGAACCTAGTGATAATGTTAATGATGATGTTCATGTTGATGCTCAACCTAGCAACAATAATGAAGTAGAGATTGAACCTGCTGTTAATCTTGATAACCCACAACCAAAGAATCAACATTATGATAAGAGAGACTTTGTTGCTAGGAAGCACGGTAAAGAAAGAGAACCATGGGTTCAGAAACCCATGCCTTTTCCTCCTAAACCATCCAAGAAAAAGGATGATGAGGATTTTGAGCGCTTTGCTGAAATGATTAGACCTATCTTTTTGCGTATGCGTTTGACTGATATGCTTAAGACGAATCCTTATGCTAAGTACATGAAAGATATTGTTACAAATAAAAGAAAGATACTGGAAGCTGAAATTTCCACCATGCTTGCTAATTATACGTTTAAGGGTGGAATACCTAAGAAACTAGAAGATCCAGGAGTACCAACTATACCATGCTCCATTAAAAGAAATTATGTTAAAAATACTTTATGTGATCTTGGAGCCGGTGTTAGTGTTATGCCTCTCTCTTTATATCGTAGACTTGAATTGAATAAGTTGACACCTACTGAAATATCTTTGCAAATGGCTGATAAATCAACTGCTATACCTATCGGTATTTGTGAGGATGTGCCTGTTGTGGTTGCTAACGTTACTATTTTAACGGACTTTGTTATTCTTGATATTCTCAAGGACGATAGTATGCCGATTATCCTTGGTAGACCCTCTTTGAATACTGCAGGGGCTGTTATTGATTGCAACAAAGGTAATGTCACTTCTCATGTTAATGGTAATGAGCATATGATACATTTTCTGAGGAAACAACCTCAAGTCCACAGTATAAATTCTATTGGAAAGATTCCAACTATTACTATTGGAGGTTTTGAATTTCCTCTTCCTACTGTCAAGAAGAAATATGATATTCTTATTGTTGGGGATGTGCATATCCCCATTGAGGTAACCTAGTGTTATTCAAAAATTCTCCAGTTTCATGCAATTCGGAAGGAGTTTGTTAACAAGACTTGATCAACCTTGTTAGTGGATTCCTTTTGAGGAGCATGAGATGGATGAAGTTAGAAAGCACAACTCTCTGTACCCTCCTTTTACTTTCTATTATTTAGAATTAATAAAGCAAAAAATAGTATTTTTTTGTCTGTTTTCTGAATTATCCTTGCAATAAAAAATACCTCGCTAATAAAAGTTCTCCAAATGTCCGGGAAATAAAATATGATTTTTTTCTAGATTATTTAAGAATTATTGGCACTTAGAACACATTAGGGGGAGCCAGCACCTGGCCACGAGTGTCCAGGGCGCGCCCCTCTGCCTCGTGGGCCCCTGGTAGCCCCCCTCCACTCCTTCATGCACCCACACACTCCTTCTTCCTCCCAAAAAAAATCACCAACCAGCTCAAGCACGAGTTTTAGCTCATCTTGCTGCCATTTTTGATCTCCTTGCTCAAAGCTCCATTCACAAAACTGCTTTGGGGGATTGTTCTTCGGTATGTGACTCCTCTGATGGTCCAATTAGTTTTTGTTCTAATCCTTTATTCATTGCAAGTTTTTACTTCTAAGGTGACCCTGTTCTTGAGCTTGCATGTCAAATTTATTTGGTCCCAAGTAGTTCTAATGCATGATATAGTCTCTAAGCACTTGTAGGAGTAGTTGCTATCGGTTTTGTTGAGTTTGTTTCATTTTTATATTGAGTTACTAAAAATTTCAGAAATTTTCAAAAAATGATAAAGAGATTTTTGAGGGGCTCTTCGAGCCGAAGCTCGAAGGATACACAAAATGAGGAGAGTAGAAATCCCAAATTTAATCTCCCTCGCACCACGGAGGTTCGGCCGTGTGAATGGCCTTGTGATGAGTTCTTGAGAGCAGCTGGGATTCATGATGATTTTTATCATTTGGCTGAGAATGCAGGCCTCACTGACTTCCTCCACGACCAGCTCGATCAGTATCTCCTACTCTCTAATACTTTCGTGCGAAAAAATTACTTTCTATGCTAAGAAATCACCACCTTCAGTGGAGTTTCATTTAAATGATGAGGTTATAGAGATGTCACTATGTGATTTTTGTGTGGTTTGCAAGATACCCTTCGAGTGCAGCATAGAGGAACCACATCATAGAGATGTGTATGGATTTATTGATATGATTACTGTAGGGGAAACTAGGAAGGTTTCCGATGCAAGAGTTACTAGCATACACTTTCCTGTTCTACGTTACTTTGCAATATTTGCTAGTAGATGCTTAATTGGTCGAGGGAACTGTGGAAACCTTAGTGTTCCTGATATTGTTATTTTTTGCCATGCTTTATTTCGTGATAACACTGTTAGTTTAGGCGCTATAGTTGCTAAACGACTAAGTCTGAACCGTACAGAGGGCCCCATCTTTGCAGGCATCTATGCTTCACGCCTTGCTAAACACCTTAGGATACCTATTAGGCATTATGAGAAAGAGGAAAGTTGCTGCCCCCTACTTTTCTAGATTATAAGAGTATGGTAGCACATGAGTTTATTTTTAAAAATGATGAGAAGATGCTTAAGTATAATTTGAGATTTAATAAAACTCACAAAGATACTATTATCTTGCATGCACCCTATTTGTTTGACTTATCTTCAGGCATGTACCTTGTCTTGCCGGAGGCCGCTTACGCACACCGGAGCCGGACACTAGCTCTAGAGCCTAAGCCATAACCACCACTTGACCCTTATCGACAGTCCTTTTATCAGTGGGATCCGGAGGAGATTAACAACAAG
This sequence comes from Triticum turgidum subsp. durum, assembly GCA_900231445.1. Taxonomy (NCBI): domain Eukaryota; kingdom Viridiplantae; phylum Streptophyta; class Magnoliopsida; order Poales; family Poaceae; genus Triticum; species Triticum turgidum. The sequence continues at coordinate 24,515,537 of LT934112.1, read as the reverse complement.
TGGTACTCAGATGACACTCCTCAGTACACCAGAGAGAGTAGCTGTGATCCATGGGCGTAGACCCACTTAGGCTAAAATCCTAAGCTTGGGGGAGTATGTATTTCTCACCGACATTACATTCATGTTCACACACTCATTCTAGTTGTCGGTGCTCATACTTTTTCATCGTACTATCCATGCTAGTTTATTTTCTTTTCTTGCTTTCTTCTTGTGTGTGTGAATAACCTTAAGAAAAACAAAAAAAAATTAGCAATAGCTTTTAGCTAGTTTACTTTCCATGCTTCTAGTAGTAGTAATTAAAAGAAAATCCAAAAACATTTCTCGTTATTTTTTTGCTTGTTGGGAGCTTTCCCGTGTAAATAGTTTTATTTCTATTTCCTTTTTGGGGGGTCGAGAGGAGAAGACCATGATCAAATTGTTGAGTGGCTCTTTTATGCATTATTAATTGATTTAACCAAGAGCCCATATTACTTTGTCTTCTCCCTTGAATTGAATGCTTGCAGATTCCAGCTTAGTCCAATGCACATGCACTATTATTATTATCCACATTGTTTGGTCATGCAAGTGAAAGGCAATAATGACGATATATGATGAAATGGTTGAGATAAGAGGAGCTGGTATGAACTCGACCTATCTTGTTTTTGTAAATATGATTAGTTCATCGTTCCTGATTCAGCTTATTATGAATAAACATGTTTGCAATGACAATTAGAGATTATAGTTGCTTATGCCATCCTCAATTAGCTAGGAGTTTATAATGGTTTACTTTGCACGCCAACATGCTATTAAAATGGTTGTGATGAGGTATGATAGGGTGGTATCCTCCTTTGAATGATTCGAGTGGATTGACTTGGCACATGTTCATGCATGTAGTTAAAACAAAATCAATATAGCCTTCATGATATTTATGTTCATGGTGGATTATATCCTACTCATGCTTGCACTCAGTGTCTATTAATTTTAATGCATGTTCATGACTGTTGTCACTCTCTAGTTGGTCGCTTCCTAGTCTTTTTCTAGCCTTCACTTGTACTAAGCGGGAATACTGCTTGTGCATCCACTTCCATAAACCCCAAAGTTATTCCATATGAGTCCACCATACCTTCCTATATGCGGTATCTACCTGCCGTTCCAAGTAAATTTGTATGTGCCAAACTCCAAACCTTCAAATGAAATTCTGTTTTGTATGCTCGAACAACTCATGTATCAACTAGGGTTGTCTGTATCTTCCATGCTAGGCAGGTTATTATCAAGAGGAGTGGACTCCGCTCCTCACTCACGAGAAAATGGCTGGTCACCGGGATGCTCAGTCCCTTGCTCAAATCAAATCAAAATAATTGCAAACAAAACTCCCCCAGGATTGTTGTTAGTTGGAGGCACCCGTTGTTTCGGGCAAGCCATGGATTGATGCTTGTTGGTGGAGGGGGAGTATAAACTTTACCATTCTGTTTGGGAACCGCCTATAAAGTGTGTAGCATGGAAGATATCGAGATCTCTTGGTTGTTATGTTGACAATGAAAGTATACCACCCAAAATATTATTATCTCTATTTCAAAAATCAAGCTCTGGCACCTCTACAAATCCATGCTTCCCTCTATGAAGGGCCTATCTATTTACTTTTATGTTGATTCATCATCATCTTATTAAAAAGCACCAGTTGGAGAGCACCACCATCATTTGCATGCATTACTATTAGTTTATATTGAGTATGACTATGACTGGATCTCTTTTACCATGAATTACAATGTTTAGTCAGTCCTTGATCTTTAAAGGTGCTCTACATTTATGTTTTGCGATCTCAGAAAGGGCTAGAGAGATACCATCTTGTTATATCATATTATGATTGTTTTGAGAAAGTGTTGTCATCCGAGTTTTATTATTATTGCTCGCTAGTTGATTATGCCATTGATAGGAGTAAACATGAGACCTAAGTGTTATTGTGAATATGGTTAGTTCATAGTCTTTGCTGAAAACTTGAATGCTGGCTTTACATATTTACAACAACAAGAGCAAATAGAGTTTGTAAAAGTTTTTCTTTATCACTTTCAGTTTATCAACTGAATTGCTTGAGGACAAGCAAAGGTTTAAGCTTGGGGGAGTTGATACGTCTCCCCCGTATCTACTTTTCCAAGCACTTTGGCCCTTGTTTTGGACTCTAACTTGCATGATTTGAATAAAACTAACCCAGACTGACGTTGTTTTCAGCAGAACTGCCATGGTGTTATTTTGGTGCAGAAATAAAAGTTCTCGGAATGACCTGAAAATCCATGAAAGTTATTTTTGGAATTAATAAAAATACTGGCAAAAAAATCAAGGCAGGGGGCCCACACCCTGTCCACGAGGGTGGGGGCGCCCCTCCCTAGGGCGCGCCCCCTGCCTCGTGGGCCCCCTGGAGCTCCACCGACCTCAACTCCAACTCCATATATTCACGTTTGGGGAGAAAAAAAATCAAAGAGAAGGATTCATCGCGTTTTACGATACAAAGCCGCCGCCAAGCCCTAAACTCTCCCGGGAGGGCTGATCTAGAGTCCGTTCGGGGCTCCGGAGAGGGGAATCCATCGCCATCGTCATCATCAACCATCCTCCATCACCAATTTCATGATCCTCACTACCGTGCGTGAGTAATTCCATCGTAGGCCTGCTGGACGGTGATGGGTTGGATGAGATTTACCATGTAATCGAGTTAGTTTTGTTAGGGTTTGATCCCCTAGTATCCATTATGTTCTGAGATTGATGTTGCTATGATTTTGCTATGCTTAATGCTTGTCACTAGGGCCCGAGTGCCATGATTTCAGATCTGAACCTATTATGTTTTCATGAATATATGTGAGTTCTTGATCCTATCTTGCAAGTCTATAGTCACCTATTATGTGTTATGATCCGTTAACCCCGAAGTGACAATAATCGGGATACTTACCGGTGATGACCGTAGTTTGAGGAGTTCATGTATTCACTAAGTGTTAATGCTTTGGTCCGGTACTCTATTAAAAGGAGGCCTTAATATCCCTTAGTTTCCAATAGGACCTCGCTACCACGGGAGGGTAGGACAAAAGATGTCATGCAAGTTCTTTTCCATAAGCATGTATGACTATATTCAGAACACATGCCTACATTACATTGATGAATTGGAGCTAGTTCTGTGTCACCCTATGTTATAACTATTGCATGAGGAATCACATCCGACATAATTATCCATCACTGATCCAATGCCTACGAGCTTTTCACATATTGCTCTTTGCTTAGTTACTTTACCGTTGCCAATGTTACAATTACTACAAAACTGCTACAGTTACTTTTACCACTGTTACCATTACTTCAACACTATTTTGCTACTAAATACTTTGCTGCAGATATTATGTTATCCAGGTATGACTGAATTGACAACTCAACGGCTAAGACTTGAGAATGTTCTTTGGCTCCCCTTGTGTCGAATCAATAAATTTGGGTTGAATACTCTACCCTCGAAAACTATTGCGATCCCCTATACTTGCCGGTTATCACTCCTATTAAATCTTTGTTTTCCAATATGAATCTTGATAAAGATGGGACTGGAGATGAGTCAACTTTAGTTAAAAGGCGTCCCAATGATTTGGAGCTTTTAGATCCTGATGCAAAAAATAATAAAAGTGGGATTGGAGAGGTCAAGACTTTAAGTAGCAATGAACCCACTCTTTTGGACTTCAAGGAATTTAATTATGATAATTGTTCTTTAATAGATTGTATTTCCTTTTTGCAATCCGTTAAATTCTCCTCATGCTTATAATCAAAACAAAGCTTTTACTAAACATATCGTTGATGCTATGATGCAATGTTTTGAAGAAAAGCTTGAATTAGAAGTTTCTATCCCTATAAAACTTTATGATGAGTGGTAACATGCTATTAAGATTAATATTAAAGATTATGAATGCTATGCTTCATGTGATTTGGGTGCTAGTGTTTCCACGATTCCAAAAACTTTGTGTGATGTGTTAGGTTTCCGTGAATTTAATGATTGTTCTTTAAATTTGCATCTTGCTGATTCCACTATTAAGAAACCTATGGGGAGGATTAATGATGTTCTTATTGTTGAAAATAGGAATTATGTGCCCGTAGATTTTATTGTTCTTGATATAGATTGCAATCCTACATGCCCTATTATTCTTGGTAGACCTTTCCTTAGAACGATTGGTGCAATTATTGATATGAAAGAAGGGAACAATATATTCCAATTTCCGTTAAGGAAAGGCATGGAACACTTTCCTAGGAAGAAAATTAATTATCCATATGAATCTATCATGAGAGCCACTTATGGATTGCATACCAAAGATGGCAATACTTAGATCTATTCGTGTTTTTATGTCTAGCTAAGGGCGTTAAACGATAGCGCTTGTTGGGAGGCAACACAATTTTATTTTTGTTCTTTGATTTTTGTTCCTGTTTAGTAATAAATAATGCATCTAGCCTCTGGTTAGATGTGGTTTTATGTTTTAATTAGTGTTTGTGGCAAGTAGAACCTTTAGGATAGCTTACGGTGATAGTTGTGTTGATCCTGCTGAAAATCAGAAACTTTTGTGCTTAGTAAATTAGTTTTGAAAATTCACAGAAACATGTTTTTGATCTAATTTATTTTTCTCTTGATTGGTACACAAATTTCTCAAGTTTTCCTAAATTGGACGGATTTTTGGAGTTACAGAAGTATTCGAGACTTACAGATTACTACAGACTATTCTGTTTTTGACAGATTCTGTTTTTCGCGTGTTGTTTTCTTATTTTGATGAATCTATGGGCAGTATCGGGGGGTATAAACCATGGAAAAGTTGGAATACAGTTTATATTACACCAATATAAACAAATAATGAGGTTTCACCAGTACCTTAAAGTGGTGATTTATTTTCGTATACTAACGGAGCTTATGAGATTTTCTGTCGAGTTTTGTGTTGTGAAGTTTTCAAGTTTTGGGTAAGGCTTTGATGGACTATGGAATAAGGAGTGGAAAGAGCCTAAGCTTGGGGATGCCCAAGGCACCCCAAGGTAATATTCAAGGACAACCAAAAGCCTAAGCTTGGGGATGCCTTGGAAGGCATCCCCTCTTTCGTCTTTGTCTATCGGTAACTTTACTTGAGGCTATATTTTTATTCACCACATGATATGTGTTTTTCTTGGAGCATCTTGCATGATTTGAGTCTTTGCTTTTTAGTTTACCACAATCATCCTTTCTGTACACACCTTTTGGGAGAGACACGCATGAATCGTGATTTATTAGAATACTCTATGTGCTTCACTTATATCTTTTAAGCTAGGCAATATTGCTCTAGTACTTCACTTATATCTTTTTAGAGCATGGCGGTGGCTTTATTTTATAGAAGTTGTTGAACTCTCATGCTTCACTTATATTATTTTGAGAGCCTTTTAGAACAGCATGGTAATTTTCTTGGGGTATAAAACTAGTCCTAATATGATGGGCATCCAAGATGGATATAATAAAAAATTTCATATAAAGTGCATTGAATACTATGAGAAGTTTGATTCTTTATGATTGTTTCGAGATATGAAGATGGTGATATTAGAGTCATGTTAGTGGAGTAGTTGCTAATTTGAGAGATACTTGCGTTAAAGTTTGTGATTCTCGTAGCATGCACGCATGGTGAACCGTTATGTGATGAAGTTGGAGCATGATTTATTTTTTTGATTGTCTTCCTTTGTGTGGAGGTCGGGATCATGCGATGGTTAACTCCTACCAACCCTTCCCCTAGGAGCATGCATGTAGTACTTTGTTTTGATGACTAAAAGATTTTTGCAATAAGTATGTGAGTTCTTTATGAATAATGTTGAGTCCATGGATTATACGCACTCTCACCCTTCCACCATTGCTAGCCTCTCTTGTGCTGCGCAACTTTCATCGGTACCATACACCCACCATATAAATTCCTCAAAACAGCCACCATACCTACCTATTATGGCATTTGCATAGCCATTCCGAGATATATTGCCATGCAACTTTCCACCGCTCCGTTTATTATGACACGCTCCATCATTGTCATATTGATTTGCATGATCATGTAGTTGACATCGTATTTGTGGCACATCCCGGTACACCGCCAGAGGCATTAACATAGAGTCATATTTTGTTCTAAGTATTGTAATTCTTCAGTTGTAAGTAAATAAAAGTGTGATGATCTTTATTATTAGAGCATTGTCCCATGTGAGGAAAGGATGATGGAGACTATGGTTCCCCCACAAGTCGGGATGAGACTCCGGACGGAAAAAAATAGGCCATAAAAAAAGAGAATGCCCAAAAAGATGAGAGAAAAAGAGAGAAGAGGCAATGTTACTATCCTTTTTCCACACTTGTGCTTCAAAGTAGCACCATGATCTTCATGATAGAGAGTCTCCTATTTTGTCACTTTCATATACTAGTGGAAATTTTCATTATAGAACTTGGCTTGTACATTCCAATGATGGGCTTCCTCAAATTTCCCTAGGTCTTCATGAGCAAGCAAGTTGGATGCACACCCACTTAGTTTCTTTTTGAGCTTTCATACACTTATAGCTCTAGTGCATCCGTTGCATGGCAATCCCTACTCACTCACATTGATATCTATTGATGGGCATCTCCATAGCCTCTTGGTACGCCTAGTTGATGTGAGACTATCTTCCTCATTTTTGTCTTCTCCACAACCACCATTCTATTCCACCTATAGTGTTATGTCCATGGCTCACGCTCATGTATTGTGTGAAAGTTGAAAAGTTTGAGAATACTAAAGTATGAAACAATTGCTTGGCTGGAACCAGGGTTGTGCATGATTTAAATATTTTGCGTGATGAAGATAGAGCATAGCCAGACATTATGATTTTGTAGGGATAGCTTTCTTTGGCCACGTTATTTTGAGAAGACATGATTGCTTTGTTAGTATGCTTGAAGTATTATTGTTTTTATGTCAATATTAAACTTTTGTTTTGAAGACTAGATGCATGTTGGATAGCGGTCGATGTGTGGAGTAATAGTAGTAGATGCAGAATCATTTCAGTCTACTTGACACGGACGTGATGCCTATGTTCATGATCATTGCCTTAGATATCCTCATAACTATGCGCTTTTCTATCAATTGCTCGGTAGTAATTTGGTCACCCACCGTAATATTTGCTATCTTGAGAGAAGCCACTAGTGAAACCTATGGCCCCCGGGTCTCTTTTCCATTATACGAGTTCTCTTTTACATCTTACTAGTTTCCGATCTACTATTTTGCAATCTTTTACTTTCCGATCTATAAACCAAAAGTATTTACTTTGCCATTTATCTATCTCTATCATATCTCACTTTTGCAAATGACCGTGAAGGGATTGACAACCCCTTTATCGCGTTGGGTCCAAGTTGTTGATTGTTTGTGCAGGTATTCAGTGACTTATGCGTCGTCTCCTACTAGATTGATACCTTGGTTCTCAAAACTGAGGGAAATACTTACGCTACTTTGCTACATTACCCTTCCTCTTCAAGGGGAAACCAACACAAGCTCAAGAGGTAGCATCGACCGATAAAGATCTTCGTACAATATGTGGGAACCAATATGAGCATCCAGGTTCCGCTATTGGTTATTAACCGGAGAGGTGTCTCGGTCATGTCTACATAGTTCTCGAACCCGTAGGGTCCGCACGTTTAATGTTTGATGAAGATTTGTATTGTATGACTTATGTGTTTTGGTGACTGAAGGTTGTTCAGAGTCCCGAATGAGATCACAGACATGATGAGGAGTCTCAAAATGGTCGAGAGGTAAAGATTGATATATTGGAAGGTGGTATTCAGACATCAGAAGTGTTCCAGAATGAATCGGGTACATACCGGAGTATCGGAGGGGTTACCGGAACCCCCCGGAGAAAGATATGGGACATGGGAGGGAGGCTAACCAGCCCATAAGGGGCTAGCACTCCCCTCACAAGGGAGGAGACTGAATTGGACTAGGGAAGGGGGCGCCACCCCCTTTCCTTCTCCTACTCCCTCTCCTTCCCCCTTTCCCCCTCCAGTAAAAGGAAGGGGGCGAATCCAACTAGGAGTCCAAGTGGGACACCTTCCCACTTGGGGTGCACCTAGGCCGGCCTCCTCTCCCTCCCTTGTTTATATACAGGGGCACCCCTATGAGAACACGAATTGCTCCAAGCCGTGTTCAGCGCTCTCCTCCATAGTTTATGTCTCTGGTCATATTCTCGTGGTGCTTAGGTAAAGCCCTGCGCGGATCACATCACCATCACCATCACCACGCCATCGTGCTAATGGAACTCGTCTACTCCTTCGACCCTCTACTAGATCAAGAGCTCGAGGGACGTCATCGCGCTGAATGTGTGCAGAACTCGGAGGTGTCGTGCGTTCGGTACTCGATCAGACATTTGACTACATCAACCACATTAAGTAAACGCTTTCGCTTTTGGTCTATGAGGGTACGTGGACACACTCTCCCCCTCTCGTTTCTATGCATCTCCTAGATAGATCTTGCGTGAGCGTAGGAATTTTTTTTGAAATTGCATGCTACGATTCCCAACAGGCTTAACTGCAGTAGGATCATGGAGAGAAGGCCGAGATGAACGACGACGACGATGATGCTACCACAGCAAGATGCAAGAGAGAAGATGGAGAGAAACCACGCTGTCTAGAGGAATGATTAAGCAGTGTCTTAAATCACAACACACATATCCATATTCTATAGCCATGAGAAATATGTAGATCTTCTCATCTACTATTGTCGAAATAGGAAACTTGCAACAGGAATGTTGTGCAGAACTGCGAGAGTAGGCATCTGGTCAAAGGAAATTTCAAACGATCGATCATGCACGATGAATCTGACAAAATTCGTCCAAAATAACTGCAAATGGGAACAAGAAATTGAGCATGTACGTTCGACGAAACTACAAACTGGTCGCCTGAATGGAAACGTAGAATCGGTGTGCGTCTCTTTCGTGTAGAGCTTACCTCGAATTGAAGCACTATTGTATAGATTAGACAGACAAGGGAGAGAGCAGATTAGAGAGGAGGTTACTCTAGGTTGAAGAAGACACCACATAATCACCTCGCATCCCTCCCGTTTCTCCTCGTGCAGTGGCCCGCTCCCTATGCTTTCGCTTGGCCTGGCTCCAGAGAAACTGCCGATTCGACAGTTTCCAGCGGGCTTGGCTCGGATCTGCTTTAAGGTTCGTGCCATGTGGGCCGAACAATAAAAACAGGCAACCTATGAAGGAAATATGCCCTAGAGGAAATAATAAAGTTGTTATTTATATTTCCTTATATCATGATAAATGTTTATTATTCCTGCTAGAATTGTATTAACCGAAAACTTAGTACATGTGCGAATACATAGACAAAACATAGTGTCCCTAGTATGCCTCTACTTGACTAGATCGTTAATCAAAGATGGTTATGTTTCCTAACCATGGACATGTGTTTTCATTTGATAAACGGGATCACATCATTAGAGAATGATGTGATGGACAAGACCCATCCGTTAGCTTATCATTATGGTCATTACAGTTTTACTGCTACTGCTTTCTTCATGACTTATACATCACTACAAAAATAAGACACATCCGTGACATTTTGGGCCGAACGAAAAAAATTCTGTCATACTTATGACACTTCTATGACGATAATTGTGACAAAACCCGGTATCACCATAGATGTGGTGGGCTCCTACTTTTATGACAAAAAATCGTGACAGAAAATGGGCTTTTCGTCCTGGGCGGGCTGGAGACGCTGCTGCATGACATTCTTTGGGCCGTCCATGACGGAAAAAACCGTGGTAGAAGCGAGGGCGAGGAAAATTTCAGTGAGTTCCCGGTTACGGTGGGTGGTCGGGGGCCGAGCGATGCGCGTTTCTCTCATACACGTACGTGCGTGTGTGCGAGGCGTTCGGCTCTAACTGAACCCGAGCGAGGCATTGGGCTCTAACTGAACCCGAGCGATTGCACTAGCTACGTTACTGAACCCGAGTGATTCCGTTGCTACTGCTGGTAACTAAGGACGATCGATGCTGCCTCTGGATGAACAGTGAACGTTGTTGGGGGGGAGGGGTGGATGAACAGCGAGCGTTGCTGGGGGGTTTGTAGGAACAGTTCCGGTGGGGGTGGATGAACAGGACCCCGTGGTTGCCTCTGGATGAACAGGACCACGATCGATCGAGCCGGTTGGGGTTGGATGAACAGGACCCCGTGGAGGGCTGGATGAACAGGACAACCCCATGGAGGGTTGGATGAACAGGACGACCCCGTGGAGGGCTGGATGAATAGTAGCCTGTGGAGGGGTGGTTTAACAGGAGCCCGTGGAGAGGGCTGGTTAAATAGTAGTCGGTGGAGTAGCGCACGGTGGAGGCTGGATAAACAGGAGCATGTGGATGAACAGACGCATGTGGAGGCTAGAGGAGGTCGACGGTGGATGAACAATAGCCCGTGGAGGCTGGAGGAGGTCGATGGTGGAGATGAACAGTATCTCGTGGAGTCCCGTTTCGCGGTAAGCCACACCCCTCCCGATGAACAAGACGCTCGTTTCGACCATAGCGCTCAAACACAAGTCCGTTTCTTCTGTTTTGCAGTACGCCACACCCCTCCCGGTCAACAGGACCCTGTTTCGACCGTAGGAGGTCCAATAGAAGTCTGTTTCCTCCGTTTTGCGGTACGCCAGACCCCTCCCGATAAACAGGATCCTGTTTCGACCATGGCCGGTCGAACACAAGGTTGTTTCCTCTGTTCTGCGGTACGCTAGGCCTCGCTTCCATCGACTGTTCCGTCCAAGCCCTCTCGACGAACACGACGACACATTATGTTCCGACCCAGCCGGTTGGCTCCCCATGAACACCACGACGATGCAGTTTCTCCGTTCCGACTCAGCCATGTACACGAGCCCTGGCTGTACGTATGCGCGAGTAGGCGTTTGAGACCCCGCCCGTATCTATGTACGTGGCCGTATTTACTTTCTTGCACCCTCGCCGCTATAAGTACGTGTACATGCTACGTACGCGCCTCTACTATGACATGTGCGCGTCTACATCGACCAGTATGTACGTACACGTTCGCGACCAGAATGACAATGCTACGTACACTTCAACTAGGTGGGTCCCGACTGTCATGCAATTCCTTGCATGCGAAGATGTAGCTGGTGGGTCCCAGCAGTTAGGGGGCGAATTGTTTTTTTTTGCCGGACGCACTTCCTTGCGTGCGAAGATGTAGCTGGTGGGTCCCAGCAGTCAGGAGGGAAACATTTTTTTTTGCAAAATACAGTGGCCCGTCCGGTGGGTCCCTGCTGTCAGGTGGCGGAATAATTATTTTGCACATAATAAGGAGCCAATTCCTTGCGGCTGCCCTGGACCCAGCTGTCAGCCTATCAACATACAGAACTCTTCCGATGGAAGTCGTTCCTTGACCACGTTGACCATGCCACACCGAAAGTACCAGGGCGGTGGACGACGGCGAGGCCTAGGAAGAGGACAACACGGAGCCGGGGAAGACGCGGCAGTGGATGCTCACGCGTAGTGGAGTATGAGGGTTCACTGGTTCGGCTGCGGTGTGAGGCTGCCGTCGCGGTAGAATAACAGGGGGTGTGGGTGCACTACAAGAAATATGTCAACTTGTGACCACCACTATTGGTCACTGAAAGGTCACAAATTTCCATTTACGACCTTTTTGTGACCAAAAACAGAAGGTCAAAAGCTGGCCGTCGTAAACTGACTATAGCGACCTTTCTTCTGGAATGGTTAAAGACGTTTACGACCAAAATATTCCTACTGTGGCATTTTGGTCACTAGCAACCTCCCCAAGCCACGTAGGCATCCAGCGTGGCAAGCTGATGTGGCACAAGATTCAGCCCGGTCTAATTCGGTTTTCTACATGGGCCAAGCCCAACAATTCAGCCCATTTATGTTTTTTTTGCTGCTAATTTTGGTGAACTACACGGGCCAAGCCCTACAATTTGGCCTTTTTATTTTTTGGGCCATGGCCTTTTTGTACCAGCAGTTTTAGTTTTCTTTTTTTATAAAATGGGCCCATTAGTCAAACAGGTCCCACTTGTCAGGTTCTGATAAATGGGTCCCAGCTATTAGGCTCAGATTCTTCATATTTCAATTTGACATCATATTTGAATTTCATAGTAAGAAAATAACCAGTATTTAAATTGGCAAGCAGAAAACACACATAATTATTCAAATAACAATAGCCAGATTCACTACAAGCTCTACAAATGACACGTAATACAAGCTCTAACAAGCTATACAATGCTTTACAAGCTCTATAAATGCAAAGCTCTACAGTACTTTACAAGCTCTCCAAGTAATGTTACAAGCTCTACAAGTGTTTTCTTCTTCAGCATGGAGCTCCTTCAACAGCGATCAAATGTCGGACTCACGGACAGACATAGTCAGGACTGGGCTGACAGAAATACAACATGCCTTCCACAGTCGCCCTGTTACATGAATCAGCTTAGAAGAATTAGAAAAACTGGAGCCAATATATTATGAACATTCCATTCAAAAAAAGGAGTAAAGGAGTAAAGGACAATTTTTTATAGAATGATAAACACATTTCAGCTAGTACAAGTTAAAATGAGGTATTCATACAAGACAACAGATATAATATGCATATGCATGGCACAAGTGCATGTCCTGCTACTTAACTTCAACACATTGTGCTGAAACAACAATATCATTATACTACAACAGCCATCCAATCAACACGCAAGATCTAACATTACTAGTCAGAGCACACAAACTATCAGCACATGAAGACGAACCACGAATGGAATCGGAGAACTCACATGAAGACGATGAAGGTGCTCGGAGGGTGCTTGGCCTTGCTCTTCTTCACCGTGAGCCTGCGCCGCCACCACAGAAACAACATCAGCAAACCAAACAGAATCAAAATCCAACGCGAAACAGCAGCAGCCACCAAGGGAACGAAACGAGATGGGAGACGAGCAAGGGGTCGGGTCGGGGCATGAATGTGTAAATGCATGAATGGTTCTTCAGATCAACTTCAAAGCTAGCAGCAAGCATGTTTAAACAACTTAGCAACATTAGTAAACAACTTAGCAAGCATGTTTAAACAAAAAAAGACACTATGTCAAAATGAGAGTCTTTGATCTTAACAGCACAGAGCAATCACATACATTCTACTATTAGTAGTAAACCTTGAGTGCAATTGTAGATGTTTTGCTGGTTATACTTTATTAAACTGAGACAATTATTGTAGGTGAAAGCAATGTTCCTAGTATATCATCACTATAACATCAAACTATTCTGAATGTAACAGAGGAAGCACAACCCAATCATGTGCAGTCAATTCAAAATAGAAGGGAACAGATGATAATTAACAAGGTACAAATGTCACACAAGAAATGAAAAATTGATGAGCCAAATGATGATTAGTTAATTTAACTTGAAAGGAAGCCCACTGTTTCCCTACTCTATCTATCCATGATTTCTTTTTCTAAAGCAAGCATCATCAAAGAGTACTCATACAAGAGAAGTCTAAAAAAGACTACATCAGTACCTAACTAATGCTGCAAATTATATTAGCTAACTAATACAACAGTATCTAACTAATTATATTAGCTAACTCTTGCAAAAATGGAGCTAGTTCTCTCTAGGATTACTAGTCAACTCACACTTTAAACATAACATTTGTTCATCTTATATAACAAAAGAACTTAGAAATGTCGATCTACTACTCCAGAAATGCAATATGTAAACCCAGCTGGAATTGATAACTACAAGCTACAACAGCTCAAAGTGGCAGTAGCTAAAACGCAAGCATTGTTCAAAGACAAACAACAAGAATCCTCGTAATGGATTAAACTCAATGCTCAGCAGCAGGTGGTGCTTGGCCTCCAGGTACCCCATGCCCTCGCCCGTCGGCAGCTGGTTCTTCCTCACCTATAACAATACACAAGCAGTCAAGCACGCCATGAATCAAACTGTGAGTCAACAGATCAGGGCAGAATCAATAGCCTAGTGTTCAGGCATAAATAAATTATAAAATTATCAATGTTGCTTCATTGAAACTGAGAAGCAGAAACTAGAGTACAAAATAGTAACCAAAACAGTTACGTATATCCCTAAGTAATGTTATATGTTAAAAAACTATCAAACAAGACCTGTTCGGCTATTCCATTGTTTTCCAATTGGTTTCAACGAAGTGCTGTGAAACATGTATGTGTCTTAACATAACTCCTAAGAAATGTTCACAACCTGAATTAACTATGCGATTATGTATCAATCACCCAAATCCACCACTTACAGCCATATCAGCATCTGGTTGATGATTGCAGTAGTTGTGTGGGCATTTGGTATGTTCATCCTAGTAGTTGAACACTAATCATTTTCCACACAAGTAATTTACTAGACCAGTAGCACTAGTACTAGCTCACATCTCAAAAGCAAACTGCTGGAATTATTATCGGCGTCTCTGGTTGTTTATTCAACGTTTATTGATCACTAGCCAGGCTTTGTACACGCAGATCACGGTGCGAAAATAGAGGATGAAGAAGGGGGACGAGGCACGGGTGGGAGAGAGATAGGGGGAGGGGGAGGAGCTCACCCCAGTCCTCCATCGTGGGTGGAAGTCGTCGAGATCTGAAAGGCTGGCAGTTGTCGCCATGTCTCGCTTCCTCATGTGCTGCGTGCGAGGTTTCCATGGCATCGGGCTTATCCATGGCGTCCTCCTTGACCAGACGATCTACAAAAAGAACTGCACAAACGCAATGAGAGTCGAGCAAGATGAAGAAATCTAGAAGGAGGAGGAGAAGAAAGGGGGGAGTCCATACCAGATCTCACCTGCATGCGCCACCTGCGAGGTGGCCATGGCGTCGATCTAGGGTTTCGGCGTGGAGAGAAGGAGGGGAGCAGTTGCGCGAGGGGAATGAGCCGCCGGAGACCCGATGATCCCGTTGACGTCGTCGCCGTCCTGATTGCCAGAGGCCCGTGGCCGGCGTGAAGCACGCACGCGTGCGCCGGCAAGAAAGACGACCGCGACGCCATGGCCGTGCCTGGACTGGTGGATCTTGGGGGTGAAGGCTAGGGGAGAGGGTCCGTGGCGGAGACAAGGTCGGCGGTGGTGGGTGGGGTGGCGGCGGTGGGAATCGCGGGAGGGGGCTCGCTCTCTCTCGATCTG
>LT934112.1:24452884-24500128 GCA_900231445.1 Triticum turgidum subsp. durum | reverse complement strand
GATCGCGCGCCACGGGAGGAGGCCGGGGACGGGGAGGAAAGGAGGCCGGGGACAGGGAGGAGGTGGCGGCGGCGACGAGACGACGAGGGAGGAGGAGTACAATGGGAGGAGACAGGCGGCGGCGGGGGAAAAGGGAGCGGGAGCGGCAGCGGCGATGGGGATAAGTGAGCTAGGGTTTTCGTGGGTGGATGAGGATGAGAGGGAGGGGAGAGCAACGAGGGGGGGGTGTGGGCTACCGTTGGATCCGGGCGCATCCGACGGTGCTAATCCATGATCCGCGTGAGATGGTTTTGGACCAATCAAAACGCAGTACCCCTTTGATGATTTTAAGACCATTTAAATTGGTCATAATCGATTGAAAATAAGATTTTAAAACAAGTTTGCTATTTGACGGCCTAGAAATTTTATGAAAACAAATAGAAATCAAAAAACTTTGCATTGTGTCACCAAGTGTGACCTACTTTTCAGTAAGAATAACAAACTTTGAATAATGTAAATATCATAAAAAAGTGTTCTTAGAAATAAGTTTTCTGTAAGAGAATTATTTTTCGAGTGCCCAAAATGATTTTTTTATGAAGAACCTAGCAAATATTTGTTGCAAATTTGGGCCACATCAATTTTATAAAATCTTAATGTTCAGTTGACCAAATGTTGTCTAAGGAAGTTTTCATTTTCTTTGGACGAAAATTTCATTTTCCATTTTTTTCGATTGCCCAAAATGAGTTTTTTTGTGAAGGACCTACCATATATTTGTTGCAAAATTGTACCTAATCAATTTTCTAAAATACTAGGACATATTTAATGCATAATTGACCAAATGGTTGGGTGCAAAAAGTTTTGATCCACCTCTCGTGAAAAAGAAAAATTTCCACCGATTCAGCTGGAAGCGGGTCAAATTTGAACTGTAGCTACCTCGTAGTTTGCTCTTTATTTTTTCCAAAAATCATTTCTAGGTACATAAGTATCTATTTAATCATAGAAACACCAAAAAAATTCCAAGATTCAACCACTAGCTAGGAACGGTCAAGCCCGCCGTTTTGACCGCATTTTGAAACGGGCATAAAAAATTCAAAAAAACAAAAAATTGGAAAACCTTCGCATTGCGTCATCATATGTGACCAAGTTACCAGGAAAAATAATAAAATTTTAATACGGCAATTATTATAAAAAAGGTGTTCTCGAAAACGAGCTATCATGTGTGGAGATCAATGGCTTTCAAGCCAAATGATCAATCTTATGGCCACATTCATGGCATATTTGGTTCAAATGATCTCATATTGTCCACAAGGGTGCATATTGGAATGGCAAACAATGTTGCCTAAGGAAGTTTTCATTTTCTTTGGACGAAAAAACCATTTTCCATTTTTCGAGTGCCCAAAAGGAGGTTTTTTTTGTGAAGGACCTCCCAAATAATTGTTGCAAAATGGGACCAAATCATTTTTCTAAAATACTAGGACATATTTAATGCACAATTGACAAAATGGTTGGGGTGTAAAAAGTTTTGATCCACCTCTCGTGAAAAAGGCAAATTTCCGCCGATTCAGTTGGAAGCGGGTCAAATTTGAACTGCAGCTGCCTCATAGTTTGCTATTTATTTTTTACAAAAATCATTTCTAGGTGCATAAGTATCTATTTAATGAGAGAAACACCAAAAAAATTCCAAGATTCAACCACTAGCTAGGAACGGTCATTCCCGTTGTTTTGACCGCATTTTGAAACGGGTATAAAAAATTTAAAAAAAATCAAAAAAATGGGAAACCTTCGCATTGTTTCATCATATGTGGTCAAGTTCCTAGGAAAAATAACAAACTTGTAATACGGCAATTATTTTAAAAAAGTGTTCTCAGAGACGAGCTATCACGTATGGAGATCAATGGCTTTCAAGCCAAATGATCAATCTTATGGCCACATTCGTGGCATAGTTTGTTCAAATGATCTCATATTGTGCACAAGGGTGCATATTGGAATGACAAACAATGTTGTCTAAGGAAGTTTTCATTTTCGTTGGACGAAAAAACCATTTTCCATTTTTCGAGTGCCCGAAAGGAGGTTTTTTTGTGAAGGAACTACCAAATAATTGTTGCAAAATTGGACCAAATAATTTTTATAAAATACTAGGCCATATTTAATGCACAATTGACAAAATGGTTGGGTGCAAAAAGTTTTGATCCACCTCTCGTGAAAAAGACAAATTTCCGCCGATTCAGTTGGAAGCGGGTAAAATTTGAACTGCAGCTGCCTCATAGTTTGCTATTTATTTTTTCCAAAAATCATTTATAGTTACATAAGGACCTATTTAATCAGAGAAACACCAAAAAAATTCCAAGATTCAACCACTAGCTAGGAACGGTCATTCCCGCCGTTTTGACCGCATTTTGAAACGGGCATAAAAAATTCAAAAAAATCAAAAAATTGGGAAACCTTCGCATTGTGTCATCATATGTGGCCAAGTTCCCAGGAAAAATAACAAACTTGTAATCCGGCAATTATTATAAAAAAGTGTTCTCAGAAACGAGCTATCATGTGTGGAGATCAATGGCTTTCAAGCCAAATGATCAATCTTATGGCCACATCCATGGCATAGTTTGTTCAAATGATCTCATATTGTGCACAAGAGTGCATATTGGAATGGCAAACAATGTTGTCTAAGGAAGCTTTCATTTTCGTTGGACGAAAAAACCATTTTTCATTTTTCGAGTGCCCGAAAGTAGGGTTTTTTTGTGAAGGAACTACCAAATAATTGTTGAAAAATTGGACCAAATCATTTTTATAAAATACTAGGCCATATTTAATGCACAATTGAAAAAATGGTTGGGTGTAAAAAATTTTGATCCACCTCTCGTGAAAAAAAAATCCTCCGATTCAGCTGGAAGCGGGTCAAATTTGAACTGCAGTTGCCTCATAGTTTGCTATTTATTTTTTCCAAAAATCATTTATAGTTACATAAGGACCTATTTAATCATAAATACATGGTTTGGTGGCGATACGTCGAGGTTTGGGCGGCGGCCGAGGGCCCCAACTCTAGAGCGCGTAAACTCGCATGCCCGTCGCGTGGTCACCGCTCGACCGTGACGTTGCCATGTGTTCTACGTGGCCTAGGCATGTCTAGTGGGTTGGGCACTCCCCAAGTTGGTGCTAGGAAGAAAATTACAACATAAGATTCTCACGAGGAGACCAATCGATGCTCAAACATGAATTAGCAGCCAAGTGTTTGATTAGCGGTACGGGAAATGTACATGGATAATGGGCGTGAGTTTTGGTTGAGGATGATCAGTTACTAAGAAGACCGTGTTCACAAATTTTCAGCTCAAAAGGAGGAGCCTAGGTGGTACTTGCTTTGCAAACTACCACACTGGACATAACTACGAATGTTGAAGCTCGGCTCAAAATAATGAATGTATTGAGCTAGTATTTGGTGGAGGATGGTTATTTGGGCATAGGAAATCACTGTAGAAAATGGATACTATTTGGACATGCCAAAGTGGTACTTTCTTCACAAACTGTTGTTCTGAACAAAATAGGAAAATGAATATTTCTGAATTATTTATGAACTAGGAAAGGAAGGTTTTTACATATTTGACGAAGATATGACCCAAAGAATTTATAAGATTTTTTTGGGAATGACAGAAATATAGGTTGCTTCACAACCTAGGGCAAAAACTGCCACATGGACATGACACATAGGCAAAACTGATGAGATGGCGCCTAGTCATCGCAACCCACCACAATTTACAAGGCTATGACCATCTATATTGGTCGTTAACAACTAGAAATAAGGCAGCGGACTAGCGTTGTTTGCTTTATGACCATTTTGTGTAAGGAAATTATGACCTTTCTGACCAAAATGGTCGCAATGGTTTAGGGTTTGGAGCCCCCTAGACAGCTTTTGACCAATTGGTCTAAAATGGTCATAAATTTATGACCATTTCTTCCAGGGTCACTGACAGAAGGTCATAAGTTGACATATTTCTTGTAGTGGTGAGTAGAGGGATGGCCTGGCCAATAGTGGGAGTAGTAGGGGGCGGTGAGGCCTCCACGGCATCACAGCCGGCCACAGAAGGCAAGAGCACGCGGCACGACCGGCGCTGGTTTGGGCGGCTGGAGCAAGAAGACCAGAGGTTGAAGAAGCAATGCGGCTGTTGGATGGACATCGTACCGCCACCGGAGCTAGAAACGTTCATATTGACTAAGTTGACAAAACCCTCCATCCCCGTCAACTTAGTTGGCCCACAAGTCAGCCTCCCATTATGGTGGGTCCCAGCTAGCAGGGGGTATTCATTTTTTTGTGCGTAATAAGGAGGCACATCCTTGTGTGCGAAGATATAGCTGGTGGGTCCGACCTGTCAGTGGGGAAAGTTTTTTTCGCAAAATACAGAGGCCCTTCCAGTGGGTCCCAGCTGTCAGGTGGAGGAATCATTATTTTGCGCGTAATAAGGAGGCATTTCCTTGCGTGCGGCCGTGGAACCAGCTGTCAGCCTCTCCACGCACAGTCTACTTTCGATGGTGTCGTTCGTTGACCACGCCGTGCCGAGCGCATCCAAGATGGTGGACGGCGGTGAGGCCTCGGATAACAATGAGCCGGAGATGGGAAGATGCGGGAGTAGAGTCGCAGACGAAGAGGTGTACGAGGGTTAACTGGTTCTGGTGCGGTGTGGTTCGACAGTCGGTGGCGAAGAATAGAAGGTGTGGAGGGGTGGAGGGATGGCCTGGCCATTGGTGGAGTAGCGCTTCACAGCGAAGCGTGCTAAGCACAGGTGCTAGAAATAGGAGGAGGGAGGTGGTCCCAGCAGCGCTGGAGGAAGAAGACGAGAGATTGAAGATGGATGTTGGTCGTTGGATGTAAATCCACCGGCTAACGATGTCAGAATCATTTGTTGACTAAGTTGACAACGACTTGCATTGGTTTTGACCTATTGGCCCACATTCAACCTCCAAAAATGTGGCACGTATTCAACCCATTTTTTAGAATTTACAGTCTTTTTTTGCGGGGTAGAATTTACAGCCAATTTGATCTTTTTTTGAATTACAGTCCATTAGCTGGGTTGGGTGAACAAATAATGTAGCGTCCATGCGGCCCATTTATTTATTTTCCTAAAAAATAACAGGCCATTTGCACTTTCTCGAAATACACGATTTTCCTGGGCTGATTCTAATTATAATGTTGGGTTGGGCCAGCAATGTTATCAAAAAATAATCAGGGGCTGAGCATTTTGTTGTAAATATATTTAAATAATAAGTGATTTATTATTACATTCATCCTTAAATCTTACCAAGCTTTTGTACACAATCACTAGGATTTTCGTGCCAAAAAAATCCAGGATTTTATTGTTAAGAAATTATTTTTATAAGTTAATAAGATGTGGGATATTTTTTTCTTCATATGTAAGTATCTGTTAAATATATGATGACAATAAAAATAATATATAATATCATATAAAATAATTTAAATATATATAATATAGTTAGAAGGGAAACATAAGTTGGGTCAGGCGTTCCTATTCTTATATAGAAAAATAGAATAGACCTCTGCGTTTTCTTCAAAAAAAATACATAAATTGGGTTGCCGATATTTCAGGAAAAATAAAATCTCAAATGTGAGGTCCATAGGCCGGTCGATACATGATGGCCCTCAAGAAAATACAAACCGGCATGTCGTGGGTTGCGCATGTTAAAAAAGAAAGTCTAGCCAGGGCAGCCCAAAACCCAGCTGATACTTGTTGCCCCAGTGATAATAAATGATACTTGCCAGCTTCCCGGCTTCGTTGTGAATTTATCGCCTATAGTAACCATGTTGAAGCACCTAAAAAATGTTACTATGTTGACAAACCCGTGGGCCCCAACGTCAGTATAGCATTAGGAGGAAGTATTTTCGATGAGGCACTTGCTTGCGTACGGCCATAGACCTGGTGGGTCCCGACTGTCTGCCTCTCCACGTACATTCCTCTCCAGATTCCTCTCGTTTGTTCAGCATGTTCACAACGGCAGATAGCGGCGTCGTGGCGAGTCCACAAAGGCGCAGGAGGGGATCCGACCACCTGAGGAAGTGCCTTAATAGTAACCAAACTACTGAACTAGCCTAGTGGCCAAGTGACACTACCCGACAGTTGTTCCGCCCGGGTTTGATTCCACCTGTGGAGGGAAAATATCTCCAAATTTTTTGCCTCTGCCTTTATTGACATGTGGGTCCCCATTGTCATCTACGCACACCACGTCCAACATTTGCCAAAACTTTGTCCGTCGTTTTCTCTGTGTTTCGCACACTCGACATTGTGTGGGAATTTTGAAAATACCATATCTTTTTGACTGTGCATCATATGAAGATGTGCTATGCATGAATGTTGATCGACATGATGTTAACTGGCTGGTAGTTCCATTTCGACCATGAATAAAACTTCCAACATGATGTTAATCCTATTTGAAAAGGTCGTGTTAATATAAATCCTCTGTCTATGAAAGTTGCAGTTTCTTATCTGAAACTGAACTTGCAGTTTCTTATCTGAAACTGAAACTTGCAGTTTCTTCTCTGAGAATCACATTGTATGCACTTTTATACTCCTACGAAAGTACATTTTTTTAAGTGCTAAAAAATATCTCTAGAATTCATAAAATACTTCATATGCTCAATACTACAAATCTGAAATTCAAAAGACATTCATATCTGAAAGTACTCTCAAAATACACAACACAAAACACAATTCACAACCTGCAAATACTGACAACCCTAAGCTCCTCTTGACAATTCACAACCTGCCCGACTATTGGGCTGGGGGGGCAGTCCCCTCCTATTCCTCGACGGCAGACAGCCGCGCCGTGAGACGATGTGAACGGCGAGGGAGAGGGTGGCGGGGAAGCGTCATCGGGCCAATTGCTTTTCTCCTCTTGAAGTTGGGTTCGGTCGACGAAGACTCCACCGGCTCGCTCTGGCACGACACCCTCACAAACGGCACCCTGTAGATGCTCGATCCTTCAATCTCTGGTGGATGCTCCATCTGGGATCAATACTCCCACCACCGCTCCCTCATGATCGGATTCGGTGAATCTGTTTGCTCCATGGCCCAGAGGAGCAGATCTATGTACTCCCACGTGACTTCCTCCGGGAGTATCGTCGCCTTTTCGCTCTATTGCAGATATTTGGCCATGGATGTTGCCGTCGCTGCTAGTTGGTCCTTGTTGTCAAACCAAGACTGTATCTCCAACATCCTAGCTAGCTTCACAGGGTCGCCGTCTGCGATCCTCACGTACCGGTTGTACTCCTCCATCGATCTACTTCTCCACGGCACCTTCACTCGCTGGTGCTGGTTTTTGAATGGAAGAGGAGAGGAGCAATGCTGGTTTTGGATTAGAACGGGAGAGGAGCGACGCTGGTATTGGATTGGAACAAGAGAGGAGAGGCGATGGTTTTGAAATGGAAGAGGAGAGGAGCGGCGCTATATTTAGATTGGAATAGGAGAGGGGCGGCGGTGGTTTAAGAGGAGAAGAACGCAAGAGCTGCAATGGTCTTGGAAGTATTTTTTTTGTTTTGCGTATTTTGGGTCAAAGTTTGACCACGTACTGTATTTGAGAAGAAAAATGTGAACGCATGTCACCAAAAATTGTATCGTTTGGTTCGTATCTGAATGTACTTTCAAATTATATTATTTTTGCAACGTATAACATATATTTTATTTGCAAAAATGATGGTAAATTATGACCCATAATAAAAGGGAGACTAGTTAATGTGGGGTCGCTTTCTTAATTGAAGGGTAAATTGATTTTGATTTTAATCCACTCACAGCGCGCCGGTCCTCTCGTCCAATCCTAAATCGCTGCCGCACACTCCTCTCCCTCTTCTCCATCGAAAACCACCTCCTCTCCTCTCCATCATCTCCATTCCAAAACCACTGTCTCGCCTCTCCCTCTTCTCCATTGCAAGACCACCGTCTATCCTCCCATGTTCCAAAGCTAGCACCGGACCACTCAGAAGGACATCTATGGAGAGGATGCAGCAGCGAATCAGGCAGATCGCCGGTGGTGACCAAGCAAAGTTAGCCAGGTTGAAGGAGATCCTTACTTGGTTTGACAATGAGTGGGAGATTTCGAGAACGGTGAGGCCCATGTGGCAATTTATGCGAAAGATTGAGACATCGGTGATGAGGGCGGCAATGTACTCCTCGGCGGCAGTCACGCCGCAGTCTTTCGAGTTCATCGAGTATCTCCTCTGGGCAATGGAGCAGACAGATTCGCCCGAGGTGAAAGTCAGGCGGAGGTGGTGGGCGTACAGGTCGAAGGTCGAGCACCCAGAGGATAATGGATCGATCGAGTATGGTGTGCCGTTCGTGAGGGTGCAGATCCAGCCGGAGCCACAGGAGTATCCGTTCTACCACCGGATGAGGAAGCTAGATGGCGCGACGTCGCTTCCCCACCATTCTCCAGGTTTCCCTCGACGCTCGCCTCGTTTCAACGGCGGCGGTAGGGTTTAAGGTAAGCTTCGCACTAACCTAATCTTCCATCTAATCATGCTTACAATCAGTGTGACAACTAATAAAAATCATGCTTACAATCAGTCTCCAAGTACTACGCCAATCACCCTAAAATAGCTATGGACCTTTGTGTCAAAGTTGTGACACTGTGTACACATAAAATAAAATAGATTGGTGCTTCTTTCAAAAAAGAGTACTCCCTAGAAAACTGCCAGTATAAGCTACCAGTATTTGGTTAGAGGATTTGCTGCCGAGAAAGATCCGTCCACAGAGACTGCCACACATCCCACTGGTGGTGGTGGATGCCAGTGCGTTCATGGAGCATGGTTGGTGTCGGTAATTTTTACTTGGCACACCTCGCACTCTTCATATATGCCGGTTCCATCCATACATTTGTGCAGTTCCACCAAAATGCAGCTGAATAACACTGTTTGCACAGATAATGAAAAAGGGTGATTACATTATAGTGGCACTAGTTGATGAAACATACACTAATAAATAGAAGAAAATATTGCGATAGTATCATAGTATGCCATGCTGCGAGGGCGAGATGGGCCCTGTGACGCCTCATATGGTACGCCTCATACTGGAAATCGTCCCAAGTCTCCCCGATACACCTTCTGCCAATGATGAACATCAGTGTACAACGGAAGTACAAGGAGGGACCTTGAGACATTCAAATCTCTATTTTTGTGCAGATCAACTAAAATGAAGCACCCCAGTTTGCAGAAATGCGTAAACATTAACAATGGGCATACATTAACAAAGAGAAGCACTTTCTTTATCTACATTGGAAATGAAATGATAGAGAGGACACTCGCTCTATTTTAACTGTATTATTACTACATTTTATCAGTGACACTAGGGTCGAGCAGGTGGCAAACAAGGTGTATCGTGCACTGCAAGGATGGAGGTCGGGGGTGCTTAGACTGGGATGCTGAAGCTGGCTCTTTCAGTCCCTATCTTCCCCTTGATGTTTCTATGGTAGCATTTGGGTTGTAATCCAAACTTGGTCGACCTGGTGCTACGTCCCCCTACCTGCCTAGCTTATGTGGCGAACTTGTCTCCTGCTAGTACTCAGTCCGTTCTAGTAGTAGTTGCATAACTGCCAGTTTACACTGAGATGTTGTCGGATAATGGTTCTCTATGGTTGGGTTTATTTAATGAAATCGGAGGGAATCCCCTCTTTCGATATATAAAAAAATAGTGGAACTAGCAGTGCCAAAACATTGCCTCAAATTAATAGTGCCACTATATTAAGGTGCAAAATAATAACATTACTGCTTTATCATGGCAGTGCCAAAATAGTAGCACAAGAGCAGGATTAACATGCAGGATCTTTGGCAAACGGTCAGACCAAAAAGGAACATACCTCGTGATTGGAACCACATCTGCAATCAATGCCATCATAGAAGGAATGACACCAGTCACCAACATGGATGATTCAATTCATGGGACCTTTTGGTGCCGTTCACCTAAAATGAAGCAATGTCCCATGAGCTAGCAGCTTCTTCTTCTTTTTAAGAGAAGGGCTCCCGCCCAGGTTCCATTTCCATCAGAAGATGAAACCCACAGAGCTTCTTATTCATTAATTGCAATAAAATTGAGCAACATGAAGGTTGGTCATGAAGCTCCTGGAATGTTCAACTATAATTTGGATATCATTTGTGCAGTTCAACTAAGATGAAGCATGAAATGTATATCTCTGTTTGCACAAAAAAGGTGGAAAGGAGGGTGACTAACAAGTGACGAAACATGCATCAAATAAAAAAAGCATGTTCTTTATCTGAATGGAAATCCTACAAGGACAGTAGCAATTTCTAAAGCAGGAGCATTGCTAGATATTAGTGTGGGCATTAGGATTAACTATGACAACGTTATATACGACATTACTTTAATGGTGCCATTGCTTCATTTTACCAGCAACATTACATTAACATCTGGTACAGAGTCGGTATTTGGGCACGGGAGAGTAGGTGGACCAGGACAGTTGCATTTCTAACAAAAATAAGCAACTTATCTTAATGGGAAATTTAGCAGGACATGGAAAAAAGTGCCATTGATTCATATTACTAGAGGCATTACAATGAAAACAACATTGGTTTAACGTGTCCTTACTTTTAACAATGCGAATGCTACATTTTACCAGTGGCATTACATAAGAGTGGCTCGGGGCAACAAACATCATAACAGGATATCTGGGTTGGTCCCATTTTTGTTCGGTATAGCCACCTTATACTGTGTGAGGCTAGCAAATCTAGTGTTGGACTTACTCTATTGACTTGTCCCCCAGTCCCCACTTTCTTTCCTTTTTGAACCAATAGATTGGGTTTATATTGAGTTTATATTGTGTTTCCCTTTATTTCCCTATTAGACCTAGAGACCAGTTGGATAGCCAGTCTCTGCTACTTTTCACCCCCATTATTTCCTCTTTCGACCAAGTCATAGATTCAGGTAACAAATCTCCCCCACCCCCACCCCCTTTCTTCCTTGTTTGAACCAAGTAGTACTAGATTCGAGTGCATGAACTAGTTTTACCTCTTAACAGTAAAAAATTAGGTGGTTTTCGAATAGCCGATCGATCCTATCTACGAGGGGGCCTGAGAAATAGTAAAAGATACAAATGCAGTGACGTCAGGAGCTCGGGAAGTAGAGCAAGGCCGGTTTCGAAGGAAGTTATACCTGAGGGTCGCCGGGATGTCGCTAGGTGGGCGGAGGGAGGCCGGATCTGCCCACACTACAGCAGCGAGGAAGAAGGGGTCGGAGGACCTCCCTCGCCAGCGATGCCTGGGAGAGAACGACAAGGTGCGCTGATCGGGACGCGCCAGCAGTGGGTAAGAGTCGTCACTGAGGACGACCGCGTGAATGTTGCACCTTCTCACCTTCCTCGACAGAGAGGATCCGGCTGGATCTGTGACCAGCGGTGAGCAGAGAGAGAGAGTGTGTGGCCATCGCTGTCGTGTTTAGATCTGGAGAGGACGAGACAGTGTGAAGAGAGCAACACTAGCAAGCAAGCGCAGAGGCTCCTGCCTATATAGTGGAGTACTAGTTTTCTTTTGTCTACCGGAGTCGTCTTGACCTCGTCAATGACTATCGAGAAGTCTTCATGCGCGTGCCCCGGAGGCGCAGTTGTCGTCATTTTGATCTGAAGCATCGGATTATAACATATTAGACTAGCCACAGTGGGAGTAACTTCAACAGTAACATCGAGTCCAACTCAGCAAATTTGCTTATGTGGCAATGAGTTAATGAGGTGAGAGGTAGTTTGAGTAACTTAGCTAGTTACTGTAACATTACATGTCCTAATGCAATATGAGTCTATAACCTAATAAATGAAGCTTTGCATGTTACTATACTTAAGTTACTACCCACTATGAAGGTAGTAACATATTCTAGGGATATATGTATGTTACTAGTGTATGTTACTCTCCACTGTGACTAGTCTAACACGAAAAAATGCCACATGACAAGAAATCATAACCTCACTGCCCAAAGGAGACAAGATGAATCCTGACGGACAAACTAGACGAGGATCAAAGCTCAATAAAAGATAAACTCGTAGAAAAGGGGTCCGTCGATAGATGTCCTAATTAACATAGCCGGCTTGACCTAGATGGCAGCCGAGTAGTCTTCGTGCATGTGCCCCCAATGACTAGCCCAACTCAGTTGTCGTTGTTTAACCCTCACAGTGATCCGAAGCACATGCCACCTAATTTTGCGAGCTGACATGAAACTTTTTTTAGATTTCTCACCAGAACTACAGCCCTGTACAACACAGCCTGCACGATATGTAGACGATAGCCAATCCAGGCATGTCTGCTGGAGTCTGGTCACATGCATGGATGAACTGATCTTCCGTGACTTGCAGGGATCGTCCTGGCACCAACGTATGTACTCCCTCCGCTCCCAAATATTTTCTTTCTAGAAATTTCAACAAGTGACTACATACGAAGTAAAATGAGTGAATCTACACTCTAAAATATGTTTACATACATCTATATGTTTTGTCCATTTGAAATGCCTAGAAAGACAAATATTTTGGAACGGAGGGAGTACAACACTTCTCTAGTACTATCACTCGTCTCTCTCTTCTATTAAGTCACCTAACTTGCGGGGCTGGGGAGTGTGCCTATGGTCGGTTCTCAATTGTGGTCCCACATGTGTGTGCAAACGCAATATGATGCATGTTCCATTCGGAGAGCAGCATGCCAGAGCGACCGACCGTCTAGGGTGCGACGCGAACACGATGGGAGTGTTGTATACTCCGTACATGTGTACCTCGTTTTCTTGAGGCTTTGCTCCATGGCGCAATCCGTGGATACAAAATTAGTATACTATACTATTTAAAAGTCGAGGGCGGGGCTTTTCCTACGCGGTAGGCGGGGCAGTTCCGCCTAGTTGGTTCGACAGAGACACGAGAAGATGAGGGAGTAGGCTGCTGCAAACGTAGGGCTGTGTGTTTTGACAGTGAGTTACTGCTGGACAGGTAGGGCCCTGTGATTTGACTTGCCATTATCATTTTAACTGCGGCGCTATGACCGGAGTGAGTCTCCTGATTCCTGACCACCTCCATACAGGTGCCTCTCCCAATGCTCCACCATGTAGAGGCTGGCTCTTGCATGAGAGCCCACTTCTCCATTTTTTCCTTGCCTCTTTCCTCCACATATGCAAAAATGCCATGTAAAGCAGGATTGTAGCCCACTATTATACTTACTTGCTCCTACAGGTGCTAAGCTTGCCACATAGGCATTAAGTCTGATGTCGCAAGTTAATTGAGAAGAGAGAGACTAGTTTGGTGACCCAAGGAAGAAATGGTGCTAAGCGCGTGTACCTAGGTGAAAAGACAATTTTGAGTCTATAGCTAATTAAATGAAGCAAACTTAGCAACAAAAAACTAAGAACCTATGCATTGGGGACTTGATTGCTAAGCCATTTAATGCCCTTAGCACCTCACCTAAGCACCATTTCATTGGAAGAGGTCACTCCTTGGAAAATGCAATAAATACTACAAAGAAAGAGATAGAGAGAAGTAAAAAAACACTTATAGCCAACCTTATAGCTAACCTTGTTGTAGTATGAGTGACTAAGTGATGACTATGTATGACATGCCAACATCAGATAGCCTAATGCATCGTGTTAAATCTCCAAGGGCGCGACCGCGCGGGTGAGCCAACGGTCGTGGTAGGCGCGACCATGATACGGCCTGTTGGCAGCCCTTGGATCTGAGATCGAACGATTGCATGCTAAGTTGCTGAAAATTTGCAGAATAACCCTCCAGGATAAGATATTCACCCATAGGTATAGAATCAGGCCATGCAACCGTTCAATATTAGATCCAAGGGCTCTCGGAAGCCCATATCATGGGAGAATGGAAAGGCACTACCCTGTCGTTCGCACGCTGGCAGTTCGCTCCTACTCGTCCCCGGACGTCCTTTAACATTACGGAAGTTTGCTCCTAGTCGTCCCGTCCTTTCACATTACGACAGTTCCACTAATCCTAACCCTCCTCCCAAATCCATGGCGTCCCAAATCTCCATGATCGGCGGTGAGTACAAGGTTAGAACCATCACCGGCTATGAGTTCAACGTCATCTACACCCGTTCTTCTGCGACAGTGAAAGGATGCCTTGCTTGCTTCAGACGCATGTTCGAAAACTCAAATGATGAGTGGGCCGCTGGGCTAGATGTTGAGTACACCACAGTCCTGGGACGAGAGAAGGATCTAAAGGAGGAAGAGAAGAAGAAGCCCACCGTGATCCGGGTTTGCGTGCATGACTTATGCTTGGTCTCCCACATATGCCATGCCGACATTGAATGCCAAGATTTTAAGAACTTCCTCAAGAGCGGCCTAGTCAAATTTGTTACTGTAGACTTTTCAAATGACGAAAGAGTCCTGGGTCAGATAGGCCTCGTTGTAGGAAACCCCTTCGACCTCCAGAAGAATTGGCTGCTGCCCTCTAGTGGTGAGCCTTCAATGTTGACCCTGGCAGGAGCCCTGGTTCATCCTTCGTACAGTAAACTGGAAAAACCTCCATACACATTTCATCATCATCCATGGCAGTGGAATGTACTAGATATAGACCACATCCACTATTCTGCAATGGATGGCTACCTTTGTTTCAATATCTACAAGGGTTGGATAAAGAGCAAGAGCCAAGTGTGCAAGCAAAGAAGTAACGGCCAAGAGGAATAGGGACAAGGACGAAGTCGAGGACGTGGACGAGGACTCCGAGTAAGGTGGCAGTGTCATTGCTCATGGTGGTTCTAATGCAGTGTCTACTGGATTAGTTGCATAGCTTAATTTCAGGTGTGCTTAGTTTAATTTGAGGGGTGTGTTGTGCTGAGCCCCCAGCAGAACTATGTTATGTTTCTTCTCGTTACTTTAACTCTTCAGTACGTACATACTAGTATTTCTTACATTTCACCTTTTAGTTGGTATAGTACTACCACTCGTTTCTTCACATTATATACGTACAATATATATGGCCAACATCATATAGCCAGCAGTTTAGTTGTCAAAGAATTTCATGGTGCTTAGTTTTGTCAAAGAATTCCAGGGTGCTTAGTTTTATTTGAGGGGTGGGTTGTGCTGGTCACCATTATTGTGACTCAAATCTCTTTTGCCATGTTATCATGACATAAATACCGATGGAACAACATGCCAGCTCTCCCTCTATCTCACTACAGTAAAATAAAGTGTGGGGCCTACTTGATCCCAACAGCATTCTTATTTTCCTGTAAAATTATTCGCTTCGTTACTCCTGACAAGCGGGGCCACACTTATCATTGTGAGAATCGGCTTATTTTTGTCATGTAACATGGTCAACGGGTTTGACGTGAAAATAACAATGTCTAATGTCATTTTTTAGCAAACATCTAACTTAACGATGGCATTTTTTAGATATCTAATTGCATTTTTTAGCAGGCATCTCATGGATTGATGGCATTTTTGAGTAGTT
The DNA here is from genome assembly GCA_900231445.1 of Triticum turgidum subsp. durum. Taxonomy (NCBI): domain Eukaryota; kingdom Viridiplantae; phylum Streptophyta; class Magnoliopsida; order Poales; family Poaceae; genus Triticum; species Triticum turgidum. The sequence goes on along the minus strand of LT934112.1, from coordinate 24,484,711 downwards.
GTAACTTCTAATGGCAAAACTGAGTAGTGATACACAACTAGTGGCATATATAATAAGAACCCAAGAATTAAATAGGTATGCTAATTTCTTTAATAGAATTTAGCACCCCATTTAAGCACGTACTAGCTTTTTTAATAGTACTATATGCATAATTTGGCGACGAGCGCTCTCTATATGTACCACCTTTTTTTAATTTCAAGTTTTTCTCCATCGCGCATTCCATTGATACTACTACTGTACAAAAGTATACATTTTTTAAAGGCTAGAGGGCGGGGCAGTCTAGCTTGCTTGGTTTCACGAGAGGCGAGGGCCTTTGTGATTTGATGGCTCATTACTGCTGGAAGGCGGGGCCTTGTGATTTGACTGCTCGTATAAATGTGCTGACGACCTGAGGAGGAGCAAAGAACCGTGCGGTATACTCAAGTTTTCCACTGAAGTAGTACTACAACGGAATAGCAGGAAACACGGCAGCCCAGTGCCATATGGCGGTAAAAATGATCTAATTTGCTAGTCATCTCATTGTTAGCGTTGTTCTATTCATGCCTCGCAGAGAACGTGACACGTGCGGCGAAACACCCGAAGCAAAAGATGAAACACAGGAGCAAAACAAGAAGGAAGATTATCACCCCAAATGATTTAATTCGCCTCGGAGTTGTAACTACTTCTTCATCACCTCCACGACCTCCATATCCTTGCGTGTCTCCTCCTCCATCTTCTTCATTCTGTCCATGACACGGGATTTCTCGACGTGGGCCTTCATCATCTGTTCCACGGCCGCATTACGTACCTTGACAGCAGCCGGGTGCTCAATGTGGAGCTTCGCCAACTCCTCCTTCTGTTCCATGACGAGGGCCTGCAACATCTTCATCGAGGAACTACTATTCTCATGCAGCTTCTTCCAGCCGGCATTCTTCTCCTTCAACAGGTCGAGCTCATGGCAGAGCTTCGCCTTGTCCTCCTGAAGTTGCAGGATTTCACCGGTTGCCTTCTTCTTCGAGGCAATGCTCTTCTTCAGCAGCATCACCAAGCCGGCGGTCAACTCCCCCTGCTTATTGAGCTTAGTGGGCATGTTGTTGGGGCTCTCCTTCAGGAGCTCCACCAAGCAGTGGATGAACTCCTTCTACTTATTGAGGTGCTTATTGAGCTGATCGGGCATGCCATCGAGGGATAATGACACCAGCGTCGTCGGCTCGGCATGTTTGCCTCCACGGCTAGGGCACTCCTGGGAGCCATTGCCTGCCTGTGAGAGATCTTTCGAGGTCTCTGCGTGGCGGCAAGCCCTCTCTTTTTTTCCGCAGACTTGGTTGCCGCTCCCTTGTTAAGAGAAGTTATCGACCTAGAGCTCTGCTCACCGGCCATGGCAAGGACGGACGAAGAAGAAACACTTATGAGGAGGAAAGGTAGAGTCATTTCGGTTAGGTAGTTCCCCTTTTTATAACCTAAGTACTAGCACTAGTACTAATACCTGCATAGTGGGAACACGTTCAGGTTTGGTACGTACTAGTAGGTGTGAGCAGGCTTGCGCTTAATTGTAGCACTAGTACTTTCGAATGTGATGGGAACAAGGTAAAGATTAATTGATGGTTTTTGTTTTGAGGCCTGAAATGGCTCCCGATGAGTTTAGTGGAACATAAATTTCAAGTAGACTACACCGCTCAAATGCGTAAATATTATGTTACTGTCAAAAATTGGCACAAAATACGAAGGAGACCACTAGAAGTACTACTAGTAACCCATGATTTAACTACTCGCATGCGCGCAGTGGAGCAGTAATGTCTTTCTTCCGCCCTCACGTCCACTCAATTTGCATGCACTGTATTAATTGACCATCAATGAAGTGAACGACTTTACACACGTCAAATTATCACATGGGGTGGATCTTGGTACAAAATTGCGTCCGCCCATGTACCCGCGTGTGCGTGCGAGGGAATGAGTGTGTGCGTGGCATGCATGCACATCTTCGCTTCATGCATGTACCACCAGTATGGCTCAGGGAGGACGAGTACATTCATCTGGAACTAGCATCACGTCACTATGATCTATCCACACAAGGAGGTCACGACAACGCCTCCACATGTGCCACGTGGCTTCATGAACTGTAAGAGAGACACTGTGTAGCATGCCATTGAAATTCTAATTTATGTGTTTTGCACATACTCTAAGTACTAGTAAGGTACACGTGCATTGCACGCGTCAGATTTTGCAACCAAATTATGAATAAATACCACACTATAGCATGTAAGCTCTGAGTCATATATGTCTAATGTAGACCTTCGTTTAATTCCTATAGTTCATCTCATTCAAAATCAATTAGTTTTTATAAAAAAGCTAGGCCCTCTTGGATTCGTAGGATTTCCAAAACGTGGGAATAGGAAAAACATGGGATTATAGTGGAATGTCGTCTTGAATCCTACAGGATTGTACGAGTGTTTGATTGTGCATAGAAAAAACACAGAATTCTTTCAAAGAGGTTTGAGTGGATGGGATGTTTCCTATGAAATCTAGTGCAAATGAATCATATGGAAAAATCCTTTGGTTTACAATCCTACGAATCAAACAACCAAGATAGGAAAAATTCCTAAGGATTAGAATTCTCCAAAATTCCTTTGAGAATCCTTTGAATCAAAGAAGCCCTTAATCTATTTTATGATTCATGGAATTGTGCGTTGTAAAGCATAAAGTAAAAAAAATGGCAATTCAACTAGAAAAAAAGTTTGGGCAGTTATGATACGGAAGATTCTAGAACAAAGGAGAACCACTGTTGTTTTGAGGTTTGTGCATTATGCTTAAGTTCAACCATGGAGTCTGCTAGATTATGCGAGGGGCCAAGTAGAGGGAGACTATGAAGGAGTGCACAAGTGCGAGATCGGTATTTAGAGAGAGGGAGCGAGAACGTGTGTTGTTGCGCGCAGTGGCGGAGCCATGAAAGATAAATTAGCTAGGGGGCCAAGCATTGCTAATCCTTTACGAGGAGGGCCAATTCATGAACTTAAACCATTTTTACCAGCAATTGTCTAATGATCACATTCATATTAGCCTCGATATATAGTGATGTTTTAGGGGGGCGGGGCCCTTGCTGCCCCCTGTCTTCGCCATTGTGCGCGCGTCTGAGAGATGAAGCGGAAGGCATGGATGATGAGAGTGGGATGTTGTAAATATAATTAATGTGGGTGTATTAGTTGTATATGTAGGGGTTGTTTGGTTCTAGGCCTATGAGTGCCACACTTTGCCATACAATGTTATCAAACTTGCCTAAGGTTAGTTCTTCAAAATGAGAGCCACAAGTTGGCAAGCCTAAGGGAATCTTGCCACACTTGTTGTGTGTATGTGATGTGGGACCATAGTGTGGCTTGCCTAAGATGTGGCTTGAACCAAACACACACCTAAGTTGGTCAAATTTGCCTAACTTTAGGTGTGGCAAGCTTTGGCAAACTTAGTCTCAAACCAAACAACCCCGTAATCCTATATAGAGAGGTATAGATTGATCGATGTGGACATGGAAAAGAGGGTGAGACCTCACTAGATATATAGATTGATCAGTTTTTGTGGAAAACTATGAAAGACCTAGCTATATACACACACACATAGAGGAACATCGATCGTTGCGCATGCACGCGTGAGAGATAAAGAATGCCCGATATGATGGAGAGGGGGATGTGTGTGTGTGCCTTCATGGGAGACCGGCCTGAAGAAAAAGATTGCATGTGTGTGATGGATAATGCCAACTGGTAGTGTGTGTGCATGCATGCACGAGAGAAACTTAGTGGTACAATTATAAAGAGAAGACGATTGTGTGGGTGTAAAAGACTAGGTGAGGTCATAATCAATGTAAAGTTGAATTCATGATGTTTGAAACCCATGCATGCATGAATATAACGGAGATCTGCATGGTGTGGTTTCGAAACGAGCATGTTGTAATGTATGCACATTGAAAAAGGTCAGACCGATTTGAATTTGAGATACCGATGGCAGACATCGTTTGGCCACATTGCATTCGTGCATGGACACACTATTCTAATTGGAGATGATGGGTGGCTTTCGCATCACATATCTATATCTATACCCCTATATATTATATTTTTTATTTTTTATATTGTGTGCGGGTAACTTTAACTTTGAAAGATGGCCGTTGGATGAGGCGAATCCGATGGTGCAGAGATGGCCAATTTGAGCACTACTGACCGTTGGATATCATCTAGATTCCACCAGATTTCGCCACATGTACAATCTAGAAGACTCCATGGTTGAACTTAAGCATAATGCACAAACCTCAAAACACAAGCACTTCTTCTTTGTTCTAGAATCTTCCATATCAGAATTGCCCAAATGTTTTTCTACATGATTTGCCATTATTTGTTTTTACTTTATGTCTTACAACGCACAATTCCATGAATCTTAAAATAGATTAGCTTTCTTATAAAAACTAGATGAATTTGAATGAAATGAACTATAAGAATTAAAAGAACATCTACATCATGCATATATGACTCAAAGCTTACATACTATAATGTGGTATTTATTCATAATTTGGTTGCCAAATCTCATGCGTGCAATGCATGTGTACCTTACTAGTCTAAATGGTGTTTGTGTGTGTGTGTTGTGCGAGTTGAGGTGCGAATTGTCTTTTTGGGGGGTACACGTTAAGCTTGTTCTCCCGAAATTTCAAACCGCGCCTTGTTATGCCGAAATTTCAAGATAGCGTCTCTGTCTATCGTGCTGCGAAACTCCCGCCTCTTCAACCCGTGCCTTGTTACCCCAAAATATTTAAGATATATCTTTGTCTTGTTGTACTCCGACAACTCCCTCCATCTTAACCCGCGCCTTGCTATTCCAAAATTACAACGCACGCGAAAACTCCCACCTCATGTGAAATCCCGACACACGAAATGCCCGTGGTACCCTTGAACCGAAAGAACCGCCTCAAATCGGTGGGGGTACTTTCGTAACTTACCTCACATTTTGGACAAGCACGTCCCTAAGCCATGGTTCCCCACTCCCATCCCATCCGCCCACCATTCGTACACCGAGGATGCGAAAACCCGCGAAGCCCCACACCCTCCTCCGTGTGCCACCTAGCCCGAGCCTCTTTCCCAACGACGTCGTCCACAGCAACACCTCGACGTCCCTCATCCACCATACTAGATGAGGATCAGTCGTCGATCTCGTCGTCTCGCCTGTTCAGCCACCCCGTCCTCCACTTCCAAGGAGCTACCCCGATGTTCCCCTCATCTTTCACGCCACCTCCATTCCCACACCACCGTCTTCACCTGCACCACCGAAAGAGCAGCATCATCACCGTTTCCTCGGATGAAGTTGTGGCCTAATCGGTGCCACCAAATAGGTTGTACACTAATCGCTGCATTTTCTTCTGGATTCGATCTCATGGTGCTGCCGGCGCTCGGTCCCGAGCCGACACGGCGCGGCTCCATCCACGGCGGCATCACCGGCCACTTCCTCCACGACGTCGCTCCCTCGGCGGTGACGTCCACATTAGTAGGAGCTGCTGCTGCTTTAGCTCTCGCTCATGCTGTTGCTCTAATCTTGCTCTCGATCCCTTGTCTGGTCTGCTCTTGCTATTGCTCTTGCTCGCGCTTCTGCTCTCGCTCTTGCTCTTGCCTACGATGCTGCTCCGACTTAGCTACACTTCAGTCGACTGAATCAACTTTTGGGTCAGTCGATTTTCAGGGGGTGTGGTGGCTCGCCAGAGTTAAGGAAGAACCACCGCAGTGGGGAGGGGAGCTCGCCGGAGAGGTACCCCACTATCTATCATAGGGTTCAGGGTGGGGGCGGTGGTCGCCGATGGTGGTGGGGCGGTGGCGTGGGGATCGCCGGAGAAAAAGCTCGGCACGTGGGGGGGCTAGAGGGATGGCCGGGGCGGCGGCGGACCGGCGGTGGGGAGTGTTTTCGGGGCGGGCGTGGCGGTGCACCACCGGCCGCGGGCGGCGGGGGGGCGGCTGTTTGGCCGGTGGTGGCTGGCGGCTCAGGGGGTGGAGGTTGAAGATGAACTGCATGCCCTTGATTTCGTATCCAACGGCCGCAAAATCGACTGACCAGAGATGAAAAAGTCAGTCGACTGACGTGTAGCCTCACCTCTAGTGTGTTCAGTTTCGACAGTAAAATTCAGTTTTGACAGCAAAATTCAGTTTCGAAGGTTAAATTCAGTTTCGACAGTTAAATTCGGTTTCGACAGTTAAGTTCAGAGATGAGCGGCTAATTATTTTACATCTAGCACTTTGTGGTTATGTATTTTACGTCATGTATTGGAGATGCTATTAGAATTCCACTCAGGTTAACATTGTCTCTCTTGTCCTGCTTCAGCCTCGGCGTCGTATGATATGTCTCCAACGTATCTATAATTTATGAAGCATTCATGCTATTTTATTATCTGTTTTGAATGATTATGGGCTTTATTATACACTTTTATATTACTTTTGGGACTAACCTACTAACCGGAGGCCCAGCCCATATTGCTGTTTTATTGCCTGTTTCAGTATTTCGAAGAAAAGGAATATCAACCGGAGTCCAAACGGAATGGAACCTTCGGCAACGTGATTTTTTGGAAGAATATCACCCAGAAGACTTGGAGTTCACGTCAGAAGACCCTCGAGGAGGCCACAAGATAGGAGGGCGCCCCCCCCCCCCTATTGGGCGCACCCCCTGTCTCGTGGGCCCCTCGAGCACCTCCTAACCGACTTCTTTCGCCTATATAAGCCTGCGTACCCTAAAAACATCGAATATCAAGATAGATCGGGAGTTCCGCCGCCGCAAGCCTCTGTAGCCACCAAAAACCTCTCGGGAGCCCGTTTGGGCACCCTGCCGGAGGGGGGATCCCTCACTGGTGGCCATCTTCATCATCCCAGTGCTATCCATGACGAGGAGGGAGTAGTTCACCCTCGAGGCTGAGGGTATGTACCAGTAGCTATGTGTTTGATCTCTCTCTCTCTCTCTCGTGTTCTCTCTCGTGTTCCCTCTATGGCACGATCTTTATGTATCCCGAGCTTTGCTATTATAGTTGGATCTTATGATGTTTCTCCCCCTCTACTCTCTTGTGATGAATTGAGTTTTCCCTTTGAAGTTATCTTATCGGATTGAGTCTTTTATGAGAACACTTGATGTATGTCTTGCCGTGCTTATCTGTGGTGACAATGGGATATCATGTGCCACTTGATGTATGTTTTGGTGACCAACTTGCGGGTTCCGACCATGAACTTATGCATAGGGTTTGGCACACGTTCTTGACTCTCCGGTAGAAACTTTGGGGAACTCTTTGATGTACTTTGTGTTGGTTGAATAGATGAATCTGAGATTGTGTGATGCATATCATATTGTGTGATGCATATCGTATAATCATGCCCATAGATACTTGAGGTGACAATGGAGTATCTAGGTTACATTAGGGTTTTGGTTGATTTGTGTCTTAAGGTGTTATTCTAGTATGAACTCTATGATGGATTGAGCGGAAAGAATAGCTTCACGTTATTTTACTACGAACTCTTGAATAGATAGAACAGAAAGGATAACTTTGAGGTGGTTTCGTACCCTACCATAATATCTTCGTTTGTTCTCCGCTATTAGTGGCTTTGGAGTGACTCTTTTTTGCATGTTGAGGGATTGTTATATGATCTATCTATGTTATTATTGTTGAGAGAACTTGCACTAGTGAAAGTATGAGCCCTAGGCCTTCTTTCCTATCATTGCAATACCGTTTACGCTCACTTTTATCGCTTGCTAGCTTGCTGTTTTTATAATTTCAGATTACAAATACTTATATCTACCATCAATATTGCACTTGTATCATCGTCTCTTCGCTGAACTAGTGCACCTATACAAATTACCATTGTATTGGGTGTGTTGGGGAGACAAGAGACTCTTTGTTATTTGGTTGCAGGGTTGCTTCAGAGAGACCATCTTCATCCTAAGCCTCCTACGGATTGATAAACCTTAGGTCATCCACTTGAGGTAAATTTTCTACTGTCCTACAAACTTGTGCACTTGCAGGCCTAACAACATCTATAAGAAGAAGGTTGTGTAGTAGACATCAAGCTCTTTTCTGGCGCCGTTGCCGGGGAGGTGAGTGTTTGAAGTTATATCTTTAGATCTAGCAATCGAATCTTTTTGTTTCTTGTTTTATCACTAGTTTAGTCTATAAAATAAAACTACAAAAAAATGGAATAGAGTTTGTCTCATACGCTTCATCTTTTTAATATCTTTCGTGAGAATGATGGTAAGGAAAATTGTGCTCAAGTGCTAGAAGAAGAAATCTATAAAATGTTTGGCACTAAATATGTGAATGATGAGCATGATTTCAATGTTTTTAGTATGAATTCTTTGAATACCCATGATGCTAATGATATGCAAAGCCACAAGCTTGGGGATGCTATGTTTGATGAATATGATATTTTTTGTCCCCCAAGTTTTGATACGAAAATTTATTTTGATGATAGCATGCCTCCTATTTATGATGATTATATTGATGAAAGTGGATTTGGAAGAGTGTCAACTTTATTTAGTGATGATTCCACTATTTCGGAAGAGGTTCCAATTGATTATGAGAACCAAGTTGCTATCTATGATGATTATTGTGATGACTTGTATGCTATTAAGAATAATGATAACCATGAAACTTGTCATGATGATTTTAGGTTTCAATTGGATTATGCCTCACATGATAATTATTTTGTTGAGTTTGCTCCCACTACCATCCTGAATGAGAAGAATTTTGCTTATGTGGAGAGTAATAAAAACTATATGATTGTAGATCATTAAAAGAATGCTTTATGTGCTGGTTATATTGTTGCGTTCATTCATGATGCTACTGAAAATTATTATGAGGGAGGAATATATGCTTGTAGGAATTGCAATAATATCAAGTTTCCTCTCTATGTGTTGAAAATTTTGGAGCTATGCTTGTTTTACCTTCCTATGCTAGTTGATTATTGTTCCCATAAGTTGTTTGCTCACAAAATCCCTATGCATAGGAAGTGGGTTAGACTTAAATGTGCTAGTCATATTCTTCATGATGCTCCCATTATGTTTCAATCCCTATATTTTATGTGAGCATCATTGTCATCATCATGCCTAGCTAGAAAGGCATTAAAGAAAAGCGCTTGTTGGGACATAATACAATATTTATACTTACTGTTTTTGTGTGTCCACATGATTATGCTACTGTAGTAATCATGTTTTATAGCTTTTGTTTCAATAAAGTGCCAAGTAGAACCTTTGGGAAGACTTGGGTGAAGTCTTTATGATCATGCTGTAAAAAAAAACAGAAACTTTAGCGCTCACGAGATTAGCTGCCATTTTTTACAGAAGAGTGCTTTTAGGTTGACTCTTTTTGAATATGATTAATAGACAAATTCCTCAGGTCCACCAATTTATTTCATAATTTTTGGGGGTTCCAGAAGTATATGTTTGATACAGATTACTACAGACTATTTTGTTTTTCACAGATTCTGTTTTCATTGTGTTGTTTGCTTATTTTGATGAATCTATGGCTAGTATGTAAGGGTATGAACCATAGAGAAGTTAGAATACAGTAGATATCACACCAATATGAATTTAGAATGAGTTCATTACAGTACCTAAGTGGTGATTTATTTTCTTATAGTAACGGAGCTTACGAGTTTTGTGTTGAATTTTGTGTGGTTGAAGTTTTCAAGTTTTGGGTAAGGATTCGATGGACTATGGAATAAGTAGTGGCAGGAGCCTAAGCTTGGGGATGCCCAAGGCACCCCAAGGTAATATTCAAGGACAACCAAGCAACTAAGCTTGGGGATGCCCCGTAAGGCATCCCCTCTTTCGTCTTCGTTCATCGGTAACTTTACTTGGAGCTATATTTTTATTCACCACATGATATGTGTTTTGCTTGGAGTGTCATTTTCTTTTGTTATTATTTGCTTGATCTTATGTACAATAATGTTTTGCATCTTTATTTTCAATAAAAATGTCAAAGATAGCCTTTACCGTGCTTATTTTGCTAGTATACATGTTGCTGTTTGAAAACAGAAAGTTTACCGTTGTTGCAAAAATTCCCTAGAAAAGTCAGAGAGTGATATAATGTTGAGTATTTTTGCATAATGAGCTCTGATGAATCTTATACAGCGTAGTATTTTTCTTATAATTTTTGGTGTTAGGGAAGTATGATGAATCTTGCATTCTTTACAGACTATACTGTTTTGACACATTGCTGTTATGTTTGCATTGTTTGCATATGTTTGTTTGTTTAATGATTCTATTTTAGGATAGGAGTATTAAATATGCAGAGACATTTAGTATTCAATGTTGAATAATAATCTTAGTGATTTGTTACAGTAGAAAATGATAAGGTTTTGCATTGTTTTATACTAACCTATCTCACGAGTTCTTGTTGAGTTTGGTGTGAATGAAGCTTTTGAGAAATAGAGAAACCATGATATGAGAGGAATTAAGGAGACACAAAAGCTCAAGCTTGGGGATTCCCAAGGCACCCCAAGATAATATTTCAAGAAGTCTCAAGCATCTAAGCTTGGGGATGCCCCAGTAGGCATCCCACCTTTCTTCTTCAACAACTATCGGTTAGTATCGGTTGAGCCTAAGTTTTTACTTCTTCACATGAGTTGTGCTATCCTTGAAATGTCATTTTGTTTTGCTTTGCTTGCTGTTTGAATAAAATACCAAGATCTGAAATTCTTAAATGAGAGAGAGTCTTCATATAGCTACATAATTATTTTGCTACTCATTGATCTTCACTTATATCTTGTTGGAGTAGTTTTTCATTTACTCGTGTGCTTCACTTATATCCTATGAGTAAATTGTTGAATGAGTTGATTGTCATAAATCTGAAGTTATATATACCTCATTTGCTTATCCCATGGGGAGTAATGACTTCACATCTAAGAAGTAGAGGTTGTAAATTTATTGACGGTTAGCAAGCATTGTATTGGTCATTTGAACAATTCATGAAAGAATATTGAAGGAAGAGAGATTTCACATATAAATATATTATCATAGACATCTTTTATAATTGTGAGCACTTATTAAGTATGACATGGTAAAGAGTTGATGTTGGACAAGGAAGACAACGTAATGGGTTATGTTTTCTCACATCTCACTTAAGGTATATTGTCATGGATCATTCAAACATGTTGTGCTTGCCTTTCCCCCTCATGCTAGCCAAAAATTCCTAGCACCAAGTAGAGATACTACTTGTGCTTCCAAATATCCTTAAACCCAGTTTTGCCATGAGAGTCCACCATACCTACCTATGGATTGAGTAAGATCCTTCAAGTAAGTTGTCATCGGTGCAAGCAATAGAAATTGCTCTCTAAATATGCATGACTTATTGGTGCAGAGAAAATAAGCTTTGTACGATCTTGTTATGGAAGCAATAAAAGCGACGGACTGCATAATAAAGGTCCATATACAAGGGCAATATAAAGTGATGTTCTTTCGCATTAAGATTTTGTGTATCCAACCCTAAAAGTGCATGACAACCTCTACTTCCCTCTGTGAAGGGCCTATCTTTTACTTTATGTCTTTTACTTTATGCAAGAGTCAAGGTGATCTTCACCTTCCCCTTTTTCATTTTATCCTTTGGCAAGCACTTTGTGTTAGGGTGATCCTGATATATATATATCCAATTGGATGTACGTTAGCATGAACTATTATTGTTGACATCACCCAAAGGTGAATATGTTTGGAGGCAACACTATAAGCCCCTATCTTTCTCTGTGTTTGATTAAAACTTTGGACCCATTAATATCAGATGAGTGTTAGCAATTGTAGAAGACTATATGATAGTTGAGTATGTGAAGTTTGCTAAATCAAAGCTCTGACATAGACTCTTCCTGAAAGTAAGATGAATTGCAATTGTTTGATGACTAAGAGTGAAGTTTGCTAGTTTTCAAGAAAGTTTATGGTCTATGCTTTAACATGTGAATAGCTTGTTACTTGATTATGAATAGTTTTATGAGATGAACTACTGTTATGACATATATTGATGCTAGTAAAGGTGATTCAAATTATCATTGATCAAACTTGTGCACCTCTAGCATTCACACTTCATAAATTCTTTCTTTATCATTTACCTACTCGAGGATGAGTAGGAATTAAGCTTGGGGATGCTGATACTTCTCCAACGTATCTATAATTTATGAAGCATTCATGCTATTTTATTCTCTCTTTTGAATGATTATGGGATTTATTATACACTTTTATATTACTTTTGGGACTAACCTACTAACCGGAGGCCCAGCCCATATTGCTGTTTTATTGCCTGTTTCAGTATTTCGAAGAAAAGGAATATCAAACGGAGTCCAAACGGAATGAAACCTTCGGCAACATGATTTTTTGGAAGAATATCACCCAGGAGACTTGGAGTTCACGTCATAAGACCCTCGGGGAGGCCACGAGATAGGAGGGCACCCCCCCTACTGGGCGCGCCCCCTGTCTCTTGGGACCCTCGAGCACCTCCCGACCGACTTATTTTGGCTATATAAGCCTACGTACCCTAAAAACATCGAATATCAAGATAGATCGGGAGTTCCGCCGCCGCAAGCCTCTGTAGCCACCAAAAACCTCTCAGGAGCCCGTTCCGGCACCCTGCCGGAGGGGGGATCCCTCACTGGTGGCCATCTTCATCATCCCGACGCTATCCATGACGAGGAGGGAGTAGTTCACCCTCGAGGCTGAGGGTATGTACCAGTAGCTATTTGTTTGATCTCTCTCTCTCTCTCGTGTTCTCTCTCGTGTTCCCTCTATGGCACGATCTTGATGTATCCCGAGCTTTGCTGTTATAGTTGGATCTTATGATGTTTCTCCCCCTCTACTCTCTTGCCCTTTGAAGTTATCTTATCGGATTGAGTCTTTTATGAGAACACTTGATGTATGTCTTGCCGTGCTTATCTGTGGTGACAATGGGATATCATGTGCCACTTGATGTATGTTTTGGTGACCAACTTGTGGGTTCCGCCCATGAACCTATGAATAGGGGTTGGCACACGTTCTTGACTCTCCAGTAGAAACTTTGGGGCACTCTTTGAAGTACTTTGTGTTGGTTGAATAGATGAATCTGAGATTGTGTGATGCATATCGTATAATCATGCCCATAGATACTTGAGGTGACAATGGAGTATCTAGGTGACATTAGGGTTTTGGTTGATTTGTGTCTTAAGGTGTTATTCTAGTATGAACTCTATGATGGATTGAGCGGAAAGAATAGCTTCACGTTATTTTACTACGAACTCTTGAATAGATAGAACAGAAAGGATAACTTTGAGGTGGTTTCGTACCCTACCATAATCTGTTCGTTTGTTCTCTGCTATTAGTGGCTTTGGAGTGACTCTTTGTTGCATGTTGAGGGATTGTTATATGATCTATCTATGTTATTATTGTTGAGAGAACTTGCACTAGTGAAAGTATGAACCCTAGGCCTTGTTTCCTACCATTGCAAGACCGTTTACGCTCACTTTTATCTCTTGCTACCTTGCTGTTTTTATAATTTCAGATTACAAATACTTATATCTACCATCCATATTGCACTTGTATCACCATCTCTTCGCCGAACTAGTGCACCTATACAAATTACCATTGTATTGGGTGTGTTGGGGACACAAGAGACTCTTTGTTATTTGGTTGCAGGGTTGCTTGAGAGAGACCATCTTCATCCTACGCCTCCTACGGATTGATAAACCTGAGGTCATCCACTTGAGGGAAATTTGCTACTGTCCTACAAACCTGTGCACTTGCAGGCCCAACAACGTCTACAAGAAGAAGGTTGTGTAGTAGACATCATCGTACAACTCACCTGAGCTGCTCCAACGACGAAACCCTCCATCACAACGGAGCAGTACCTCGGGCTCCATCTCCAGACGCCTAAGATCTTCTTCCCCTCCTCCGACAGCCAAGTCAGCTGGGGCATCCTCACCAGCCAACCCAATCACGCTGAGATCGACATGGCTTCGCCAAAGAGGTTGTACACTTGTTGCATCTCTTTTTTACTCTACATGTTATATATATTGTCCACTGAGCACACGTAGTAACGTGAAATACGATTATTTTATCCTACTATATGACAAGCAGTGAGGTACCATGCAACTTAGCTATCCGTGATGGACTCTCCTGAATGCCATCATTATTTATCTCTACGCGTTTGAGCTGTGCATTTGTCTATGGGCCTAGGGGTTGAGCTAGTAAGGCAGTGGCCTGGGTCCAAAGTAATAGAGGTAGCACAAAAACATTTTTTTAGTGTAGGCTTTTCCTTGCTCAAGCCTGCCTACTAGAATCGCCAGTGCTTGAAAGGGAAAGTGAATGAAAAACATAGGAATTGGAAAGTTTCCTATGGTACTACTTTTCATGAATTTGGTGCAAAGGAATGGAGCAAAGGAAAACTATAGGATTTGTTCCTTTAGTGTCTCCTTGAAAGAAAAAACGTAGGAATTCTAACTTCCACTTGTCCTCCTTTTCATATTCCTATGCATGAAGCACAAGACTAAGAGATAGTAGCACAATAGCATTATAACCGTACATTTTCTTGTGGTTTGACTTAGTATCACCATGCTTCTTTGCATCATGTGATCTTCCAATTCTTGTGAATCAAACACCCAGATTCGTAGAAATCCTAAGTTTTTAAATTCTCTATTTTGCACGTGCATTTGTATCCTATTCCTATCTATTTCCTATCCCTGCATTGTTAGAATCCTCAAATTCAAACAAGCCCTTACACAATTACTTCTGTTACAGATATGTGTCAACGAAAACCTTGTGTGGTTTGTCCTGCTCCTGCGGTGTTGTGTTCCACCCTAGCTCAGCTGCTCCAACGACAGAAGGGTTCACCACAGTAGGGATCCGCTCTCCAGACTGTCTTTCGCCGCCTCAGATCTTCTTCCCCGCCGCCGGCAGCCATGACAACTGCATTATCATCATCAAGTGAGCAGATGATCTTGAGGACTACATGGGTCCGCAAGAGAGGTCGCACTCTTCCATGTCTGCTTATGTTATGCATCGCTTAATATGATGACATGCTACATTATCACCGTCTTCACCTATTAGACTCCGAGTCAAGTCCAAACTAATGCTGAAACTTGAGTTTTTAAATGATTGTGGGGTACATATTGGGGCAGCAATCAGTACTATATGTCTACTATCTGGTTAATCTCGGGTGGCTACTATGAGTTTCATGTTGAGTGCAAACAAACATTAAAGGAGCCATTATATGTATTTTTTTAACTAAAGCTATTATCTGCCTGCTATCATCGGTTTTGGGTCTATCAATAGTTTGCTACCATCACTCTAGATTTGTGCATGCACTCGTTACATAATCTCACTATGTTTTATTCCTATGCATGCCAGTTATTGTACACAATGGAACTGATCACGTAGAGCAAAAGAGACAAGTCTTGCATGGCAATAAAATTTCATGCAGACGTCGCTCCATGGTGGGCGCAAAGGCAGCCCCCCTCCACCCATTTCAGATCGTAATCAAGAGGAAGATAACTGTTCTGAGGGGGATTCAGAAGGAGAAGACCACTCATATTTACCCCATGAGGTCTTCGCTCTAACTTGGCATGCTGATGTTGGTAATATCATGCATATGGTGCCTTGCATTGCTTACTGTATACATCAAAGATGTCATCTGCTTAGTTTAGACATGCTTTGTGTCAATGCCATCTGTTTAGTTTCTTTATCGTATATGTGAATCATGCAATGCCATCTGTTTAGTTTCTTTATCGTATATGTGAATCATGCAATGCCATCTTGTTTAGCCAGGCATCATATATGTGAATTTTGCAATGCCACCCTAGTTAGCCAGTCATCTTATATGTGAATTATATCATGCCATCATTTTTTATTACGTGTTAAATTTGTCAATAATTTTAGTACATTCAATTACTCTTCCTGTGCATCAGCC
The DNA here is from genome assembly GCA_900231445.1 of Triticum turgidum subsp. durum. NCBI lineage: Eukaryota > Viridiplantae > Streptophyta > Magnoliopsida > Poales > Poaceae > Triticum > Triticum turgidum. The sequence goes on along the minus strand of LT934112.1, from coordinate 24,468,822 downwards.
ATTCGGCACGGTCATGGAAAAATCTGGAGCGGAAACAAGGTCTTTAGAGCAGACAATGCTATCTGATGAAGCGAATGTCTTGCTGGTTACATATAGCTCTTCAGAGGAGGATTCAGAGACAGATGACCAGTCCTATCCCCCCCCCTCGAGGTGCATGCTTTAACTTGGCAGGGTTATGTTGCTCATATCGTGCGTATGGTATCTTGCATTGCTATGTCATTTGCTTAGTTTATACATGCTTTGTGTGAATGCCACATGTTTAGTGTCTAATTACCATATATCTGAATTATGCAATGCCATCTTTTTGCAAGACATTATATATGTGAATTATGCAATGTTATGTTGTTGCAAGGCATTATATGTGTGAATTATGCAATGCCATGCTGTTTAGCCAAGCATCATATATGTGAATTATATCATGCCGTCCTTTTTTTGTATTTCTCATTGCTTTTGTCGACAATGTTTGTATATTCAACTGCTCTTCCTGTGCATCGGCCATTTGAATTGGTGATGGAGAAACCTGGAGTGAAAACAAGGTCTTCAGAGGAGACAATGCTACCTGCTGAAGCAGATATCTTGTTGGTTACAGATAGCTTTTTAGAGGAGGATTCATAGGTAGATGGCCAGTCCTATTATCCCCCTGAGGTGTATGCTCAAACTTGGCAGGGTTATATTACTCATATCATGCATATGTTGTATTGCAATGCTTAGTTTTTACATCATATACACAATATTGAATGCATCTCCTTAGTTGACACATCATATATGTGATTGCCCTCTGCTCACTTCCTTAGTATATAAATCATATATTTGAATTGTATGATGCCATGATGTTTACATAGACAGCATGTATCTGAATTATGGCATGCCAACCCATTTTCTAAAGACATAACATAGTTATATCGTCTCATCCTGTTTACATAGTCATCATATTTTAAATTATGTCATTCTATCCGTGAATTATATCATGCCATCATGTTTCCATCGACGGCATGTTTGTGATTTATGGCATGCCAACCACTTTAATAGACACATCATATAGTTATATCATGTCATCCTGTTTACATAGTAATCATATTTTGAAGTATGTCATTCTATCATTTTTAGTTAGCCATCATACATGTGAAATTGTGTCATGCTATCCTGTTTAATTAGCCATCATATATGTGAAATTATGTCCTGCTATTCTGTTTGGTTAGACAACATAAATGTGAATTATTTCATGCCCTGTTTTCTTCCCTACTATCCATTGCACCTGTCTATCTTACAATGTTTGTACATTCAATTACTTTTCTTGTTTATCAGCCATTTCAATTGGAGGGGGTGATGGCAGTATCTGTGGGAGTAAAAACACGGTCTTCAGAAAAGATCGTGCTACCTGTCGATGCAGATACAACCATGGTTGTACTTGCCCAAGAATCAGAGCCACCACGCATAACCCAGACTCACGCGGATTGTACACCTACCCAGTTGGACAGAGAACCAACTACACCCCTTCTAACTCCAACCCCAGCAGATAGTAACCCAGTTCCCGTTGACACAGCACTGTCTCCACCACAGAGCACCCAAACACGAGTAGTTAGTAAGGCAACTGCAGTGTCCAAAGCACGAGGACCACCACTCCAAACCCCAAGTCAATGCTTAAAGCAGAAGAAGAATTGTTCTCAGCTCAGGTTCCGTAGCTATGGTTCATACTACTTTGCTCTTGCATCACTGTATTTACTCATACCAACATATTTCAAATTTGAAGGATGCAACTGAAACTCCAATGGCGCAATAGGTATGTTTTAAACCTGTTTCTTTAACGTGTTTGCTGTTGTAACTTGCTCTATGTTGATTTCAGTTTCAATTGAATAAACGGTTATGTTCTCATGCCATGCACATTACAAGTGTTGTTATTGCTGTGTAGTTTCCCACACTTATATTCTGTCTATGCTGCTTTGTCTTAAATAGATATGATTAGAACTGTATCTATCTTGATTTGGCAACATAAACTAGAATGATATAGACCATACAGTGACCATACTACATAGATATATGTTTGTTTCATGCTGTTATCCTATCCACCTTACTACTGAACTGGTTTACCAAAATGAGTTTCATATACTACATTGTAAACCTATTAACCTAAAGCCCAGTGCCAGTTTCTGTTTTTTTCATTGTTTTTGAGTTTTACAGAAAAGTAATATCAAAAGGAGTCCAATTGACGTGCCAATTTTTGACAAATTTTGATGGACCAAAAGAAGCCCCTGGAGTGCAAGAGTTGGGCCAGAAGAGTCCCGGACTGCCCACGAGGGTGGAGAGCCCCCCCCCCCTAAGGCGCGCCCCCTGCCTCATGGACAGCCCAAAGACCCCCCTGACGTGAGACCTACGCCAAAAATTCCTATAAATACTGAAACCTCTAGAAAATAACCTAGATCAGGAGTTCCGCCGCCGCAAGCCTCTATAGCCACCAAAAACCAATCGGGACCCTGTTCCGGCACCCTGCCGGAGGGGGGATCCCTCACCGGTTGCCATCTTCATCATCCCGACGCTCTCCATGACGAGGAGAGAGTAGTTCACCCTCAGGGCTGAGGGTATGTACCAGTAGCTATGTGTTTGGTCTCTCTCTCTCTCGCGCGAGCTTTGCTATTATAGTTGGATCTTATGATGTTTCTCCCCCTCTGCTCTCTTGTAATGGTGAGTTTTCCCTTTGAAGTTATCTTATCGGATTGAGTCTTTAAGGATTTGAGAACACTTGATGTATGTCTTGCCATGCTTATCTGTGGTGACAATGGGATATTCACGTGATCTACTTGATGTATGTTTTGGTGATCAAATTGCGGGTTCAATGAACTTATGCATAGGGGTTGGCACACGTTTTCGTCTTGACTCTTCGGTAGAAACTTTGGGGCACTCTTTGAAGTACTTTGTGTTAGTTGAATAGATGAATCTGAGATTGTGTGATGCATATCGTATAATCATGCCCACGGATACTTGAGGTGACATTGGAGTATCTAGGTGACATTAGGGTTTTGGTTGATTTGTGTCTTAAGGTGTTATTCTAGTACGAACTCTATGATAGATCGAATGGAAAGAATAGCTTCATGTTATTTTACTACAGACTCTTGAATAGATAGATCCAAAAGGATAACTTTGAGGTGGTTTCGTACCCTACAATAATCTCTTTGTTTGTTCTCCGCTATTAGTGACTTTGGAGTGACTCTTTGTTGCATGTTGAGGGATAGTTATATGACCCAGTTATGTTATTATTGTTGAGAGAACTTGCACTAGTGAAAGTATGAACCCTAGGCCTTGTTTCCTAGCATTGCAATACCGTTTACGCTCACTTTTATCGCTTGCTACCTTGATGTTTCTATATTTTCATATTACAAATACCCATATCTACTATCCATATTGCACTTGTATCACCATCTCTTCGCCGAACTAGTGCACCTATACAATTTACCATTCTATTGGGTGTGTTGGGGACACCAGAGACTTTTTGTTATTTGGTTGCAGGGTTGTTTGAGAGAGACCATCTTCATCCTACGCCTCCTACGGATTGATAAATCTTAGGTCATCCACTGGAGGGAAATTTGCTACTGTCCTACAAACCTCTACACTTGGAGGCCCAACAACGTCTACAAGAACAAGGTTGTGTAGTAGACATCACCAGCATTATGGGTACCTAGGATATTGTTTCTTGAGGTCTTCTAAAGTGGTTTCAGTTCTGGACTTGTTTTGCTGTGGCGTTTATATGCTGCCTTGTTCCCTATATTTGCACTGGTGGCAAACTTTGATGCCCAGTGGATGTAATATGTGTAATAGCCGTGATAGCCAAGCGTAAGTTGCTTGCTTATTTATTTCCTTATTGTCTTGTTTATTTCTTTGCTTGTAGTCAGTGCAGTTCTTTTTCCATGGTTTCCTAGTGACCGCAATAACCTATTTTTTAAAACTAGGCCACAATAACCATGGGCTAAATATTTACTATAGTTACCATGGCCCTCCTACGGGCCGTAGAAACAACGTGCCTTATACGGGTCGTAGACACAATGGGCCTTCTACGGGTCGTATCATCAATTGGCCTTCTACGGGCCGTATGATCGGTTGGCCAAACATGGGCCAATAACAGACCGCATTATGGCCGTAAACAGGCTAGAGTTGGAATCGTCCGTTCATGGGCCGACCATAACGGGCCGTCGTTAATCGGCCGTATTCGATGATGCTATGAAAATGGCCCAACGTATTAACGGGCCACAAATGGGCCGACTGTAACCTCGGGCTGAATTCAGCCCACAAGCAGAAAATGACAGTAATGGGCCGTAAGTAAACGAATGCTGGAAATGATCCCAAGAATAAATGGGCCCTGAGAAGGCTGAAAGATAACATGGGCTGGAAATGGCCCAACAAAATAATGGGTCGTTAATGGGTATAAAGTGATACACTGTTCATTACGGGCTTGTTTCACCACGGGCCGTTAATGGGTATAAAGTGATACACAGTTCATTACGGGCCAGTTTCACCATGGGTCGCTAATGGTTATAAAGTGATAAACTGTTCATTACAGGCCAGTTTAACCACGGGTCGTTAATGGGTATAAAGTGATACACTGTTCATTACGGGCCAGTTTCACCACGGGCCGTTAATGGGCCAAGAGTTACAAAGGGCCTCATATGGGCCGAAAGACGTCATGGGCCATACATGGGCCAGAAGTTAAAACGGGCTGGAATCATATTGGACGGCCCAGATGACACTATTGGGCCTAATTCAGATAGGTCGTAATGGGCCCTGGGTTAGCGGGCTGTAAATGGGCTATATGCGAACAGGCTGTTAACAGGCTTCCCATGGGCCGGCCCGCCACCTTTTGACCAAGTCAAACGGGCCGGCCTTTTCATAGGAATGGGCCTCTGTTGGGTCATGCCACGTGTCGACGTATCATAGGCACCTTTTGTCCAATGAGTGGATGACATCTGTCCCAACGGTGAGCCGACACGTGTTTCCTCCAGCCAATGATGATTTTACACGTGGAAAAACCCCATTGGTCGGGGCTGTTAACGGGTTATCGGATCCAAAATCGGACCCGATACCTTAAGGGCATTCCGTTACGGTGGATGCCACGTGTCGGTAACCCTTGACGAAAGCACTTCTGTGACGCGTGATTTATTGTCATGGAAGTGGACACTTCCGTGATGATAATTTTGGTAATGTCATGGAACACTTCTACGACAGCACAGGTATGACTATCTTGATTCTGTCATAAAATCGTCATGGATGTACATCCATGACAGAAAACGTGACATACTGTGACAAACACGTATCATCACGGAAGTGTTTTTTTTGTAGTGCATGTTCCTCTGACTATGAGGTTATGCAACTCCCGAATACCGGAGGAACACCTTGTGTGCTATCAAATGTCACAACGTAACTGGGTGATTATAAAGATGCTCTACATGTGTCTCCGAAGGTGTTTGTTTGGTTGGCATAGATCAAGATTAGGATTTGTCACTCCGAGTATCGGAGAGGTATCTCTGGGGCCTCTCGGTAATACTCATCACTATAAGCCTTTCAAACAATGTGAATAATGAGTTAGTTACGGGATGAAGCATTACGGAACCAGTAAAGAGACTTGCCGGTAACGAGATTGAACTAGGTATGATGATACCAACGATCGAATCTCAAGCAAGTAACATACTGATGACAAAGGAAATGACGTACGTTGTTATGCGGTTTGACCAATAAAGATCTTCGTAGAATATATAGGAACCAATATGAGCATCCAGGTTCCGCTATTGGTTATTGACCAGAGATATGTCTCAGTCATGTCTACATAGTTCTCGAACCCATAGGGTCCGCACGCTTAACGTTCGATGACGATTTGTATTGTGAGTTATGTGATTTGATGACCGAAGTTTGTTTGCAGTCCCGAATGATTTCACGGACATGACGAGGAGTCTCGAAATGGTCGAGAGGTAAATATTGATATATTGGAAGGTTATATTCGGACACCCAAATGGTTACGGAGTGATTCGGGTATTTTTCAAAGTACTTCGAGGTTACCGGACCCCCCCCGGGGGGGGGGGGACTAGTGGGCCTTCATGGGCCTTAGTGGAAAGGAGAGGAGGGCCGCAAGGGTGCCCACCCATGGCAAGTCCGAATTGGACTAGGGAGGGGGCGGCGCCCCCCTCTTTCCTTCTCCCTCTCCTCCTCCATCCGTCTCTCCCCCTCTTGGAAAAGGAAGGGGAGTCCAACTAGGATTGGGAATCCTAGTTGGACTACCCCTATGGCGCGCCCCTCGTGGCCGCCAGCCTCCTCCTCTCCCTCCTTTATATACGTGGCAAGGGGGAACCCCAAAGCACAACAGGCAATCTCTTAGCCGTGTGCGGTGCCCCCCTCCACAGTTTAACACCTCGGTCATATCATCGTAGTGCTTAGGCGAAGCCCTGCGTCGGTAACTTCATCATCACCATCGCCAAGCCGTCGTGCTGACGGAACTCTCCCTCATCCTCAAATGGATCAAGAGCACGAGGGACGTCATCTTGTTGAACGCGTGCTGAACACGGAAGTGCCTCACGTTTGGTACTTGGATCGGTTGGATCGTGAAGACGTTCGACTACAACAACCACGTTACTAAACGCTTCCGCTTTTGGTCTATGAGGGTACATGGACACACTCTCCTGTCTCATTGCTATGCATCTCCTAGATAGATCTTGCATGATCGTAGGAATTTTTTTTTTTGAATTACTACGTTCCCCAACAGTGGTATCAGAGCCAGGTCTATGTGTAGATGATATATGCACGAGCAGAACACAAAGAGTTGTGGGCGATAATAGTCATACTACTTACCACCAACGTCTTACTTTGATTCGACGGTATTGTTGGATGAAGCAGCCTGGACCGACATTACATGACCGCGTTCATGAGACTTGTTCTACCGATGTGCTTTGCACATAGGTGGCTGGCGAGTGTCTGTTTCTCCAACTTTAGTTGAATCGAGTTTGACTATGGCCGGTCCTTGTTGAAGGTTAAAACAGCACACTTGACGAAAAATCGTTGTGGTTTTGATGTGTAGGTAAGAACGATTCTTGCTAGAAGCCCGTAGCAGCCATGTAAAATTTGCAACAACACAGTAGAGGACATCTAACTTGTTTTTGCAAGGCTTGTTGTGATGTGATATGGTCAAGACATGATGTGATATAAATTGTTGTATGAGATGATCATGTTTTGTAACAGAGTTATCGGCAAATGGCAGGAGCCATATGGTTGTCGCTTTATTGTATGAATTGCAATCACCATGTAATTGTTTTACTTTATCACTAAGTAGTAGTCATAGTCGTAGTAGCAAGAGTTGGCGAGATGACAACGATGCTACAATGGAGATCAAGGTGTCAAGCAGATGACGACGGAGATCATGACGATGCTTTGGTGATGGAGATCATGAGCACAAGATGATGATGGCCATATCATGTCACATATTTTGGTTGCATGTGATGTTTATCTTTTATGCATCTTATTTTGCTTAGTACGGCAGTAGCATTATAAGATGATCCCTCACTAAATTTCAAGGTATAAGTGTTCTCCCTAAGTATGCACCATTGCTACAGTTCGTCGTGCCGAGACACCATGTGATGATCGAGTGTGATAAGCTCTACGTTCACATACAACAGGTGCAAGCCAGTTTTGCACGTGCAGAATACTCGGGTTAAACTTGACGAGCCTAGCATATGCAGATATGGCCTCAGAACACTGAGACCGAAAGGTCGAACATGAATCATATAGTAGATATGATCAACATAGTGATGTTCTCCATTGAAAACTACTCCATCTCACGTGATGATCGGACATGGTTTACTTGATTTGGATCACGTGATCATTTAGATGACAAGAGGGATGTCTATCTAACAGGGAGTTCTTAAGTAATATAATTAATTGAACTTTAATTTATCATGAACTTAGTCCTGATAGTTTTTGCATGTCTATGTTGTTGTAGATCAATGGCCTGTGCTACCGTTCCCTTGAATTTTAATGTGTTCCTAGAGAAAGCTAAGTTGAAAGATGATGGTAGCAATTACACGGACTGGGTCCGTAACTTGAGGATTATCCTCATTGCTGCATAGAAGAATTACGTCCTGGAAGCACCGCTAAGTGTACCAATTGTGCCAGCAACTGCAGACAGTGTGAATGTCTGGCAGACGCGTGTTGATGACTACTCAATAGTTCAGTGTGCCATGCTTTACGGCTTAGAATTGGGACTTCTAAGACGTTTTGAATGTCATGGAGCATATGAGATGTTCCAAGAGTTGAAGTTAATATTTCAAGCAAATGCCTGAGTTGACAGATATGAAGTCTCCAACAAATTCTATAGCTGCAAGATGGAGGAGAATAGTTCTGTCAGTGAACACATACTCAGAATGTGTGGGTACCATAACCACTTGACTCAACTGGGAGTTAATCTTCCTGATGATAGTGTCATTGACAGAGTTCTTCAATCACTGTGACCAAGCTATAAAGGCTTCGTGATGAACTATAATATGCAAGGGATGACGAAAATGATTCCCGAGATCTTCGCAATGCTAAAGGCTGCGGAGGTAGAAATCAAGAAGGAGCATCAAGTGTTGATGGTTAACAAGACCACTAGTTTCAAGAAAAAGGGCAAAGGGAAGAAGGGGAACTTAAAGAAGAATAGGAAGCAAGTTGCTACTCCCGAGAAGAAGCCCAAGTCTGGACCAAAGCCTGAAACTGAGTGCTTCTACTACAAAGGGATTGGTCACTGGAAGCGGAACTGCCCCAAGTATTTGGCGGATAAGAAGAATGGCAAAGTGAAAGGTATATTTGATATACATGTGTACCTTACTAATGCTCGTAGTAGCGCCTTGGTATTTGATACTGGTTCTGTTGCTCATATTTGCAACTCGAAACAGGGGCTACGGATTAAACAAAGATTGGCTAAGGACGAGGTGATGATGCGCGTCGGAAATGGTTCCAAGGTCGATGTGATCGCCGTCGGCACGCTACCTCTACATCTACCTTCGGGATTAGTTTTAGACCTGAATAATTGTTATTTGGTGCCAGTGTTGAGCATGAACATTATATCTGGATCTTGTTTGATGCGAGACGGTTATTCATTTAAAACAGAGAATAATGGTTGCTCTATTTATATGAGTAATATCTTTTATGTTCATGCACCCTTGTTGAGTGGTCTATTTTTGTTGAATCTTGATCGTGGTGATACACATGTTCATAATATTGAAGCCAAAAGATGCAAAATTGATAAAGATAGTGCAAATTATTTGTGGCATTGCCATTTAGGTCATATTGGTGTAAAGCGCATGTAGAAACTCCATGCTGATGGGCTTTTGGAATCACTTGATTATGAATCACTTGGTGCTTGCGAACCATGCCTCATGGGCAAGATGACTAAAACTTCATTCTCCAGAACAATGGAACGAGCTACTGACTTATTGGAAATAATACATACCGATGTATGCGGCCCAATGAGTGTTGAGGCTCCTGGCGGATATCGTTATTTTCTGACCTTCACAGATGATTTGAGCAGATATGGGTATATCTACTTAATGAAACATAAGTCTAAAACGTTTGAAAAGTTCAAAGAATTTCAGAGTGAAGTGGAAAATCATCGTAACAAGAAAATAAAGTTTCTAGATCTGATCGTGGAGGCGAATATTTGAGCTATGAGTTTGGTCTTCATTTGAAACAATGTGGAATAGTTTCGGAACTCACACCACGTGGAACACCAAAGCGAAATGGTGTGTCCGAACGTCGTAACCGTACTTTATTGGATATGGTGCGATCTATGATGTCTCTTACTAATTTACCGCTATCGTTTTGGGGTTATTCTTTAGAGATGGCTACATTCGCGTTAAATAGGGCACCATCAAAATACGTTGCGACGACACCATATGAACTTTTGTTTGGCAAGAAACCCAAGTTGTCGTTTTTTAAAATTTGGGGCTGCGATGCTTATGTGAAAAAGCTTCAACCTGATAAGCTCGAACCCAAATCGGAGAAGTGTGTCTTCATAGGATACCCAAAGGAAACTTTTGGGTACACCTTCTATCACAGATCCGAAGGCAAGATATTCATTGCTAAGAATGGATCATTTCTAGAGAAGGAGTTTCTCTCGAAAGAAATGAGTGGGAGGAAAGTAGAACTTGGTGAGGTAATTGTACCATCTCCCAAATTGGAAAGTAGTTTATCACAATAATCAGTTCTAGTGATTCCTACACCAATTAGTGAGGAAGCTAATGATGATGATCATGAAACTTCAGATCAAGTTACTACCGAACCTTGTAGGTCATCCAAAGTACGGTCCGCACCAGAGTGGTACGGTAATCCTGTTCTGGAAGTCATGTTACTAGACCATGATGAACCTACGAACTATGAGGAAGCGACGATGATCCCAGATTCTGTGAAATGGCTTGAGGCCATGAAATCTGAGATGGGATCCATGTATGAGAACAAAGTGTGGACTTTGGTGGACTTACCCGATGATCAGCAAGCCATAGAAAATAAATGGATCTTCAAGAAGAAGATGACACTGACGGTAATGTTACTGTCTACAAAGCTCGACTTGTTGCGAAAGGTTTTCGACAAGTTCAAGGAGTTGACTACGATGAGACCTTTTCACCAGTAGTGATGCTTAAGTCTGTCCGAATCATGTTAGCAATTGCCGCATTTTATGATTATGAAATTTGGCAAATGGATGTCAAAACTGCATTCCTTAATGGATTTCTTAAAGAAGAGTTGTATATGATGCAACCAGAAGGTTTTGTCAATCCAAAGGGTGCTAACAAAGTGTGCAAGCTCCAGCGATCCATTTATGGACTGGTGCAAGCCTCTCGGAGTTGGAATATATGCTTTGATAATGTGATCAAAGCATATGGTTTTATACAGACTTTTGGAGAAGCCTGTATTTACAAGAAAGTGAGTGGGATCTCTGTAGCATTTCTAATATTATATGTGGATGACATATTGTTGATTGGAAATAGTACAGAATTTCTGGATAGCATAAAAGGATACTTGAATAAGAATTTTTCAATGAAAGACCTCGGTGAAGCTGCTTACATATTGGGCATCAAGATCTATATAGATAGATCAAGATGCTTAATTGGACTTTCACAAAGCACATACCTTGATAAAGTTTTGAAGAAGTTCAAAATGGATCAGTCAAAGAAAGGGTTCTTGCCTGTGTTACAAGTTGTGAAGTTGAGTCAGACTCAATCCCCGACCACTGCAGAAGATAGAGAGAAAATGAAAGTCATTCCCTATGCCTCAGCCATAGGTTCTATCATGTATGCAGTGTTGTGTACCAGACCTGATGTGTGACTTGCTATAAGTATAGCAGGGAGATACCAAAGTAATCCAGGAGTGGAGCACTGGACAGCGGTCAAAAATATCCTGAAATACCTAAAAAGGACTAAGGATATGTTTCTCGTTTATGGAGGTGACAAAGAGCTTGTCGTAAATGGTTACGTCGATGCAAGCTTTGACACTGATCCGGATGACTCTAAGTCGCAATCTAGATACGTATTTATATTGAATGGTGGAGCTATCAATTGGTGCAGTTCCAAGCAGAGCATCATGGCAGGATCTACGTGTGAAGCGGAGTACATAACTGCTTCGGAAGCAGCAAATGAAGGAGTTCATATCCGATCTAGGTGTAATACCTAGTGCATCGGGTCCAATGAAAATCTTTTGTGACAATACTGGAGAAAGTGCCTTGGCAAAGAAATCCAGATTTCACAAGAGAACCAAACACATCAAGAGACGCTTCAATTCCATCCGCCATCAAGTCGTGGAGGGAGACATAGAGATTTGCAAGATACATACGGATCTGAATGTTGCAGACCCGTTAACTAAGCCTCTTCCATGAGCAAAATATGATCAGCACCAAGACTCCATGGGTGTTAGAATGATTACTTTGTAATCTAGATTATTGACTCTAGTGCAAGTGGGAGACTGAAGGAAATATGCCCTAGAGGCAATAATAAAGTTGTTGTTTATATTTCCTTATATCATGATAAATGTTTATTATTCATGCTAGAATTGTATTAACCGGAAACTTAGTACATGTGTGAATACATAGACAAAACATAGTGTCCCTAGTATGCCTCTACTTGACTAGCTCATTAAGCAAAGATGGTTATGTTTCCTAACCATGGACATGTGTTGTCATTTGATAAATGGGATCATATCATTAGAGAATGATGTGACAGGCAAGACCCATCCGTTAGCTTAGCATTATGATCGCTACAGTTTTATTGCTACTGCTTTCTTCATGACTTAGGGCCTGTTCTGAAGCACGCTAGCTTCAGCAAAACTTCTCATATCCAGCTTCTGCCCCGACTTCTCGCTTCAGGTGGAGCTACGCAAACCGTTCTGCTGGCAAGGCAGCTTCTCCTATCGCCTGGGTGAGTTGGCAGCCCAGTTGGGGCATTGAAGCCCACCTTCTTGCCACCTTGGGCCGGCTGGAAGCAGCCCATTTCGGTCTAAACTACACACAGGCTAATAAAAAAGAGAGAAACGAGTTGGGCCTGCTTCCTGGGGAGAATGGCTGGCCTTTTTTCACACGAGATAATTTGTGCGATTTCTCCAGTACAGAGAGGTCTACAGAGAGGTAGAAGTGTACAGAGAGTTGGGCCTACAACCGCCATGTATTTTTGAACTACACACAGCCGGCATGTATTTTTGAACTTGCCACAAATATTCCTAGTAAAGACAAGTTATAATAAAGTCGAATAACCAGCTTTGTTATATGTCATACAACAAAAGTTTCATTTGCATATAAGTTTGCAAATCAAAATGGTGTCACATCTAAAGACATGAACATGATTACTTCACCAACTAAGAGCAATGGCGGTAGCTAGTTCATGTCTAAACAAATCCATGTTAGGACCACTTTCCACCGGTGTTGAAGAATCCGATGCATTTGGAGGAATAAAAAACTTCTTGTATCTCTCTAGAATAGTTGGAACATAATCCGGATCCCTCTCACACTGAAGAAAGTGGATATCCTCTTTGTCATGGAGGCGGACATAGTTGTGTATGTCATGGTAGCCGCAATTATCATCTTTTGTGTTTGAATCGAATAGTTTGGCATCTTGAGCAAGATTTGTCATTTCATCTTCCACACACCAAAGGTTCTCTCTATGGTATTGCGCTTGGAGGAGTGGATCCAGTTGAACTTCTCTACAGGAGTATTTGGGGGTGCACCTCGTTGAAAGTCGGGGACATGATAGCGTTCACCTTTGTACGGTGCTAGATAGCCATCCCTATTAGGATAGCCGGCGTCTACAAGGTAATACTTGCCTATAGAATTGGACAACAAACATGATTGTGAGTTGAAGGACATGTTATATTAATTGCAACAACAAGAAATACTTACCCTTGGGAGGATGTGGGAATGTGACCTTGTCATTTCAATTGCATGAAATAGCACACTTGTATCATGCATAGAACCCGGTTGTCCAATTGAAGCATAGGTGAAATGCATATCAAAGTCACATACTGCCATCACATTCTGTGTTGTTGCACCGGTTCTTCCAATGTACCTTATTTTTGAAGGTCCTTCCGGAATAGAAGCCCTAATATGTGTTCCATCTACTGCACCAATGCAATCTTTGAGATGAGGATAAGCCCTTTCTTCTTGAACTTGCCACAACCTTTAATGTCCTGTAATACAACATAGGAAACACATTATTAGTAATCAAAGTGATATGGATGAATTAAGATATGCAATACATTAGCAAAAGAACTCACAATTTTGGCCTTTTTCCACCACTCATCATCTTGTGACAAGGTGTTGTTCACATAGTCCCATCCGGCTTCGGTCTCCTGGAACTTGAGTTTCTTGAACAAACTGAAATCACCTTTAAGCTTGTCCCATTTGTTTTTCAGTTGTGTATATGTGTAGTCTAGCCTAGTTCTCATCTTAAATTGCCTTCCTACCTCATCAAATGCATTTGGTGTCAAGTAATTGCCTGGCCTATTTCCGGCGTTCACTTGCTCAGCAAACAACTCACAGATAATCTGAGTGTTTTCAACGCTCCATTCAGCAGCCCCAGACATACTTGAAACTTCTCTAAAAAATGCATGTCACTTTGATAAATACAAGAAATATACTTTTCTACACAGCCAAGGGCATGTAATATCTGAACTAGCAATACATTTGCACACATACACCACTAGACTTATGATAATAAATTGCAAACATATAGCAGTACATTTCTGAATAGCCAAAATTGTATTTCACTTTTCTGAAAATTATAACACATTAGCACTCATGGCAGTACCCACATAGCAATATGCACACATATACTCCGTAGTAGCAGTACATTTTCTGCATACCCAAAACTGTATTTCACTTTTCTGAATGATGCAACAGGTTAGCACTCATGGCAGTACCCACATAGCAATATGCATTAAAGCTTATGATTCCAGAATTGCACACATATATTCCAGATTTGCACAACAAACAATAGATTCCAGTGTACGAATTTGGACACAACAAGTACAACTCCGAAAATAAACCGTAGAGATGTACAGAACAGAGGACATGCGCGAGGACACCAATCCATAGGGAAGAAGAGAAGGGGACGAGCTCACCTTGCAGTTTATGCTTGGAGGCGCGGTCGTCCTGGTGCCACTCCTGGCTTGGGAGCGTCTCTTGGGCTTCAATGGCGTTGGGGCCAGCTCCTCCGAGCCATGTGGTCGCAGCTCCTTGCACCAGGCGCGACGGACGGCGAAGATGATGGGATCCGGCGGGAAATAGACCGGGGCGGCCGGATCTGTAGTCTGAGTCAACGATTTGGCCGGCGATGGGGGCTGCCGGGCATGGCAGCAGCAACGGCAGCGGTAGGGCTACAGAGGAGAAGCGAGGGGAAGGGAGTTGTGTGCGACCATGTTGACCCGCGGGATCAAGCGAGGGGGAGTTGAGCGAAACATTTTTCTTGGAGGTGGCAATTCGGCCGTAAATAACGAGCAGCTTCAGATTCACGAAAACGGGAAGCTGGGAATCTGCCGCTTCGAAAAAATGAACTACAACCCATCGCGGCTTCCTGAATTTTAGCTTCGTGAAGCTAATCCGTTCGTGATGGCTTCGAGCAGAAGTTTTTAGAAGTATGGAGTGGGAGGAGATCAGAACAGGCCCTTATACATGTTTCTCTAACTATGAGATTATGAAACTTCCGAATACCGGAGGAACACCTTGTGTGCTATCAAACCTCACAACGTAACTGGGTGATTATAAAGATGCTCTACAGGCGTCTCTGAAGGTGTTTGTTGGGTTGGCATAGATCAACATTAGGATTTGTCACTCCGTGTATCGGAGAGGTATCTCTGGGCCCTCTCGGTAATGCTCATCACTATAAGCCTTGCAAACAATGTGACTAATGAGTTAGTTATGGGATGAAGCATTACGGAACGAGTAAAGAGACTTGCCGGTAACGAGATTGAACTAGGTATGATGATACCGACGATCGAATCTCGGGCAAGTAACATACCGATGATAAAGGGAATGACATATGTTATTATGCGGCTTGACCGATAAAGATCTTCATGGAATATGTAGGAACCAATATGAGCATCTAGGTTTCGCTATTGGTTATTGACCAGAGATATGTCTTGGTCATATCTACATAGTTCTCGAACCCATAGGGTCCACACGCTTAACGCTCGATGACGATTTGTATAATGAGCTATGTGATTTAATGACCGAAGTTTGTTCGAAGTCCCGGATGAGATCACGGACATGACGAGGAGTCTTGAAATGGTCAAGAGGTAAATATTGATATGTTGGAAGGTTATATTCGGACATCGGAATGGTTCCGGAGTGATTCGGGTATTTTTCGGAGTACCGGGAGGTTACCGGAACCCCCCGGGGAAGTAGCGGGCCTTCATGGGCCTTCATGGAAAGGAGAGGAGGGCCGCAAGGGTGGCCG
>LT934112.1:24439056-24452808 GCA_900231445.1 Triticum turgidum subsp. durum | reverse complement strand
AGGGGGCGACGCCCCCCTCTTTCCTTCTCCCTCTCCTCCTCCTTCCCTTTCTCCCCCTCTTGGAAAAGGAAGGGGAGTCCAACTAGGATTGGGAATCCTAGTTGGACTCCCCCTATGGCGCGCCCCTCCTGGCCGCCGGCCTCCTCCTCTGCCTCCTTTATATACGTGGCCAGGGGGCACCCTAAAGCACAACAGACAATCTCTTAGTCGTGTGCGGTGCCCCCTTCCACAGTTTAACACCTCGGTCATATCGTCGTAGTGGTTAGGCAAAGCCCTGCGCCGGTAACTTCATCATCACTGTCGCTACGCCGTCGTGCTAACGGGACTCTCCCTCGTCCTCAACTGGATTAAGAGCACGAGGGATGTCATCGTGCTGAACGTGTGCTGAACACGGAGGTGCTGTGCGTTCGGTACTTGGATCGGTTGGATCGTGAAGACGTTCAACTACATCAACCATGTTACTAAACGCTTCCGCTTTCGGTCTACGAGGTTACGTGGACACACTCTCCCATCTCGTTTCTATGCATCTCCTAGATAGATCTTGCGTGATCGTAGGAATTTTTTGAATTACTACGTTCCCAACAACCAACCGATCCGTTCGCGTCCCGCGCGAGCTAGACCCGGCCTCATGCAGGCAACCAAACACGTCTGAATATTTATGAAGGTGTTTTATTTGCTTTCCTTCGATGAAAGTTCGATTTTTCCTACAATGTATCCCAAGAATCATTGACCGAATCGATGCTCAATCTCAGGTCATCTTCATGCAATCACAAAGAAAAAGAAAGAAATATTTAACTCATCAAAATATTGTCACTCACTGCGAACCAATCTATGGTTGGATGGTTAGAGGGACCGTGGTATCCCCAGCCCACCAGGATTCAAGTCCTGGTGCTCGCATTTATTTCAGGATTTTCGGCGATGCGCATTCAGTGAGAGGAGACGTTCCCGTCGTCGACGACGTGCCTACGGTGACTTCGTAAATTTCAAGATGAGATGTTAGCCCAGTCTTTCGGAGGTGCTCATAGGGATAGGGTGTGCGTGTGTGCGTTTGTCACTCACTCACTTTTTTTTGTGAAAAGACGGGGCATCAGAAAGAAAAGAGCGTAAGCCGAGGGCAGGGGCAGCCCAGCCCATTTCGCGCAGACAAAAAGCCCAGCCCACCAGTATCTGTCTCTCAATGTGAAAGAGACGACTGACCCACGTCTTCCCCTTCCTTCACCCAGCTCCCTCCCTCCACTCGCCGCCGGCGCCGCCATGCTCCGGCGCCGAGGCCGCGTCCTCATCCAGATGCTGTCCACCCCCTCCGCCACCTCCCCTCTCCACCGCCTCATATCCGCCGCCGCGGAGGATTGCCTCGCCCGACCACAGGTACACGCTCGGAGCTGCATCCTCTCCTCTCCTCGCCGCCTCCTCTCCGGCGCCACAGCCCCAACCACCGGGTTCGCCGTGGATGAGTACCTCGTCTCCACCTGCGGCCTGACCCGAGCCCAGGCACTCAAGGCCTCCCCCAAGCTCGCCCACCTCAGGTCCGCCGCCAACCCCGACGCCGTGCTCGCCTTCCTCGCCGGCCGCGGCCTCTCCGGCGCCGACGTCGCCGCCCTCGTCGCCAAGGACCCCAAGTTCCTCTGCACTAAGGTGGACAAGGGCCTGTCCCCCATCGTCGCGGGGCTCTCCGGCCTCGGCCTGTCAGATCCCGAGATGGCGCGCCTCCTCTCGCTCGCCCCAGACAGATTCCGCTGCAGATCCATCGTCGCCAAGCTGCAGTACTACCTGCCCCTCTTCGGCGGCTCCATGGAGAAGCTGCTCCGGGCGATCAACTTCAACACCAACCTCCTCTGCTGCAAGCGGAGGGTGGAGCTCAACGTCGCGTTCCTGCGCGAGTGCGGGCTGGGTGACGGCGACATTGCCAAGCTCTGCAGCTCGATACCGAGGATGGTCACCGCCAACCTCGAGTGCGTTCGGACAATGGTGGCGTTGACCGAAGGCCTCGGCGTGCCCCAGGGGTCCGGGATGTTCAGACATGCTCTGAGTGCCGTTGCATTCCTCGACGAGAAGAAGATCGCGGCCAAAGTGGATCACCTGAAGAAGACGTTCGGGTGGTCGGATGCCGAGGTGAGCATTGCTCTGCCTAAGGCCCCGTTTCTGCTCGCCAAGTCGAACGAATCGCTGCAGCATGGGTCCGAGTTCCTCATCTCCGAGGTGGGGTTGGAACCGGCATACATTGCTCGTCGGCCAGTAATGCTCTGTTACAGCCTAGAGGGCCGGATGAGACCTCGATACTACGTTGTGAAGTTTCTCAAGGAAAATGGATTGCTCAAGCGCGACCCCAGCTACTATACTGTTTTCAAGGAGACCGAGAGGTATTTCGTGGAGAAGTTCATATGCCCTCACAAGGAAGCTGCACCACATCTTGCTGAAGATTATGCCGCCGCTTGTGGAGGGGAAGTGCCCGCTAGATTCAGATTTACTTGAACCATCAATGGGCTATGAAAATTGGCAAACTGTGTAGGGCGCTCAACAAGGTTTTCATTCTGAGTAGCAAGCTGGTAATTCCTATTTTTGTGTTCTTTTCCTAACTGGATGATGTCTTTTATCTGCTATTGACTGTTGAACCCCAACGTGTCGATGTATTATTCAGTAGAGAAGAAAGCATCGCCTGCAATCGCTGAAAATGATAGGTCCTGGAATATATTTGTGCTTCTGACTTCCGTTTAAAATCATGGAAATTGGATTTGGGGGTGGATCAATTTTTTGTTGAAACCAGGATCCAGCAAACCAGAAAGCAAAAGAACCACTCTGTCCTGGTTTCCATTAAAAACATTGGTATGATATGCTTTCATGCTGAATTCTATCAGCATGTCCCATTTTTGTTTCATCGTCTTCTTTGTTCCATCATATTTCAGTTAGTACTAGCAGTTCAATGTTTGATGTTTGGACTATGCTTAGAAAATATATTGCTGTTGGTTGTACGTTCGCCTTTTTCTTCCCATTTTCTTTAAAAATTGATTTGCTTTGTTCCTAAATTCTATGGTTGACGTTTGCTGGGAAACTTTTAACTGTGAAAAGCTGACCTATCCGAGACTAAATCATGATCGTAAAATGAATTAAATCGTGAGAACTAAACCGAAGAAGCCGTCATGAGTTAGTCTTATCATATCTCTCTACTATTCGATACGACACCCAATCCATTCAAGGAACTGCAAATCCAGAACATGCAGTCAGCTGATATACAATTATGTTTGTTCAGCTAAAATCAGGGGTGTGCCCAGCAAATGGTGATTAATATGCCACCATATCAAGTTAAATACAGAGCAAATGAATATTTGGAGATTTGTTCAGAGAGGCTAAATGGTGTTAGTTTCTATTTCAAGTATCAACACTGAACCTGATACTTGCATGATAGATAACTTTCACACTAGAACACTTTGTTTTGCACTAACTCCGGGATAGATACTCATGCTCTGAACTTTTCTTTTGTGCACTGGCAAACTTCTGGTGTTATAAATGGTCTTCATTTTCACTCTACCTCTAGGGGCACTTTTGTGGAATGGACTGTCAAAAGCTTTGGCAACAAAGCTGCTATTCAGTTTACAGTTGAATTTAGCAGCTGCTAATGCATGCAGTTTCTTTATTAAAAAAATGGAAAGCCCCAAATGCCAGCGGGGGTTATATAACCTGTGAATTATGTCTTGTGCTCTTCATGTGTACAACTATGATGTGCCCAAGAACTGGAGGACATGATCTCACTCACCAGCAGGTACAGACTAAACTTACGGCATTATAATGGTTGCTGTTTCTGCTTTACTAAATAGATACCAAATCATGTTCTGCATTTGTAACCGTCTCTTACTTTATATTCTTCTTTTATTTCTGAATGGTCTAATGGCATCTGATCTCAAAACTGTATAGTGCGGTAGTAAGTATTCTGTGTTGACCTACCCACGAAGGTGTAGCATAACATACCAGATAATTTGAAGGCCCATTGTTATCACTCAGGAAAGCCTTATATCAAGTTAGTTGAGTTGTATCTGTTTTCTGTCAGCAACATCCCCACCGTTGGCTGGTGTACATTTCAACTGTACAATTACATACATGGTGGTGTCAGACTCGAGGATAAGTAGACACACTTGACCTTACAGAGCTATTTTGATACAGGTTGCAGCTGCTCATTCATGCCACTTGGTCGCTGAACTGAACATCGAGTCGTACTTACTCTGAAAATGCTAGGTCATGTCCTGTTAGTGCAGACCACTTTTATGTCCTCAAACATTTGCCACCCTGATGCCATTCATCTCTGTTACGATTTTCTCATTACCTGCAGAATTTTGGATCTTAGCGCAAATGTTACTTGGAAAGCTTCTCCTGTTGTATACCGAAGTTGGCACACACTTTTTGCAACTGCCTATTTCTTAGTTAATGTGTAATTCTTACTCAAAATAAATACATAATAGAGTTTTATCTCATTTAAACAGCAATCAGAGGTTCTTAGACTGGGTGTCTTCTATAAAAAGAAGTGCTACTTTGGCTAGATTGATGACTTATCAGAAAGAGGAGCAACAAATCTGATATATATATATTTACTAATTTGATGCTCTTTTGAAGCCTCCACATTAATCCATGGAGGTCAGCAACTATGACTGTCCCGTCTTTGCTGCGGAAGATCTAGACCCTCGGATCAGAAGATGCACCCTCAGATGGTGTAGGCCTTGCTAGTCATGTCCTGAGTCCTCACGCAGGCCTTGCTCGTCACCTCCTTTACAATGCTGCGAAGTAAGGAAGCTTATAGAAGTATCCGTGTGTCATTCCTTCACCATCAAGCTTGAGAGTTCCAGTTTAGATTTTTGATCCTTGCATATCATGTGTTCGCTCGTAATAGTATAATGCCTCATGAGTTTTAACTGCCCTGATTTGTTTCCTCAACAAACTGTACCTCTCCTATCCAGGTAAATAATGTTTGCATGCTCTCTATGATTGTAGGTGCTTAAATCTAAGCTGTACTGTTCCCTTGGTCGTTGTTTGGTAACTCGGTCATGTTGAATATATTACGATTTGAATTAAAACCACCACAAAAACTATGGAACGGAGTAAGTAGCGATTACGCACATGTATAATGTTGTTGAAGTGTGGAACCATGCGTCTCATGGAATTTTGTTGTTGATTTTTCTTCTACCATGCCGACAACTATTATTATTTAGTGTTTATACACCGTCTTATTATTATTTGTTTCTCGAACCACAACTTTCATGCCTTCTAGTAAAAAGTAACGATAAAAATAAGAATCTGAGTGGAATATGTACCAAAAAATGGAACCGTGTTGTAGGACATGACTAGATTTTGTAACTACCGACAAAGCCCCCTGTCATCTCAAATTGATAAGCTAACTAACGCTAAATTTATGTTGATTATTTTTTGTTATTTTAGTGAAATAGTTAGTAGACCAACTTTGTAGCTTTCTATTTTTCAGTTTGACTTGCTTTTCTCCAATAATTTTCCCAACTTAATAGTTTTTGGTCTTTCCGGTCTACTATGGATAATTAGGGATTATATAATTCCTTCATAAATAGCGCATCCAAGAATTAATATGTGGCAATGTGCTTCAGAAAAAATACACGGAGTCTTGATGCAATGAATTTTCAATGGTGTGGCTGAATTTGAAATGTGCTGTTCACGCAAGCAATTGCGGCCTTGTAACCAAAACAAGGAGGCAAAATGGGTATTTTTCATGAACCAAACGTAAGTGCAAACATATGTAAAATTGATGATATTCGTGTATTCTGACCAAAAGCTTGATATGTTGAACTAGTACTGTTTTGCATTCATGTATGTTAATCGGTTTACCTGAGAATGCATGGGTTTACATGTCGCAAATCACACATGCATATGTGCCAGAGATGAATGTCCCCTCCACCCGAACTTAGTTGGCAGTCTTTTCTTGATCGGGGCGGTACTAAATTTTTGGTTAGCCTCGACGTGGTAACCGATTTGTAACATCCAAACACAATCTTTTTCTGCTACTAAATCCGACATCTTCATAATGCTCTGATCTGCCTTGTGTATGTAAGATGGTTGCATCATGGTGTGTATCTTGACTGTTGTGGACATGCTCTAAATGTTGTAGAAGTAGTCTGCAAAACTAGTGTATATACATAGCTAAAAGGCTGTGGAATTCTAGCTGAATTTCGGGTCAGCCCTGGGGTACCCAATGGGCCAGTGAGGCCACAGGATTTTGTCAGAGTGGATCGACCTGTGACCCTTGAAATTGGCCTTGAGGCCACGGGTCCAGGTCCAAGGCCTGGTCCGGGCCGACCCATTCACATCTTGAGTTGTTGATATACAATGATGCATGATAATCCCACCGTTTGAAATATGGGTGTTGTATTTTTTTGGGAGAAAATAAGTCAAAGGATTAAAGCATCTCTAACCAAACTCCTAAAAAGGCTTAACTCCACAAAAGATTAGGTTTTGAGGAGTCAAGTTGCACCTATCCAAACTCTCAAAAGGTTTACTCCTCAAAGTTCTAAAGTCCCGCCTTCCACCAAAGGCCCTGATTCTGACAGGAAAGGAACTGCCAGCCGCCTACACAACCGCACCGACCACTCATGGCGACGCTGATAGATGCAGTAGATCGGTTAGGCTAGGATTCCTGCAACAGTGATGGTAGGTATTACCTTCTTCTTGTGGCTCGAGGAGCTCCTGGTGCCGGCCATGGTGACGCTGCCGGAATGACTGAGAGTAGTGGGCGAAGTGGTGGCGTTGGTGGGCTTCCCATCGTTTCAGCGCCTCCCTCTGGATCGGATAGGGTTAGGAGTGGGGAATAATGGCAGCGACGAACCTCGTACCTCGTGCCTCTGGTCCCCACCCCCTCTTTATAGCACTGTGCGATAGGGGCCCACCAGCCTTGCTTGGGCTGGACGCCCCCGATCAGGGCGTGGGTCAAGGGCCCAATGAGCCGTTGGGCCCATTGGTGGAGAGATCAACCTAACATTCTCCCCCTTGATCTCATCATTATACTTTTAACTTTATACTTTAAAATAACTCTTTTCAAAGTACTCGTTCCATCACAGATTTGCATGTAGAGCATGTCTCATCATCACGGTTCATTCCCGATAGAATCAACACCTACAACACACTCCTCTATTTTGAAACAGATTCTTTAACCTTGGGCCCTTTTATTGTCCGGAAGTCTTAGACTATACCACAAAACCCATGTCGACTGTGTGTTCTCCGAACACACTGGGCGGCAAGCCTTTAATAAGCAGATCTGCAAACACTTGTCTGTTGCTTTTATGCTTCAAGCATTTCTACATAATTCTGTACTTTCTCCTTTACAACGCATAACTCTGTGTCAGTGTGTTTGGCATCAACACTTGACTCGTTGTCATAGGAGCAAAACTTTAAAATGGTTATCGTTGTTGTCAACCATTATCAACTCCGGGTACAGGTCTCCTTAACCATTTTGCCTGTCCCTCAGCCTCATATCAAGCTATAAAATATCTTTGCATCACATTGATGATAATTGTTTCATTCTTTGGAGCTTTTCCACACAAAAACCTCCAAGTATGAAAGTTAGCGACAATTGTGGATTTCGCTATACATTTCACAATCTTTTGTACTCACATTCTTTTGAGAGCACTTATTTCTTTCAGCATGAGGCCGATATCCTTGACTCCATTCTAGTGATCTATATCTGGACTGGACATTACCAAAACAACCCGGTTACGTGAACTGTGTCACGGTAATGTTATACTTTTGCATTATTAAGCTTCCAACAGCTGAAGCATATGGTACCATATTCATTTGGTCTATCTCGTATTGACTTTTGGAACACTAAAGTTCCCAAAATCATTACCCTTTACTATAAGAACAGGTGTAGGTTTTCTCGCATGCATACTTTAGAAACTTTCCTTAGCATGCCCATGCAACACTCCTAATACCCATTTTATTCTTTTCTCGATGAATCTCGATCCTTATAACGAGAGACATTCTTTTGAACTTTGAGGACAAGAACTTCTTTTCCTCCTGCAGTCGAATTAACATCACTACTAACAAGTAGAATGTTATCCGCATGTACGAGATATAGGAAAAGAAATTCCCATTCTATAACTTTATACAAACACGATTATCCTCTCATTTTCTTTAACCCAAAACAACATTTGTTTGCTTTAGTCCATAAAAGACTTCTTCATGCAGTATCCCCCGTGTTCTTTACTTTCATCTGATGTAACTCAGATCATAATATCTTTCATCTGATGTAACTCATATCATGATGTGCTACCAACACTTATTGTAATCTATTCAGTGTAAAATGCGCAAAAGCCTTTCGATTTTAGTCGTGTTTTACACCTTTACATATTTCCTTTGGAGTCACATTGTCCTTGTAGGCTCCATTGGAAATTACTCATGAGTCCCGAACATCGTCAGAATTCACCAATTTCACTTCATCTCACATAGTCTCTTATCATTTAGATAAGCAGACACTTCTCAAAGCTCGATTGAGCGCTTTAAATGAGGTAGGATCAACCTTCATTTGAATTTCACTAACATAGACTTTATAGTAATCAGAAGTATCTGATTTTCTCATTCCTTGAGACCATCTGTGTCTCAGGTACTGGCACTTCTTTCGTATTGGGTTGTTGTTGCTCTGTCATTGCCAAGAGGCAAATTAATTGTATAGTATTTCACTTCCAAGAGGCAATAGGTTTTACAGGGACCTTTATCACAAGATCCATGTTTAATCATTCCTCCTTTATAGAGCTAACAACAGATGTTGTATAGGTCATACAACATGCTCCCCCAGATACAATCTATTTGAGTCTTAGGTATCTTCATACCATGCTCCCCCAGATTACTCCATCTTCACTAAGAATGGCATATCTTTAAACTTTATTATTTGAGTTTATTCTGTTAAAACTTTCTTCTTTATGGCACTTTAAGCACCGTCTTAGTATTCCTTAGTCTGCTTTCGGAATTGTAAAAGATCCAGGAATACAACTATTTCTTTTCTTTAGGGGTATTATTATGATCGTCGTACTCCCCCAGACGATCACATTCTTCATTAATGGATATCTCATATTTCTTTCTCCCCCTCGAAATGTGGCAAAAACTTTTCTGCCACAATTTCGAAAAACCATTCACAACTCTTGTGAATTGAGGAAACTTTGAGTATCTACTTCATTTATCTGATTACTTCATATGTAATGAAGTTATCTGTTAACTGGTATGGGAGTACTTTTTCCTTATTCCATTTCAAAAACTCAACAGAGTTCTTTATCATTAGTACTTTTGCAAGTCACACTTGCATATCATTCTTATCTTTAGGTTCGTCTGTAACTTTTATTCTCTTTGGATTTATTGAGTGTTTAATGACCGTTACACCTAAGGTGTACGGTCGATACTAGGAAAGCATAATAGCTACTCCATACTTTTCTCCCTGAGTGGGACACATTAAATGCACATGAGTCATCATATCTTTCTCCTGTCATACATGATAAGTCCTTTGCCTACATTTCTCCTGCCATACAGGTTTTTTTTTACATAATACCATGTCAACTTTACCCCGTTATGCAGGTATTTTCCCAGACTTTTCCCGCCATGCGGGTTTTATTATAATCATCTTTTTTCGCTATGCGGGTAATTCCCTGTAAGGGACATAAATGCCAGAATTGGCTCTTTTGACTGCATATTCAATCATCAAATTCAGAAATAAATCTGAATGATCTTTGACACACATGCTTGATCCGCCGTTGGTCAAATTATACACGCATGTTGCTTGTTTCAACTCAAATCATGTTGACTGAATAATCTTCTTCATAGAGAGTACATGAAAGACATTCGTCAACCAAGACTCTGAATGATCTATCTCTTTTCTTTTCTCGGATCAATATCCAAGAATTCTTTTCTTTTGAATCATTCTTTAGAGAGAACATACTCCCTCACGTTATGACCTTTCTTGGTCATCTTTCGCAACCATTCGCTTTCACGAATGAAGGCATGGAAAACTTTTAGTCTGAGAAAACTTAGCCAATAATCAACAATAATGAGCATAAAAATAACCCTACATTGGTCTGGTTAAAAAAATATGCACATTAAACTTTTAAAACTTTCTTTTATATTCTAAATCACCGTTGGGCAGAATTAGAATAAAACATTAAGTCCATATCACCGTTGGGCGGAAATGAAAATAATGCATATAACTCATAAACAATGTGATGATAGTATTTCTATTAAACAACTTTGCTAAGGAATCATCATCATCAACAACTTTGTTGCAGCGGAAACGAGAAATATACATTTCTCTTGCTCAAGAGCATTTCTTGATCTTTATCTATTCTCTAAAAATTGATCACTTTGATACAAAATTTATCAGGGTTTTAAGCTTTGAACATAAGACTCATAAAATTATAATACTGTTATCATCAACGTTGGTCAGAAAATAACAATACCATATTTCAACTTTAAAACAAATATCTTTCTTTTGTCATAGCGGAAACTATTTTCATCTTATTTCACCCACAAGGGAAAAACATTGCTAAGAACAATTCTTTTCATTAACTTTTCCAATGGTTCCAATTTAATTGGAGGATAAAACTTTTTCTTTGCAGCGGAAACTTTATAATATTCTATTCAGAAACAATTATGTACTCTTTTACTCTCTAAGCAATTTTAACTGGTTGTTCAAAATTATATTAGAGAAACAACAATTTAATCTTTTACTTTAGTTCTATTCACTTTTAAAAGAGCACTTTTTTTTATTTGCATCGGAAAACATGAATAAAAATTCATGAACTTTATTCTTTTCAAAAACATTTCTTTTTCCCTCAAAAAAAACATTTCCTTTTCTTTTCTGTTTTCTAGACAAATTTTGTTGAATTAACTTGAATAGAAAAAAGTATATTAAATTTGCCCAAAAACTTGGCCAAAAAATATAACAAAACGTGCCAGTGGCCTGCTTGGGCCGTCCCACGGCCTGCGCGCGTCATGCGCGCCCTTTGGGCCGAAGCCGGTCCAGCCGCGCTTCCACCCGGCCTCCTAAGCACTGCACAACGCCCGGCCTCCCGAGTGGGTCTAATGGCCGGCGTCGGCCAGCGCCAGCGCGTGTGAACTGCGCCCGCGACGGCGCCCGGCTCCACTTTCGGCCCAAAAGCCCAGCGCGGCTTAGGGTTTGCACTGCAACCGTCGGATGGCATCGGACGGCCACCCGCTCTCCTCGCTGGATCAAGACCAGCGAGGTCGATCCAGCCGAAACCCTAGCCCGTTTCATTTCTTCTCCTCGTGCCCTTCTCTGCCTCTCTCGACCCGACCGCGCCGCGCCGCGCCGGTCGCCGGCGACGGCGACGGAGTTGCTGCGCCGCGCGAGCTCCCTTCCTTTTCTCCTCCCTTTCTCCTTTCCTTTCACTTCCTTTCCTCCCTCTGTCTTCCAACGCCACCAGCGACAGAGAGACAGAGACGCCCTCCTCTGCTCCTTTTGAAGACGACGACGGTGGAGGAAAGGACTTTTCCCCGGCCGCCGGCGACGGTGACGGACGTCACCGTGCTGCGCGAGCCTTCTTTTCTTCCCCTTCTTTTTCTTCTTATCCACCACCGCTTACAGCAATAGAGAGAGAGAGATCCTGCGGCTTTCCGATGCGGCGCCCCCGCTGACCCCTTTGCCGGCGTGCGCGAGCACCTCAAGCGTGAGCGCGTCGCCGTCAAATGGCTCCGTGGTGGTGCCCTTTGCCCCTGTGGGGTGAGTTCTTCTTCCGAACGGCTCGGCTTGCCGATGCCCGTCCGGATCGAGAGGAACGGCGCGGCCTTGCGGCGGCGCTACTTTCTTTACGGTGAGGATTCGTTCTTTGCCCTGTCCATTAGGGATCCAGGGGAGGGGTTTTCTTTTCCGGGATTAGAACTCCCGTTTCCTTTTCCTGCCGAAAATCCTAAACCAACCTGGCTGATACCATTGATAGATGCAGTAGATCGGTTAGGCTAGGATTCCTGCAACAGTGATGGTAGGTATTACCTTCTTCTTGTGGCTCGAGGAGCTCCTGGTGCCGGCCATGGTGACGCTGCCGGAATGACTGAGAGTAGTGGGCGAAGTGGTGGCGTTGGTGGGCTTCCCATCGCTTCAGCGCCTCCCTCTGGATCGGATAGGGTTAGGAGTGGGGAATAGTGGCGGCGACGAACCTCGTACCTCGTGCCTCTGGTCCCCACCTCCTCTTTATAGCACTGCGCGATAGGGGCCCACCAGCCTTGCTTGGGCTGGACGCCCCCGATCAGGGCGTGGGTCAAGGGCCCAATGAGCCGTTGGGCCCATTGGTGGAGAGATCAACCTAACAGACGCTACATCGCCGGAGTTGGCCAACGCGTCGACGCCAAAAAAGCGAATCAGAACGGTCCGCCACGCCATCACGGCTGGCAAGGTCCTCGACGAGGCGATAGCGAAGAAGAGGAAGAAGCCCTTTGCTCCAACGCCTTCTCCATGTTCGGTAGCTTGCACGCCTTCTACTCCATATCCGGCCACCCCCTCATCTCCTCCTCCGCCACGTACGGCCACCGCAACCGTCGACGATGATCATGCCCACCAAGTGTTTGACGCAATGCCCAAAAGGTAAATAAAAACACTGTCCTTTTTTTAGCTAGGGGTCTTGATGATGTAATGTCGTGATGATCGGCTGACGTGCTTGTCCTTGTTGATTGTAGTGCGGGGCGAACATGATGTTGCAAGTTCCATATCCCAATTGGATGAGTCGCACATACTCAGACTTGTTGACATGGAGTTGTCAATGGCCAATGATTATGAGAGGTTTGAGGTTGACAAGCGTGAGGAGAATCATGACCCCAAAGTAGAGGAGGTCGATGATCCCGTGGAGACACAAACAAACATCAAGAAGATAAGGTCAACGAAGTACGTACAGTAGCCAAGAGAACATTGCCTTGTGGCTTGCTTGGATGAGTATCTCGCTTGATGCCTTGGTTGGCGCGGATCCACACCGAAGGAGAAGTCTGGAGTAGGATGGAAGGATACCACTCCAACAACGTGACCGCCCATTCCCACCGCACTCAAGGCTCTCTTGCCCGCCCCATCGATGGAGTGTGATACAAGAGCAGTGCATCGATGGCCCGGCGCGCCCCGCCGAGTCGGCTATGGTGGTGCCGGCGGAGGGCAACAAGCTCAAAGGATTCCTCGGCGATGACTGTAACCCCCTTCGATATCCGCTATTGTGGCGTCGGCGAAAGTTGGCGTCAAGCTGGGGGGAGTGGGGGATTGTTCTGTCTTAATTGTAGTTTTCTTTTTTTGGCTTAGGACGACGGGGCCAGAGCTTATATATCCTGTTGTCCTTTCGGTTTTGTCAGGTGGGTGTCTGCCAGTATTAAACTTTTTTTTCATCAAAATTCTCATTTTGTTTGAAGTCCCAAATCATTTAAAGTAGAAAAATACAAAGGCAAAAAAGGAAAACAGAAAATAACTAACAATGTTTTTTTAAAAAGAAACATGCTGTCCGGCGGGCAGGGATACCACCGTGTGAACATTTTTAGTCACTTATAGGTGACACCGGTGGGTAATGTTTTGCAACGTTGGTGGCTATTTTGGTGACGTACCGTCCAAAGCAATAACCCATTTATTATTAGGTATATATTTATATTGGCCAGCGCTAGGTGTCAACCTGATGTTGCTTGTTGGGAGGTGGAAAATCAGACACCTCCTCGGTCGTCCGATGGGCCGATGATCGTCCTCCCTTTGTTCAGCAAGATTCACGCGCTTGGCCGGGCTTTGTG
>LT934112.1:24410375-24429422 GCA_900231445.1 Triticum turgidum subsp. durum | reverse complement strand
CATTTTTTGTGTGAGCTACAAAAGACAAAGTCAGTGAACCAGCCTGTGGATGGATAGTTAGGATGGCGGTGGTATCCTAGTTCATTAGGGTTTAAATCCTAGACTTGACATTGGTGCTCACATTATTCATGTGTTTCTCTCAAGAGTCAAAATCCTTTCTTAAGCTCTTTTCCCCTTTTTCTGTTTTTCTGGTTCTGATTTTATTTCAGTTCTTTTTGTCATTTTTACATTGTTGTCCCTTTTTCTGTATTTTTAAAATCCTTATTTTTTTCGCATTTTCATTTTTCCCCCAAATTCATGATATTTTGTCAAACTTAGAATGTTTATGAATTCTACAACATTTTTGAAAATCCGCAAACATTTTCTAAACCATGAACTTTTTTTGAATTCGGAATATTTTTCTGAAAGTTAAACCTATTTTTTAATATCCGAAGATATTATATTTTTTAACATTTTTCTAATTCACTTAGATTTTTTGAATTTGCAAACATAATATTGAATTGGAAAATATCTTTTGAATTCACAAACATTTTTGGAATTCACAAATATTTTCAAATTCATGAATATTATTTGAACGGACAAAATTTTGAACTTCAGAGGATTTACTAATTCAAGTTTTTTAATGTAAAAATTATTTTTTGCATTCACGAATATTTTCTAAAATCATGACATTTTTGAATTCATGAACATTTTGAATCTGTGAGCATTTTTAAAAGTTTGTATACATTTTCCAAATTTATTTCATATGCTTTACTTTTTTGGAATTTGTATCATCTTTGAAATTTTGTGAACATTTTTCAAATTCACAATTGTTTCCAAATAAACCAGTTGAAATAAAAAAGTAAAAAATCGGAATTGCTTTTTTACCGTGTGCTGGTTGGCTGGCTCACGGCTGTTTTCCCATGCGCCAGGCTAGGGCCGTTGGGGGATTCTCGTGAACGACACGATGATCGTGCTCCCAGCAGGCGATATATAGCGCTAAGGGTAGTACATCTCAATTTTTATTAGTGCGAGTTGTAGAGAGCAACTAATGAAAGCGCGTTCGTTCAGGACCCTCTACAAATGTCACACGGCACGCTCTAAGCCATTTCCACGTGCCGTGCTCTGGGCGTTCCCTCCATTTTTTATTTTTTTGGTTTTTTCACATGTGGTTTCAGCTTTTTAAATGTTTTTTCCAGATTTTTTGACTTTTTTGTTTTTCAACGCTCTTTCTTAGTTTTTGGGCAAACAAATTGAAAAAACAACTTTGCAAAAGAATGAGTTTTTTTTCTATGCGAGGCACGGGTTTGCTTCCGCGAGAGCCACTACCATGCCTCTCAGAGACGGAAAAAAATATGTTTCTTTTTTTTCCTTCCACGAGAGGCACAGCGGTGCCCCTCGTAAACTTAAAAAAAACATGTTTTTATTTCTTCCGCGAGACGCTACTTTCGTGCAACGAGTGCTCCTTCATTAGTTATTCGCGAGTTGTATCTCTACATATGATTTGCGCTCCGCCTTAGTAGGCTGGCACAATAAAGTGGTTTTGGGATAATTCTACAAATCGTTGCCGACCAGTTTTAGAACGTTCCTTGCGATTTTCTTCCTTTTCTTTTTTATCTTTTTCTCATTTACATGTGTACTTTTTTAATACATATACATTTTCATATATATGGAGAACATATTTTTTATGCACATTCAGCATTTTTCAAATACATGATGCCTTTTCCAGAAGCATGTTAGAATATGTTTTTAATGATATGCATATGATTTCAAATACCCATTGAATATTTTATGGAAAGGACGACATATTTTGTAGTGCCTAAATATTTTTTAAATATCATGAACACATATTTGAAACTTGTGAACATTTTTGCTAAATGTCACGTTTTGAAAATTGTAAAAAAAACCCTTCTCAAATTATGTTAACATGTCTTACATTTTTTTTAGTGGAAACAATATTTTGAAAATTTACACAAACATTAATTTATGTTGTATAAACATTTTTGAAAATTATCTGAATAACTTTTAAATGTTACAAACAATTTTTGAATTTGCAATCATAAAAAAAATACATTAACCAACTTTTTACACTGACTCAATATATTCGAAATTTGTTGTGAAGCTTTTATTAAATTGTAAGTTAATAAATTTTGAAATTTATGTATTTAGACTATTTTAAAATATATGCAAACGTAGAAAAAGGTAGTAAACAAAGAAAAGAATGAACGAGAAGCAAGCAAGAAAGAACAAACGAACAAGCAAAGAACGAAGCTACCGGGCTGGTTCAATAGTAGTGACACCTCCTTCGGTCGCTGTGGGTCAGACAAAGCGATGCCAGGACTTTTTTTTTAGGGTTAAGTGATGCTAGGATATACTCCCTTCGTTTCTAAATATTTGTCTTTCTAAAGATTTCAACAACTGACTACATATGAAGCAAAATGAGTGAATCTACACTCTAAAATATGTCTATATACATCCGTATGTGATAATTCATTTAAAATTTCTAAAAAACAAATATTTGGGAACGGAGGGAGTACATCACTAACTAGTGAGTAGTGCAAATATAATGCCCAGACTATTTCTGGCCTACTGCAAGACCTATCGTAGCCTCGCCTCTGGCGCTGGGAGTGCATCGTCTTAGTGTGTCAACCCGTTTAGCGGATTTGGGAAGGTTCTATAGACGAGTTTGGACTAATGTTTGAATCTTCCATGCTGTTTTTTTTTCTGCGTCTGTTTTACTGGTTTTCTTTGTTTTTTTCTTTTTATTGACATCTTCTTTTCAAAAATACACATCGCCTGTTTTAATACATGTTATATATTTTTTCTATGCACATGTAATGTTTTTATACACCTTGCACATTTTTCATATACATGATGAATTATTTTTGAATACATGTTGGACATTGTTTTCAAACAAATGTAAATGATTTTATTACATTATATTAAAAAAATGCCATGAACATGTTTTTGGAACGTCACGAACATCTTTTATACATTTATGAAACAGTTTTCAAATTTACTCAAACATTTGTTTACATTGTATACTTTTTTAATAAAGGCCACAAACATTTTTTGGAACATTGAACATGTTTTAAATGGCACAAACATTTTCTTTTTTATATACAAACATTTTTTAAAGTTGTGTGAACATTTTTTCGACGCTGCATGAATATTTTTTAAATGTGTAATTAACACTTTTACGATTTAACTTTTTTGAGAAGATACATATTTATAATATTTTAAAATATAAAAAAAACGTAAAACACATGGCTCATACATACGTGCATGTTTTTTTTCTGGACAGGATTGTATGTGCAGGTTCTCCTATGTAAGCGCCACTGGTCACACGCTGTTACAAACGAACAAACTTTTTTTTGAATTAACCACAAATATATTCAATAGACAAACGTATTACAAAGGGTACACATGTGATCATCACGAGAAACTTACATAGGTGTCTCGCAAAAAGTAAAACTAGAATTTCACTTCGGCTAAATCGGGTGCCACACTAGAACATCACCCACCATCGTCCTCCTCCGCCACAGAAGCAACGTTGAAGAAAGATGGGAACTGCCATCATACCAAGATCTAGAGGAACACCTTTGCATACAAGGATGCTTTTCGAGCTGATGAACCGGACCGCCGCAAAGCGATGAGACCGAGGCTTTGTGGCACATCGGCCGGGATTCTTCCCCATGTTCGCTAGATCTTAGTGCAGTCAACTTCATTCGACACAGTCGAAGAAGAGGAACGCCTTTGCATGCCGCCACCCACGCCCTCCACTGCAAGACATCAAACACAGATGCAACGGCCGACACCAACAACACCCTGGAGAGTGTCATGCGCCAACCATCGGACACAAATATTATCCGATCAGAAAACCGGCAAGAAAAGAGAGGCACCTGCTCAGTGGCGGAGCCAGGAAAAATGAGTGAGGGGGGACATAGTGTTGTTAATCCTTGTTGGGCAGGGCCATCCCACTAGATTATACTATTTTAATAGCAAAAAAGCATATATTTACATGCATATTAGGCCTAAACCAGTGTTGTTAGGGGGGGCCAGGGCCCTGCTGGCCCCCGTCTCCGCCACTGCACCTGCTCCCTGGCTCTACCCATTAGAACATCACCAAGACGGAGGAAGAGCATAAATAAATTATTTCGACACGGTGTCATCCCCATCATTGATGCTACACCCCTAAAAACAAACTACGCCTATCCTATATCTCTACTGGAGAGAAACTGGAAGGGTCCTCATCCGTCTCGGTCTGCACTCCGCTCCCGCCGCTGGAGCGGCAGACGGAGACGGACTAGGACTCAGTGTCGCCGGTGTTGAGGAAGCGGCAGGAAAGTCGCCTCCTGATCGCGCGGTTCCAAAACCAAACTGAAGTCGTTCAGCCTTCTGCTTTCGTGTTAAAACAAACGAACTAGGGTACTGGTGCGGCCCACTACTGGCTCCGTGTTGACGAGCTGAATTACAGTGTCGCATAAAGCGATCTCTACTGTCGCGGAGAGCTCCTAACCGGCGCCGAAGGCATTCGGCGCCGGTTTCGAGTTGTGGCGCTCGAAGTGCCACATGTCGCCAAAAAAACATGAAGAAAAAACGAGGAAGCCGTGTTTCGAACACATGATCACATGCCTGTTGTGCACGAACGCAAATACCACTACACCATACACGTTGTGTTGTTCTGCAACTAGGATAAAATGGTACTTAACCATTCTTTTTGTGAAACATTTAACGTAAAAAATCAGAAAATTAGTTAAAAACTTCAGTGATTTTGAAATTCAAGTTCATCGATTTTGAAAATAAGTTCATAAATTTTAAAATAAGTTCATTGGTTTTAAAAAAAGTTCATCGATTTTGAAAAAAGTTCATCAAATTTGAAAAAAGTTTGTCGATTTAAAGAAAAAGTTCATTGAATTCGAAAAAAGTTCATCAACTTTTTTAAAGTTCACACAAAATGAAAAAAGTTCATCAATTTTGAAAAAAGTTCATCGATTTAGAAAAATGTTCATTGAATTTTAAAAAAGTTCATTAAGTTTGAAGAAAAGTTCATCAATTTTGATAAAAGTTCATTGAATTTGGAAAAAGTTCATCGAGTTTGATAAAAGTTCACGCATTTAAGGAAAGAAAAAAAGAAAGGGAAATGAGAAAAGAAAAGTGAAAAAGGAAAAAGGAAAAAAAGCCAAGAAATTGACCAGCAAACGACCTAGAGAAAGAATAAAAAGAAGAAAGGAAGTCTGTAAGCAGAAGTGCGTCGTTATGCTAGTGGTGAGTGCGTTGATCTTTTAATTGATCGATCCCATGTTCGATCCATTGCTTGTGCACATTATTTTTTCCTGTAGTTTCAACAGTAAAAAAAAGAAACATGGGTCGGCCCAGGGCGGTGCTTGTGCACATTATTTTTTGCTGTAGTTTCAACAGGAAAAAAAAAGAAACATGGGTCGGCCCAGGGCGGTGCATGGGGTGTGCGTCCTGTACCGTTAAGCCTATTTCGAGCGCATAAGGCGCCGAATAGGAACCAGCACTGTCGCGCGCCCCTTACGTGTAGGGCTGGAAACCAATTGGGCTGTTCTTAGAAGCCAATCCGTCGCTCCCTCTCTCACACGGACGGCACCGCAGCTGGTAAATTCCCCATCCCAAACCCTAGACCTCGAGACAGCTCCGGGGAGCCGAGGCGAGGGCATCGAGGCGCTGATCCACAAGGCGGGGTGGAGGATGCCACCAGAGGCGGAGGAGGAGGAGGCAGGCATGGCTGCACGGAGGAGGATAGCCCGCCGGCCACGCGGCGCCGCTACGACGGCGCTCCGCCCCATCGTACGTTGTCGTTCCCCGACTTTGCTCCCGTGGCTTATGGGGTTTGCTACCCCGCCTCATCCTTCTTCCAGTCTTCGATCCAGAAACAACAGCCGGTGGAGAGCATCCCTGAAGGACCCCTCGTCGAGATCCTCTCGCGGGTGCCCTACAAGTCACTCTGCTGCTTCAAGTGCGTGTCCAAGCAGTGGTTCGCCCTCTGCTCCGACCGAGAAATCCTCAAGAAGTCGCCGCAGAGCCTAGCCGGATTCTTTCTCAACTTCGGAGGTAGCATCTGTTTCCGTAATTTATCTGGGGGAGGCCCGCCTCTGGTCGACCCCAATCTCCAGTTCTTGCACGAGAACTACAAACGCGTGTGGCTTGAACAATGCTACGGTGGCCTTCTCCTGTGCGACTGCGCGAAATCCGGTTCCCTCGGAGGCGGAGGCAGAGGCAGAGGCGGAGGCGGACATGACTATGTTGTGTGCAATCCTGCAACTAAGGAGTGGACTGCGCTGCCTCCTATACAATTTTTGGTTCAAGGCATCGTCAATGTCGGACCACTCATTTACTTGGGCTTCGATGCGGCTGTTCCGTCCCGCTTTGTGGCGTTTGCCCTGTCTGCACCCGATGCACCACACCACACAAAAGTGTCTATCTACTCATCAAAAACTGGACGGTAGACTTCTATTCAGTGTAAGTGGGCCCCTGGAACTACTGTTAATAGACATGCAGGGCATGTGTTCCTGAATGGTGCTATGCATTTGACCACCTATAGTAACTCAATAGTCACAGTCGACGCGGAGGGGAAAGCTTGGAGGGAGATTGAAATGCCAGATGACTTGCCAACCCTGTTTACACATTATTCCATTGGCCAGTCTCAGGGGCTCTTGTATGCTTGGAGGATTGAGAATAATATTGATGATTACCAGCTCTATATTTGGGTTCTTGAGGATTACATTAATGGAAAGTGGGCACTAAAGCATACACTGAGCGTTTTGAAATTGTTTACAAGGCATCGCAAAGGATACTCCTATTCCTTTACCATGTTTTCAATCCATCCAGATTGTAATGTGATTTTCGTTACCAACAAGCAGAAGTTAATAATGTCGTACAATATGGATACTCAGAAAGTGCGCGTTTTCTCCACTTCTACATAATCCACGTTTGGTCTACCTTACATTCCCTGTTTTACGGAATGGCCGTCAGCTGGTCAGTGAGAGTCAGTGCAGAATGACACGACACTTTGAGAGTCAGTGCTGTCCTACTTGAGTTTGCACTAGTACTTTGTCCAGCTAAATCTACTTTGGAGCATCTTATAACTTTTCGACAATGATTTTCCGTTCACTACCTAGCACACTGTGAAATGTGTTTCTAGTTCTTTAATTATTATCCAACGGTTTAGTGTGTCTAATTTCTACACTTCTCAGTTAAAGGAAAATATAAGTAAAAGGTAAGCCTATACTAAAAGTTCTTACTGCACGTTGGATCAGAATACAAACATCTTGACTTTACCACCCAGATTAAGAAAGAATGAAATCATTGTCCAATGGTTCTCACGTCAGATGTGTTGCATCCAATGAGTTGGCTTCGTGGCTATGACTTGGGACTTACGGTCGATTAGGTACAAATCTGTTATTGAAGGAAAGTTCATCAATCAACTTACTGACTAAATTTATCAAATCATCATACTTCTATAGCTGTGGAGGCCATTAGGCAGGAGGAAGGACACCCATGTGCTTGACCGCCTCATCACACCATTCTACAATCAGGCATCTTCTCTTCTAAAGTTGTTGATACTAGATAGTTGTGATGCCCCTTTGTTGAGTTCTGTTATGTTTTGTTGTGGTTTTGACTACTTTTGCGTGTAGTTCTTGTGGATCTTGTTGCTAGACTCCCCCTAGACATTACCAGACTAATTTTAACTTCCCGTTTGTTGGCTGGTGTAGGATCGAAAGTATGTCTAGAGGGGGGGGGGGGTGATTAGCCTACTTGACCAAATAAAAATCTAGCCTTTTCCCAATTTTAGTTCTTGGCAGATTTTAGCAACTTAGCACAAGTCAAGCAATCAACCTACACATGCAATTCTAAGAGTATAGCAGCGGAACGAAAAACAATTGCATATGAAGGTAAAGGGGAGGAGTTTGAGGAAGCAAATGCAATAGGAGATACGGATGTTTTTGTCGTGGTTCCGATAGGTGGTGCTATCGTACATCCACGTTGATGGAGACTTCAACCCACGAAGGGTAACGGCTGCGCGAGTCCACGGAGGAATCCACCCACGAAGGGTCCACGAAGAAGCAACCTTGTCTATCCCACCATGGCCGTCGCCCACGAAGGACTTGCCTCACTAGGGTAGATCTTCACGAAGTAGGCGATCTCCTTGCCCTTACAAACTCCTTGGTTCAACTCCACAATCATGATGGAGGCTCCCAAGTGACACCTAGCCAATCTAGGAGACACCACTCTGCAAGAAGTAACAAATGGTGTGTTGATGATGAACTCCTTGCTCTTGTGCTTCAAATGATAGTCTCCCCAACACTCAACTCTCTCTCTCACAGGATTTGGATTTGGTGGAAAAAAGATTTGAGTGGAAAGCAACTTGGGGAAGGCTAGAGATCAAGATTTATGTGGTAGGAATTGTATATCTTGATCTCAACACAAGTGTAGGTGGTTCTCTCTCATAAAATGTATGTTGGAAGTGTAGGCATATTCTGATGGCTCTCTCTTCGAATGAAGAATGGGTGGAGGGGTATATATAGCCTCCACACAAAATCTAACCATTACACACAATTTACCAAACTCGGTGGGACCGAATCGTGAAACTCGGTCAGACCGATTTAGTTCATAATGTGACCGTTAGGCAATTCGGTGGGACCGACATGTCAACTCAGTGGAACCGATTTCATTAGGGTTAGGGCATAACGTAATCTTGGTGAGACTGATTACACAAACTCGGTGGGAACGATTTTGGTAATAAGCTAACTAGAGAGTTGGTTAGGCAAACTCGGTGGGACCGATTCGCTCATCTCGGTTGGACCGAAACATTACGAAAGGGAAACAGAGAGTTTGCATTGCAATCTCGGTGGGACCGATCGCTCATTTCGGTTGGACCAAAACATTACAAAGGGAAACAGAGAGATTACAATCCCATCTCGGTGAGACCGAGATCCCTATCGGTGAGACCGAAAAGGCTAGGGTTTGTGGCAATGGCTATGTCAAGAGAACTCGGTGGCGCCGGATAGAAAGTTTCCGTATGGCCGAGTTTGACTTTTGGTTTGGGACATATGTGGATGCGAGAAGGTAGTTGAGGGTTTTGTTGGAAATATGCCCTAGAGGCAATAATAAATTGGTTATTATTATATTTCTAGTTCATGATAATTGTCTATTGTTCATGCTATAAACTTTCATCCGGAAATCGTAATACATGTGTGAATATATAGACCACAACACGTCCCTAGTGAGCCTCTAGTTGACTAGCTCGTTGATCAACAGATAGTCATGGTTTCCTGACTATGGACATTGGATGTCATTGATAATGGGATCACATCATTAGGAGAATGATGTGATGGACCAGACCCAATCCTAAGCGTAGCACAAAGATCGTGTAGTTCGTTTTGCTAGAGCTTTTCCAAATGTCAAGTATCATTTCCTTAGACCACGAGATTGTGCAACTCCCGGATACCGTAGGAGTGCTTTGGGTGTGCCAAACGTCACAACGTAACTGGGTGACTATAAAGGTGCACTACGGGTATCTCCGAAAGTGTCTGTTGGGTTGGCACGAATCGAGACTGAGATTTGTCACTCCGTATGACAGAGAGGTATCTCTGGGCCCACTCGGTAATGCATCATCATAATGAGCTCAATGTGACCAAGTGTCTGGTCACGGGATCATGCATTACGGTACGAGTAAAGTGACTTACTGGTAACGAGATTAAATGAGGTATTGGGATACCGACGATCGAATCTCGGGCAAGTAACGTACCGATTGACAAAGGGAATTGTATACGGGATTGATTGAATCCTCGACATCGTGGTTCATCCGATGAGACAATCGAGGAGCATGCGGGAGCCAACATGGGTATCCAGATCCCGCTGTTGGTTATTGACCGGAGAGTCATCTCGGTCATGTCTGCGTGTCTCCCGAAC
The DNA here is from genome assembly GCA_900231445.1 of Triticum turgidum subsp. durum. NCBI lineage: Eukaryota > Viridiplantae > Streptophyta > Magnoliopsida > Poales > Poaceae > Triticum > Triticum turgidum. The sequence continues at coordinate 24,419,504 of LT934112.1, read as the reverse complement.
CCGTAGGGTCTACACACTTAAGGTTCGGTGACGCTAGGGTTGTAGAGATATTAGTATGCAGTAACCCGAAAGTTATTCAGAGTCCCGGATGAGATCCCAGATGGCACGAGGAGTTCCGAAATGGTCCGGAGGTAAAGAATTATATATAGGAAGTCAGGTTTCGGCCATCGGGAAAGTTCCGGGGGTCACCGGTATTGTACCCGGACCACCGGAAGGGTCCCGGGGGTCCACCGGGTGGGGCCACCTATCCCGAAGGGCCCCATGGGCTGAAGTGGGAGGGGAACCAGCCCCTGGTGGGCTGGTGCGCCCCCCTTGGGCCCCCCTCTGCGCCTAGGTTTGGAAACCCTAGGGGTGGGGGCACCTCCACTTGGCTTGGGGGGCAAGTTTCCCCCCTGGCTGCCGCCCCCCATGGAGATTGGATCTCCTAGGGCCGGCGCCTCTCCCTAGGGGGCCTATATAAAGAGGGGGGAGGTAGGGCAGCCGCACCCATGCTCTTGGTGCCTCCCTCTCCCTCTGCACCACCTCTCCCTCTCGTAGAGCTTGGCGAAGCCCTGCCGAGATCGCTGCTGTATCCACCATCACGCCATCGTGCTGCTGGATCTCCATCAACCTCTCCTTCCCCCTTGCTGGATCAAGAAGGAGGAGACGTCTCCCCCAACCGTACGTGTGTTGAATGCGGAGGTGCTGTCCGTTCAGCACTGGGATCATCGGTGATTTGGATCACGACGAGTACGACTCCCTCAACGTCGTTCTCTTGAACGCTTCCGCTCGCGATCTACAAGGGTATGTAGATGCACTCCTCTCTCGTTGCTAGATGAACTCCATAGATTGATCTTGGTGAGGCGCAATTTTTTTTTATTTTCTGCAACATTCCCCAACAGTGGTATTAGAGCCAGGTTTATGCGTAGTTTCTATGCACGAGTAGAACACAAGTTGTTGTGGGCGTTGATTTTGTTCAATATGCTTACCGTTACTAGTCCAATCTTGTTTCGACGGTATTGTGGGATGAAGCGGTCCGGATCGACCTTACACGTACACTTACGTGAGACAGGTTCCACCGACTGACATGCACACTTGTTGCATAAGGTGGCTAGCGGGTGCCAGTCTCTCCCACTTTAGTCGGATCGGATTCGATGAAAAGGGTCCTTATGAAGGGTAAATAGCAATTGGCATATCACATTGTGGTTTTTGCGTAGGTAAGAAACGTTCTTGCTAGAAACCCATAGCAGCCACGTAAAACATGCAAACAACAATTAGAGGACGTCTAACTTGTTTTTGCAGGGTATGCTATGTGATGTGATATGGCCAAAAGAATGTCATGAATGATATGTGATGTATGAGATTGATCATGTTCTTGTAATAGGAATCACGACTTGCATGTCGATGAGTATGACAACTGACAGGAGCCATAGGAGTTGTCTTAATTTATTGTATGACCTGCGTGTCATTGAACAACACCATGTAATTACTTTACTTTATTGCTAAACCGTTAGCCATAGTAGTAGAAGTAATAGTTGGCGAGACAGCTTCATGGAGACACGATGATGGAGATCATGATGATGGAGATCATGGTGTCATGCCGGTGACGATGATGATCATGGAGCCCCGAAGATGGAGATGAAAAGGAGCAAAATGATATTGGCCATATCATGTCACTATTTGATTGCATGTGATGTTTATCATGTTTATGCATCTTATTTGCTTAGAATGACGGTAGTAAATAAGATGATCCCTCATTAAAATTTCAAGAAAGTGTCCCCCCTAACTGTGCACCGTTGCGAAAGTTCGTTGTTTCGAAGCATCACATGATGATCGGGTGTGATAGATTCTAACGTTCACATACAACGGGTGTAAGCCAGATTTACACACGCAAAACACTTAGGTTGACTTGACGAGCCTAGCGTGTACAGACATGGCCTCAGAACACAAGAGACCGAAAGGTCGAGCATGAGTCATATGGTGGATATGGTCAACATGAAGATGTTCACCGATGATGACTAGTCCGTCTCACGTGATGATCGGACACGGCCTAGTTGACTCGGATCATGTAATCACTTAGATGACTAGAGGGATGTCTATCTGAGTGGGAGTACATAAGATGAACTTAATTATCCTGAATATAGTCAAAAAGGTCTTTGCAAATTATGCCGTAGCTCGCGTTTTAGTTCTACTATTTTAGATATGTTCCTGGAGAAAATTTAGTTGAAAGTTGGTAGTAGCAATAATGCGGACTGGGTCCGTAAACTGAGGATTGTCCTCATTGCTGCGTAGAAGGCTTATGTCCTTAATGCACCGCTCGGTGTGCTGAACCTCGAACGTCATCTGTAGATGTTGCAAACATTTGACATACACATTTTTGATAACTACGTGATAGTTCAGTAATGTTAAACAGTTTAGAATTGAGGCACCGAAGATGATTTCGAAACGTCGCGGAACATATGAGATGTTTCGAGGGCTGAAATTGGGATTTCAGGCTCGTGCCCACGTAAGAGGTATAAGATCTCCGACGAATTTTCTTAGCCTGCAAACTAAGGGAGAAAAGCTCAATCGTTGAGTTTGTGCTCAGATTATGTGAGTACAACAATCACTTGAATCGAGTGGGAGTTGATCTTCCAGATGTGATAGTGATGTTTCTCCAAAGTCATTGCCACCAAGCTGCTAGAGCTTCATGATGAACTATAACATATCAAGGGATAGATATGATGATCCTTGAAATATTCGCGATGTTTGACGCCGCAAAAGTAGTAATCAAGTAGGAGCATCAATTGTTGATGGTTGGTGAAACCACTAGTTTCAAGAAGGGCAAAGGCAAGAAGGGATACTTCATAAAATGGCAAATCAGTTGCTGCTCTAGTGAAGAAACCCAAGGTTGAACCCAAACCCGAGACTAAGTGCTTCTGTGATAAGGGGAACGGTCACTGGAGCAGAATTACCCTAGGTACTTGGTAGATAAGAAGGCAAGCAAGGTCGATAGAAGTATATTGAATATAAATGTGTACTCTACTAGTACTCCTCATAGCACCATGGTAATAGATACCGGTTCGGTTGCTAATTGTTAGTAACTCGAAATAAAAGGCTACGGAATAAACGGAGACTAGCTAAAGGCGAGGTGACGATATGTATTGGAAGTATTTCCAAGGTTGATGTGATCAAACATCGCACGCTCCCTCTACCATCGAGATCAGTGTTAAACCTAAATAATTGTTATTTGGTGTTTGCGTTGAGCATAGACATGATTGGATTATGTCTATCGCAATACGGTTATTCATTTAAGGAGAATAATGGTTACTCTGTTTATTTGAATAATACCTTCAATGGTCTTGCACCTAAAATGAATGGTTTATTGAATCTCGGTCGTAGTAATACACATGTTCATGCCGAAAGATATAAGGTAGTAATGATAGTACCACCTACTTGTGGCACTACCATGTAAGGCATATTGGTATAAAATGCATGAAGAAGCTCCATGTTGATGGATCTTTGGACTCACTCGTTTTTGAAAAGTTTGAGATATGCGAACCATGTCTATTGGTATGTACGCATGAAGAAACTCCATGCAGATGGATCGTTTGGACTCACTTGATTTTGAATCACTTGAGACATGCAAATCATACCACATGGGCAAGATGACTTGAAAAGCCTCGTTTTCAGTAAGATGGAACAAGAAAGCAATTTGTTGGAAGTAACACATTTTTTATGTGTGCAGTCCAATGAGTGCTGAGGCATGCAGTGGATATCGTTATGTTCTTACTTCACAGATGATTTGAGTAGATGTTGAGTATATTTACTTGATGAAACACAAGTCTGAATTATTGAAAGGTTCAAGTAAATTCAGAGTGAAGTTGAAGATCTTCGTGACAAGAGGATAAAATGTCTATGATATGATCATAGAGATGAATATCTGAGTTACGAGTTTGGTACACAGTTGAGACATTGTGGAAATTGTTTCACAACTAACACCGCCTGGAACACCATAGTGTGATGGTGTGTCCGAACGTCATAGTTGCACCCTATTGGATATGGTGCATGCCATGACGTCTCTTATCGAATTACCACTATCGTTCATGGGTTAGGCATTAGAGACAACCGCATTCACTTTAAATAGGGCACCACGTAATTCCGTTGAGATGACACCGTATGAACTATGGTTTAGAGAAACGTAAGTTGTTGTCTCTTAAAAGTTTGGGGCTGCGACGCTTATGTGAAAAAGGTTTCAGGCTGATAAGCTCGAACCCAAAGCGGATAAATGCATCTTCATAGGACACCCATGTACTACTCCTGAGTGGTACAGTGATCCTGTCTTAGAGGTCATGTTGTTGGACAACAATGAACCTACGAGCTGTGGAGAAGCGACGGTGGGCCCATATTCCGACAAATGGTTAGAAGCCATGAAATCCGAGATCGGATCCATGCATCAGAACAAAGCATGGACTTTGGTGGACTTGCTCGATGATCGGCAAGCCATTGAGATAAATGGATCTTTAAGAAGAAGACGGACGTGGACGGTAATGTCACCGTCGATGAAGCTCGACTTGTGGCAAAGAGTTTTTCACAAGTTCAAGGAGTTGACTACGATGAGATTTTGTCATCCATAGCGATGCTTATGTCCGTTGGAATCATGTTAGCATTAGCTGCATTTATGAAATCTGGCAGAAGGATGTCAAAACAAGTTTCCTTACCAGTTTTCGTAAGGAAAGGTTGTATGTGATAAAATCAGAAAGGTTTTGTCGATCCTAAGGATGCTAAAAGGTATGCTAGCTCCAGCGATCCTTCCATGGACTAGAGCAAGCATCTCGGAGTCAGAATATACGCTTTGATGGAGTGATCAAAGACTTTTGGTTTATACAAAATTTGTTAGAAACTTGTATTTACAATAAAGTGAGTGGGAGCACTACAACATTTCTGATAAGTATAGGTGAATGACATATTGTTGATCTGAAATGATGTAAAATTTCTGGAAAGCATAAAGGGTTGTTTGAAAGGAGTTTTTCAAAGGAAGACCTGGAAAGTTGCTTACATATTGGGCATCAAGATCTATAGAGATAGATCAAGACGCCTGATGATACTTTCAAAAGAACACACACCTTTGACATGATTTTGAAGGAGTTCAAAATAGGTCAGTCAAATAAGGAGTTCTTACCTGAGTTATAAGGTGTGAAGTTGAGTAAGACTCAAAGCTTGATCGCGACAGAAGAAAGAGGAAGGACGAAGGTCGTCCCCTATGCTTTTGTCATAGGCTCTATACGGTATGCCATGATGAGTACCGCACCTGATGTGTGCCTTGCCACATGTCGGGCAAGAGGGTACAAAGGTGATCCAGGAGTGGATCACTAGATAGTGGTCAAAATTATCCTTAGAGGAATAAGGAAATCTTTCTCGGTTATGGAGGTGATAAAGAGTTCGACGTAAAGAGTTACGTTGATGCAAGCTTAACACCTATCCGGATAGCTCTGAGTAGAGATACCAGATACATATAATGGAGCAACAATTTGGAATAGCTCCAAGTGGAACGTGGTAGCAGCATCTATGATATGACATAAGGTTTTGCAAAATACATAGGGATCTGAATGTTGCAGACCCGTTGACTACAACCTCTCTCACAAGCACAACATGATCAAACCCAGAACTCATTGAGTGTTAATCATATAGTGATGTGAACTAGATTGTTGACTCTAGTAAACTCTTTGGATGTTAGTCACATGGCGATGTGACCTATGAGTGTTAATCACATGGTGATGCGAACTAGATTATTGACTCTAGTGCAAGTGGGAGACTGTTGGAAATATGCCCTAGAGGCAATAATAAATTGGCTATTATTATATTTCCTAGTTCATTATAATTGTCTATTGTTCATGCTATAATTGTGTTATCCGGAAATCGTAATACATGTGTGAATATATAGACCACAACACGTCCCTAGTGAGCCTCTAGTTGACTAGCTCGTTGATCAACAGATAGTCATGGTTTCCTGACTATGGACATTGGATGTCATTGATAACGGGATCACATCATTAGGAGAATGATGTGATGGACCAGACCCAATCCTAAGCGTAGCACAAAGATCGTGTAGTTCGTTTTGCTAGAGCTTTTCCAAATGTCAAGTATCATTTCCTTAGACCATGAGATTGTGCAACTCCCGGATACCGTAGGAGTGCTTTGGGTGTGCCAAACGTCACAACGTAACTGGGTGACTATAAAGGTGCACTACGGGTATCTCCGAAAGTGTCTGTTGGGTTGGCACGAATCGAGACTGGGATTTGTCACTCCGTATGACGGAGAGGTATCTCTGGGCCCACTCGGTAATGCATCATCATAATGAGCTCAATGTGACCGAGTGTCTGGTCACGGGATCATGCATTACGGTACGAGTAAAGTGACTTACCGGTAACGAGATTAAACGAGGTATTGGGATACCGACGATCAAATCTCGGGCAAGTAACGTAGCGATTGACAAAGGGAATTGTATACGGGATTGATTGAATCCTCGACATCGTGGTTCATCCGATGAGATCATCGAGGAGCATGTGGGAGCCAACATGGGTATCCAGATCCCGCTGTTGGTTATTGACTGGAGAGTCATCTCGGTCATGTCTGCGTGTCTCCCAAACCCGTAGGGTCTACACACTTAAGGTTCGGTGACGCTAGGGTTATAGAGATATTAGTATGCAGTAACCCGAAAGTTGTTCGGAGTCCCGGATGAGATCCCAGACGACACGAGGAGTTCCGAAATGGTCCGGAGGTAACGAATTATATATAGGAAGTCAGGTTTCGGCCATCGGGAAAGTTTCGGGGGTCACCGGTATTGTACCGGGACCACCGGAAGGGTCCCGGTGGTCCACCGGGTGGGGCCACCTATCCCGAAGGGCCCCATGGGCTGAACTGGGAGGGGAACCAGCCCCTGGTGGGCTGGTGCGCCCCCCTTGGTCCCCCCCTGCGCCTAGGGTTGGAAACCCTAGGGGTGGGGGCACCTCCACCTGGCTTGGGGGGCAAGCTTCCCCCCTTCCCCCCTTGGAGATTAGGTCTCCTAGGGCCGGCGCCTCCCCCTAGGGGGCCTATATAAAGAGGGGGGAGGGAGGGCAGCTGCACCCATGCTCTTGGCGCCTCCCTCTCCCTCTGCACCACCTCTCCCTCTCGTAGAGCTTGGCGAAGCCCTGCCGAGATCGCTGTTGCATCCACCACCACGCCATCGTGCTGCCGGATCTCCATCAACCTCTCCTTCCCCCTTGCTGGATCAAGAAGGAGGAGATGTCTTCCCCAACCGTACGTGTGTTGAACGCGGAGATGCTGTCCGTTCAGCACTAGGATCATCGATGATTTGGATCACGACGAGTACGACTCCCTCAACCCCGTTCTCTTGAACGCTTCCGCTCGCGATCTACAAGGGTATGTAGATGCACTCCTCTCTCGTTGTTAGATGAACTCCATAGATTGATCTTGGTGAAGCGCAGAAATTTTTTATTTTCTGCAACGTTCCCCAACAGGTTTTTGGAGCATATCACTAAGCACTTCAAGCAAGAAACTCATTAAGCAACACATCATCCCCTCTTGATAGTATTGGCTTTTCCTATGGACTCAATGTGATCTTGGATCACTAAAAGTAAAATGTATGAAGCTACTAGAGTATGAAGCTACTTGGGCTAGAATTATGAAGCAAACCATAGATCTCTAGTCTTTTAAGTACTCTATCCATCCCAAAATATAAGGAATATTGTGTTTTCAGAAAGTCAAACATTTCTATGTTTACCAAGTTTATAGAAAATCAAGTCAATATTTACATACCAAATAAATATAAATATTACATACTATGAATCTAATAATATTGATTTTATATTTTAGTTCATATTTTGCTCACTAAACTGGGTCAAACATAGAGTGGATTCACTTTTCTAAAAATTAGTACACCTTATATTTTGGATCAGATGGAGTAGTACTTATTCTTAAGCATCAATATTTTTTAACACGGACCAATACAAATCACATGGTAGATATACAACCAGTGCCCTTCAATCTATTGCACCTGAAGAGAGATGAAATGCCTCCAAAGCTTTCCATGTATCCTTCAAAACATACACTTAAATAAATCTACATGGCAAATTCTTTTGATCATCTTACATACACATACATAGTGTCAAACATTAATCATCAAAACATTGATGTCGTTTTTATTTAAATTGGCCGTCTGGCGTGGGATCAACCGGGAGCCCATCTGGTGTCGGATCAACAGGGAGCCCATCTGGTGTTGGGTCAGTCGAGAGGCCATCAGAGCGGGAGTTAAGGCTGGAAGCTGGGTAGGGGTTCTTAATAACCATCTCGACGAAAGCAGGGCCATTGGGCCCCTCGGCTTCAGAAGAAGTGTCGGCGGGCCCCTCAGCCTCAGAAGAAGTGTCGGTGGGCCCCTCGGCCTCATTAGGGGCATCGTCCGCCTGGAGTTTCACCGCATATGTAGATGATATCGTCGCTGCAACAAACACTAGCAAGAAGACTACAATGGTGAGACCTCGAGCCATTGAGGTTACCATTCAAAATTGTGGCAAATTGTAATAAGAGATTTGGTGACAAGAACTAGAGGTGGTGGAAAGGGCATGATTCGCTTATATATAGTCCAGAAATGGAGAAGAGATAACACAAATAGGAAAGCAGATGATAGAAATAGACAAACCAACGCATGTACATAGGTGAGTGTCTATTATTGGGGCTTTATGTCTACAACATGCATTGGACAGGAGACAAGATAAATGGCATGGCTAGGGCCTCATGTATCTTACATGATTATTTTTTCTATTATACGGTAGGCTTGCATGTCATTGGCCATGTGGATGGTTTGACATTTAACCTCCTCGTGTTCAATTGATGACATTGTTAAGTTTATATTTGAGTCATGTTTTAGTGGCTATTTGAGACAGAGGAATTTTTTTAAGTCGGCCGCAATTCATTGAAAAAAAGTTGTCTGGTTAATTAATAAAAAACTAGGCTAAAACGGCCACAACATGCTCGCAAAGACAAGGTACTCGCCCAATATATCTATCCACAACGATACACACACGCCGTCAAAGAGAGAAGCGTTGAGGACATCCGGTGTCATCGTCATCACTCCTCCGTGAGCCGGTGATTCCGACTCCACCATTGACG
>LT934112.1:24398525-24409294 GCA_900231445.1 Triticum turgidum subsp. durum | reverse complement strand
CCATATATGTATTACTAACTATAATTATCTATAGGTACGGTGTTCGTCTTTTATAGAAAAGATCCGGGAGCAAAGAGATCAAAGAGCGGAGCTGACACGTATAGACTAAGTGGAGCGACATGCATCCGGTATTTACTTGTTTTAGACTATGATTTGAACATCATTTTGTAACATAGGAACTTAGGGCATCTTGTTGCGGCATCCCTCCCGGATCCGGAGTCCTGGCATGGCTGGTACAAGCGGTAACCACCGAGCAGCAGCCACGCACGGGTCTTCTCTGCGTCGTTCTTCTTTCTTATGGCGACCGTGTGTGGAGATGTGGCATGTGACTACTTTGGGAGAGGAGTGGGAGGATAGGATGTGGGGGAGGCCTGCGAGCTTTAAGGCTAGAGTAGCCGGTGAAGCGATGTGAATGTGGCAGGTTCTGGATGCCCGACAGGCACTTTGGAGTGGGTCCGTGGTGTCGAAGTGCGACATGGTGAACGTTCGGACCCTCCTAAAACTTCCTCTGATTTGGGGTCGTGCGTTCGGATTTCGGACGTCCAAACCTTTCCGATCGGATTTGCTGATCTGCCTTGGAGGCTAATAGCGTCTGGATAGGTCCAGACATTTGGGCCAATTTGAGGATCCACAATGAAGATACCCCTTATGGAGGTGGTAGAGAAGAGCATCTAATTTCGCAGGTGTGGTCGTGATTCCAACACCGCCTAGCTCCTCCGTGGTTGCTCTACGGCATCTTAGTCGTTCGCTGGTTTTTTTTGCACAAAAACAAGCTCGGCAGTGGCCTTCTCGTCCACAAGAGTGCGATGGCGGCGGGGAAGATATGGGGTGATTCTGGCAGCGGCACCGCTGGCGAGTGTATGTAACTTGCCCGGAGAGGTTGGTGGGGTCGGCGTGGTGTGGACGAGCGTGTGCGGTGGCAGGCATCGGAATGGATATTGGCAGAGACCACGTCGGGGTTAAGGACGTTGAGCAATATGGAAGCACGGCATGAGAGGAATTTTTGCTAAGAACTTATTCCACCAATCAAACATGAGAGCCGGTGGAGGTTATCCTAAAATATTTGAGTTAAACCAGTTAAGTATCAAACTTGAAGCGGCTTAATCCTCAAAAGATAAACCATCAAGGGTTAGTCTAAATGAAGCAACATGTATCCAATATTAGCTTGTTTCAAACTGTAGAGCCATTTACCCAAAAAGGCTTCCGCTCCGCTTTATATATAAAGCAAAGGTCATTATCACCCGATACAAATGCACGCCACCACCACACACATCCAAGGCATGATACATAGGGGTTGAGGGCGGCAACACCACCCCTAGCACTATCACCACAAAGAGATGAATCTGCATACGACGAACCATGGGCTGCAAGGCGGCGCCTTCAGGAAGGATACGACAACGAAGCGCCGCCACCGCCCGATCCGAGGATCAGAGTTTCCCCTGAAGCCACATGACGGGCAGTGAGAGACGCGATGACGCCTTCAAGAAGGGAACGAGCTTCGTCGTCGATGCTCCGTTGAAGATAGAACATGTTTTCACCCCGGCCAACACTCACCGCCACCGGACGCCACACCCCGGCCACCACACCGCCCACACGACCATGGCGACCGGGCAGCACCAAGCCAACACCTCTGCCCATGAGCACCGCCGTACCACCACTAGGGTCGCCGCCCCGGCATCCAAGACCTTGACACCATCTCACCCGAGATCCGCCACTACCCCAACCAATGAGATGAGTGGAAAGGTCCGACCTTTCGCACCCCTGGGCGGCCCACAACGCCGAGACCCAAAAGGCTAGCCACCACTGGTTTCCATCGACTCATCTTGCGGCACCGGGCATGAGACGAGCTCAGTCATGCGGCACCGTGAGCAAGACGAGGTTGGCCCTACTGTACCGTGCGCGAGACGGGCTCGATCCTGCTGCACCGTGCACCGTGCGCGAGACGAGCTTGGTCCTGCCGCACCAGGAGAAAGACGAGCGATGGACCACAACTGGGTGGCGACCAATCCAGCGACGAGAGAAGTGACTGAACTACGCGGAGAGGATCGGAGGCCGACAAAAGCCGCCTGCGAACGAGCTGACGCCGCTAGCCACCACCGCAGCTAACCTGCCAAGCTGCCATGGAGTCACCCACGGCCGGAACACCAGTCACACCTTACCACTGCCCATCCCATGCTGCCCGGCGTGCTCCAAGCGTCGGAGCCACCGGGCACGCACCAATGTGACAAGTTGCCAAGGGGAAGGAGCGCTGTCGAAGCCCCCAAACCTGGTTGAACCGGGTCGGAGAAGGAGAGGCCCGACACCCCGCACACATTAGTGGCCATGGGCCACCATCATGCAGCCCGCGACACTGCCGACCATGCACAGGAGCCATCGCGTGCCCCACGCCACACCACCGCTCGCGGAGGCCTGACACTTAGCACCCGATCATGAACACTGCTGGACACAGCCGCCTGTCGCCTAGATCCGCCGCCCGCGGAGGAAGGGAAACCGGGAGAGGGAGCCCCCGCTCTAAAACCCCAAGAATCATGCTACATCAATCTTCCCCTAATGGTGGCCATGTCATCATGTATAATATGCTTTGCCACTTGTCCAAAAAATCAAAGTCAAATTCAAATTCAAACGCAAGTCAAATTATGAAATGTTCAAATAGTAATATAAAAATGTAGGTGGGGTTCAAAATATTCCCCAACTATTTTTCATGAATTATCCAACATATTTTGAATTATTTAAATGCCCCTGGGTATTAAAACAATGGTCCAACATCAATTTAATTGGCCTTTTTAATTTCAAAAAAAATGCTTAAACATTTTCCAAAGGCTCTGAAACTTTTTATGCGACGCCAAAATATTGTGCATGGAATATGTACTAACTTTCACATTCAACAAAAAATCGTTTGATGCGCTAACTAAATGCAAAAGAGTGATGAAAATATTACAGGAAATAAAAAGGGAAAATATGGGAGACCTACTGTGCACTTAGGCCTGCTAAGCTACAGTGCGGCGCAGCCCACTTGGAGTCTCTTCTCTCCTCTGTTCACAGGACAGAGGCGTGGAGGCCATCCGAGCTGCCATGGCCGGCCGAGCCTTGCGTGGCGGCCATCCGCGGCCTCCCCCGCCCTCAATTGCTCCTCCAGCCCTCAACTCCCCCTCGGCCAAACCCTAGCCTCCCCACTCTTCCCCCTCGCGCTGTTTCCCTCGATCCCGAGCGCACCCGCAACAACGTCGCCATGGCCATCGTCGATCCCGCGGCCACCAATCTCCTCAGCGCCTAGGAGCGTGTCCTGCTGCTTCTTCTACGACACCTACTTCGCCTACGAGGAGCAAAGCGACCGGATCCGCCTGAGCGCGGGCAAATCGGCCATCTTCTTCCTCTACTGTCATCGGCTCGTCGCTGCTCGTCGCTAAATCTGCACCACCCCTGTGCTACTAAGCTAACATAGATCCACTGTGCACTCCTACGTAAGTGTCCGCTCCTTTCCTCTCTGGCCGTGCCTCGATCTTGTGCATGTAGATAGCCTAGCAGATCACCGCGCCATGATCGGACAAGCACATTGATGTGCTCAGTGCATCGCCTAGACGCCGTCCGTGTCCGAAGGTTCACGGATTTCCCCGCATAGCCCCCTCTTCCTCCGAGCTTCCCCTTTCGGCCGCCGTCGGACGTTTTGGCACCGGCCAACTCCGGCCTCCCCTGGTCACGTCAGTGCCACTACTCGATGTGCCGCATCGTTGGCGTTCGAATGCGGCCAATCTCATGCCCAGCCGCTCCATGTGGACCAATCCCGGCGCCCGGTCACGCCCCGCTCGCCTCCTCCTGCTACTCCTTGTGCTGAAGAATGCCCCTGTTGCAGCTTGCTGCTGCCTACTGCCGATTCGCCGCGCCCCGCCGCTCCTGCGTTACCCTGCCGCCGTGACCGCTGACCACATGAAAAGCATCACTTCCTCCCAGCCAGCGCCGCACGCGCACCCCGCACGCGGACGGATGAATGTGTCTTGTATATATAGGAAGATGGCGGCATGGTAGAGAGAAGAAGCTCTAGAGGGGTGCCAAGGATCGATGAGGTGGCACGCCTAAGCGCTCATTCATTTCATTTACACGAATTCATATGGCACCGGTTTCTAAGGGTTACGTTATACAATAAGGTTTCGTTTCCAAGATACTAGTACTTCCCTCCTATAATAAATGACCAAAGCATGGGATGGCATGGGCAAGCTTTGTTGTTGCGCCAACTGCAAAAGCCTCCCGATTAACATGCATATATAGTCTGAAGACTGTTCAATTTCATCTGTTTTGTAGCAAATCAAATCTCCATGTCAGCCAGCTTTCTTTTGAGGATGTCAAAAATATACAAGGTTGATCTAGAGCGAATTTGTTATTACTTACTGAAACGGAACAACTCATCGCCCTAAATTTATGTTCGAGCCTTGCTTGATGTTGATAGACATCTTTTCTGTTATTTTTCACATGAATCACAGTCAACTAATATGCCTTTATGGTCTCAAGAATGTTCAAGCTCCTGTTTTCTAGCAAAACAAGTTTGTGTGAGTATGTCAAAAATACACAAGCTGGATTACGCTCAGTTTTTCTAGAGCAAGTTTGTTATTACTTCATCTTTCTAAATATCTTGTCCAAGCCTTGGTTGATGTTGATACACATATTTTCTCCTATTTTCACATGAATCACAAGCAAGCGTATATGCTAGCTAGATAGAGCTTACAAGAAAAATGGACTACAGCAAATGGACAACAAAATTTATTGTATGTGATAAAAACGGCAAGGCCTTTACAACATCAACAAGAAACATTTGGTTTGATTGCGTCTTCCAAAGGCACATGGCAGCCAGCAATTCTGATCATCTTATACATTGATTCATTGGTCCATAACAAAGATATAATTGATTCATTGGTTCATAACAAAGATATAACTGAATGGAAAAACAGCAACTCCTCAAAAACATCCCAGGAACAACCGATTGATCAAACCGACAAAAGACAAGCATGGCCACTCGATGATATTGATACCCTTCAAGGAGACCATCACCAAGGGTAAACATCGTTACCCCGCACTACTTCTGTTTCCAACACAAGTACTGCTCATGCACAAGATTGCAGCAAACACTTGTGGGGTTGGCCTCCCCTCCCAACTTTTCCTCGACAACTTAGATAGATCTTGATCGTCACAACGTGTACAGCCAGCCAGCCAGCCAGCCACTTCAGCTCGACAACCAGAGCGTATCAAAGTTCCCTCTCTCGACTTTCAGGTTTTTCCTTTCTTTTCTTCAGCTATGCTCTCCATCCTGTAATAAGATCCAAAGAGCTGAGTCAGGTTTCCCTTACAGCACAAGACAAGACGAGCCAGAGATGCTAACAAAATAAGTGACAACAAAGTCGTTCATGGCTCTTCGGATTGTACAACTTTCTAACAAGGTTACTCACCATGAGTTGCAAGTAACCAAAAGCTTTTACAAAATCTAAATAAACCAAGCACCAGTTGAAGACGCATTGCCAATTAGTTTACTCTCAAGTAAGCAAGACCTAATAAGCCATAGACATAGTAGAAATAAAACAACAGATTGCTCATAAAGATAAAATAGACTGGAATAGTTCTAATAAACAAAGAAGAAGGTGGGGTTTAACTAATCAATCACCAAGTGTTACAGAGATTTTATAGTTTTGTTACAAACCATAACTTCTATCATTGTAGAACTCAACCCAAGCGTTAATTTTACCATGGCTCAATGGTCGTGGGCACACAGAGCACAAGAGAGCAGAGGAAGAGGAACCGAATGGCTTACCTATGCGTGAGGCGGGAGGTAGCCAGTCGGGTTGGCAGTAAGAGCGTACACATGGATGCGCTCTTGGGAGCCAGTAGAAGCAGGAATACTGGTGCGGGTCAGCCACCTGGCACACGACGATCAGCTTCTGCTCCGGCTACAACACACAAAAGAATAAATCAGTCAAACGCGCAACAAACTCCGTAGCTAGTAAGTAACCATCAGGAACCCCACACACACCATATGCACAACAGCAGTACCAAATATGATATGAATTGGAACCATAGTTGAACTAGCCTCCAACATGAAGAACCTCAACAGGAACCAGAGATAGTCATCCAACCATCCTAAGCAAACAACATAATTTCATACACAAGCATGAACCTGGAAGTCTAGTACAGGGCCAGCAACCAAAAAACCCAGACGGACCTCAGCATGGCAGTTTGGTTTACAACCAACCACAAATAGAAACTATGCTCGAGCAGAGCAGCAAGCAATTGGGAAGAAAAACCTCAAGATGCGAGAGGGGCAGAACCACGACCTTGGGTGGGGAGTCGAGGTCAGAATCGTCGGCTTGGACTTGGGGTCCTAGCCGTCCTCCTCGTCCATGGAGCCGGGTGCCCACTGCACCAAATCAAGCATGAAAATAAATATCATATTATTCATGAAAAAGGACAAAAAAATTCCCTTTTCGCAAAATTCAACACAAAATCAACACGGTTTGAAAAGATTTCATAAAATGGCGCATTTTCATGACGCCCAGCCCTAGGACACCATGCTATACAACACGGCGCCCTAGTCAAATGCGCCATGGGGTTAGCGCTGACTTTCCATGCTGGACATGCCTAGGACCATAACGCCACGGCCCAGGGCGCCATGCTATTGTCAATAGCATGACGCCCCAGGCAAGGATGCCATACCCCTTCGCTGACATTGCTATGTTCGCCTTCAAGGTGTCGCCCAAGGGATACATCGACGTGCGGCTGGACAAGCTCACCAATAGGTTTGTGAGTTTACTGACTAGTTTGAGGCAGGCATTGCTTGCTGGCTCTCATTTTCTCGCTGTAATGATGCACTTGCACACCAAAAATTTAGTCTGTCTATGTACAATCACATCGGTGAATGAACTGTCTGCTGACATGGTCATCCAATGGCAGTTGCCTCAAGGCTGAATTAATGTCAAATCCAGTCACATCTCACAGCTAGCTCTTTATAGTTCAGCCACAAGTCATGTACGACTTTGTTAACCATCACATATGCGGCATGTATAGGAGCTATAGAGATATGGCTAGGAGGTAGTTTGTATGAGATATTCTTGTAACCATCTCCTCCTTTTCTTCTCTTCCAAGTTGTACCTTGATTCTCTCATATCTCCTCTTGTAACCGCATCATGTAAAGCCATCTAGGGTTTTGGCTCCCTCCTATATAACATGCACACGTCGCCCCCATCAGGGCAAGACGTTTCATGCTCGCACATGGTAATCAGAGCCCCTCTTCTTCAACTCATCTAGCTACCAAAACCATCTGTGCCGAAGCCACCATGTCTTCCTCCTCCGGCGCTTCCCTCCCGGCTAATCTCAATGGCCAGGTCACCGAGAAGCTATCCCGCATGAACTACGTGCTGTGGCGCACGCAGATGATCCCTCAACTGCGCGGCGCCGGGGTCTTCGGCTACGTCGACGGCACCCAGCCGGAACCGGCGAAGCTGCTCGTCACCACCGACAAGGAAGGCAAGCAGACTTCAACGCCCAACCCTCTCCACCCAATCTGGGTCCGAGAGGACCAGCAGGTCCTTGGCTACCTGCTGAGCAACCTCACAAAGGAGGTGCTCCTCACGGTGACCACGGTCACCACCGCGGGCGCGCTCTGGACGATGCTCGCCGGCATGTACTCGTCACAATCAGTAAGTCGCATCAACAATATTCGGACCTCTCTCATCAATGCGCAGAAGGGCAACCTCTCCATCGCCTCCTACTTCGCCACCATGCGTGGCTACGCCGACGAGCTGGCCGCGGCGGGCAAGGCGATCCTCGACGACGAACTCATCTCCTACATCATCCACGGCCTCGACGCTGACTACCAGCCTCTGATCTCTGCTCTTGACGCTCGCGTGAACCCTGTCACCCTCGATGAGCTGTTCGCTATGCTCTCAAACTTTGATCAGAGGATGGTGCACTTCCACGGATCCGGCGGCGGCGGCTTCAAGTCTTCCGCGAACTCAGCTTCTCGTGGTCGTGGTGGCTCCTCTCGGCGCGACGGCTTCTCCCGTGGCAGGGGGAGGTCCAGTGGAGGCGGGAACGGTGGTGGCTCCAACTCCCGCAATGGCGGGCGTGTCTCCTCCAACAACCGCACTCGTCGCAGCGGCGGCAACCCTCGCGCACGTCCTGATGCTCCTCGTTGCCAGATATGTGGCAAGTTGGGGCACACAGCAAAAGATTGCTGGTACCGCTATGACGAGGATGACGACTCCTCTCAAGATGATGACAAGGTGGCGGCGGCTGCAGATGGCTCCTACGGCGTCGACACCAACTGGTATGTCGACAGTGGCGCCACAAATCACATCACCAACAAGCTCGAGAAGGTAACCTTGAAGGAGAAATACCGCTGCAAGGACCAAATCCACACGGCTAGTGGTGAAGGTATGAAGATCAGTCACGTTGGTCATTCAAGTTTTAGTACCCCTTCTCATAAAATCCATCTTAGAAATTTTTTGCATGTCCCTAATGCCGACAAAAGTCTCCTTTCTGTCCATAGAATTACTCTTGATAATCATGTCTTCCTTGAGTTTCATCCTTACTTCTTTTTGATCAAGGATCAGGTGACGAGGAGAATTCTTTATCGAGGTAGATGCGTTCGTGGACTCTACCCGTTGATTCCGGAGCTTAGGAGACTGAATAAACAAGCTTGTGGTGCTATCAAGCTTTCATCCACACGATGGCATGATCGTTTAGGACATGCTTCTTTTTCTTTAGTTGAAAAATTACTTAGGAAAAATAAACTCCCATTTGTTGGTGAGCGTAATATTGAAACTATTTGTGATTCCTGTCAACGAGCTAAGAGTCATCAGCTACCCTATCCTATATCCACCAGTGTGTCTATCAAACCATTGCAATTAATTTTTTCCGATGTGTGGGGTCCTGCCCCCAACTCAGTAGGTAGACACACATACTACGTGAGTTTTATTGATGACTACAGTAAATTCTCCTGGATTTATCTTCTTAAGAAAAGATCCGATGTTTTTCAAGTCTTTAAGAATTTTCAAGCACTCGTTGAACGTCAATTTGACAGCAAGATACTTGCTGTCCAATCAGACTGGGGGGGAGAATATGAGAAATTAAACTCTTTCTTCCAAACCCTTGAAATCTCTCATCTTGTGTCATGCCCCCACGCTCACCAACAAAACGGCTCTGCTGAACGCAAGCACAGGCACATTGTTGAGGTCGGCCTAGCTCTCTTTGCTGGCGCCTCCATGCCTTTAAAATTCTGGGATGAAGCCTTTCTCACTGCTGTCCACATCATCAATATGCTCCCTAGTCGCGTTATCAATAATGAAACTCCAGTAGAACGACTGCTCCACACCAAACCTGACTACACGTCTCTGCGTGTTTTTGGGTGTGCATGTTGGCCTAATCTTCGTCCATACAATCAACGCAAACTTATGTTTTGATCAAATCAATGTGTATTTCTTGGGTATAGTGCCCAACACAAAGGTGTCAAGTGCATCGATGTGTCCACGGGACGAATCTACATCTCCCGTGATGTTGTCTTTGACGAAACAAAGTTTCCTTTCGCTGATCTTCATCCCAACGCCGGTGCCTTACTTCGCAAAGAAATCCTACTTCTACCTCCTTCTCTCACCGGCCTTGATCATGGGGGAATTACTTGTGATGATTTAATGTTGACTGACTCTCCTAATGGTGCACCCGAGCTCTCTTGTGACGTTGCAGGAACGATTAGCGAAGAAAATCATGAAGAAAATGGCCCCCAAGTGCCATATTGGCTGTGTCCAGATTTGGGGAGCAAATCCCCCTCGGGATCAGCGCCGAACCAGCTGCAGCCCAGAAGATATACGCCGGGATTCGTGCTGGCAGATGTGCCAGGCCAGCCTGCGGCGGAATCTTCCGCGCGTAAGGACCAGCCCCCGGCTGGTGGCTCCCCCGATGCCACGCGGCGGCGTCCCAGTGGAGAGCGCGGCGCGCGGTTCCCCGACCAACCGCACTGCTACCAGCGGCAGGCCCAGGTACAGCCGACCGGCGCAAGGGCCCAGGAGCGGCCGACAGGCGCGGGCGTGGGTGCAGGTTCCAGTGTCGACCCGACCAGCCAGGAGGGCGCAGGATTCGGCGTTGATCCTCGTGGCCCCACGCAATCATTGGCCCATGATGAGCCTGCTGGCGCGGCAGGA
This sequence comes from Triticum turgidum subsp. durum, assembly GCA_900231445.1. Taxonomy (NCBI): domain Eukaryota; kingdom Viridiplantae; phylum Streptophyta; class Magnoliopsida; order Poales; family Poaceae; genus Triticum; species Triticum turgidum. Next base: position 24,399,119 of record LT934112.1, on the reverse strand, counting down.
GGAGCGCCAGGATCTTCTGCGGCTGATTCAACTCCGCCATCACATGCTCAAATCACAGAAGATCCGGCGCGGGTGTCAGCTGAATCCGCCTCCGCCTCGGGATCGCCTGTGCCAGGGACTCCTGTGCATGCCTCCGGATCTTCTGCACCGGCTAATTCCGGAGTACAGTCTAGGCGGCTCACGCGGCTACAAAAAGGTGTAACTCAACCCATTAATTACAAAAATTTGAGCAAATATGGCCTTGTTTGTTCTACAGATGAACATGCCGAACCAAAAAACTTGGAGATATATTGGCAATATTTGACAAGCACACCTAATTCACATGACGATTTCCGAATGCAAGCAGCGAAGCACTATGGCCCCATAAAGTCTTGGGCCATTATGCAATAAACTCTTATGGTAGCCACAAATGGCTCCAACTTGTGGGCACAAAATTGAATAATTGATTGATGAATCGGATTTGCTCATGTTTAAATTGTAAAGAGGGGAGAAACTGAATCGGCCTAGAACCAAACACATACACACACGCACACCCACGCACACCCATACCCACACACGCACCCACACCCACCCACCCACCCACCCACACGCACC
>LT934112.1:24366397-24398407 GCA_900231445.1 Triticum turgidum subsp. durum | reverse complement strand
CACCCACACACACACCCACACACACCCACACACACACACAGATGAGATGGGCGACCTTCTGAGGGAACTCGCAGAATCGCCAAGTTCCCATCAGTTTAACATTCGGATCATGCCAGTCAATGATACTACGATCAAATGAATACTAGTAATAAGCACCAATGCAATCTGGGAGTTAGTTTTTCGAATTAGTTATTGACGAGGACAAACAAAGTCTGATAGACTCAAGAGTTAGATGAACGCCATACCACTAACTTATTGAGCAGTGAGATTGATATGTTCCAAGTGAGATTAAATAAGTTGACGGGAAAAAATCAATTTTTTACCATGACAGTGGCATAACAACACAAATCTCACAATTCAGATACAAGTGTTAAATTCAGACATATATTGATCACATTATTGATCGATGTTCAATTAAGATTTTTGCACGAGTGCTCCTAATATATGATGAGTTAGGACGTCCATAAAGGAGGGAGGCCTTTTCAAGAGCAGAACAAAAAAAGTATGTACACTACGCGGAGCAATAGAGGCTATCTTGGATAGTGCCAGAGTAAGTGTTAATAAGTCAGTTCCTTAATCACTAGCCAATATGCATACAATTCAATTGATTCATGCACCAAATTTGAAATAGCAAAATAGCTCAAATTTACAGATCATCTAGTCTAATATTATGTGTCATGCTGCTCTATTGTAACTCCTAGGTTTCTCCCAGCATCAATTATATTCCTCTAGCTACTTAAACTCCAACACACAAGCATAGTAACCAGAAACTGAAATACCATTCATTCATCAGTACCAAAACAACCTCCTCATATAGCTACAAAGTGACCATCAGAAACCACACACACATCATGCAAGGTAGTAGGACCAAATATGGTATAAAGTGGAACCATACTTGTCATCAAGAATCTACGCAAATTGCAAAATTTCATGATACACAAGAACCTGGAGTCAGGTGGCGTCAAGCAAGCAGTAAACCAAACGAATGATGGAACTCACCACAATAGTTTGGTTTCACAACCAGAATACAAACTACCATCATATATGAGCATAAACACCATCTTTTTAGCTCATGGTCACTGTGGTTCACAAATGAACTATGCAGCACCAGAAGAATGACAGTGTATATCCACTAAGAAACATAAACAGAAATTAGGGAAAAAGCCTCACAGTTGAGAGGGGTTGAGCCAAGAACTTGTGTGGGGAGTCGAGGTCAGGGTTCCCTGACTCGACGATGTCCTCATCGTTCTTGTCGGCTTGGGCTCGGGGTCCCGGTCATCGTCCTTGCCCATGATGCCGGGAGCCTGCTTCACCAAATCAAGCAGGAAAATATATAGATTTAATTGGTTTAAAATAGAAGACTTGGGTGAGTGCTGCAAGCGGAATCTTGTGCGAGGCTTGCGGAGGCAAACATGAATATGATGATTAAGGCTGTCTATAGTAGAATGATATCATTGTGTAGAACAACAGATTCATAAGTACGTCTACTAGTACTAGTAGCGCTAGAACATCAAGCACAATCATAACATTATACACAACCAGCAGCAGCAACTCAATAGAGCCTACATTTCACACTACTACATAGTTCAACTCCAGTGAGATTCATGGAAATTTCCAGAGTTTACAAACAGGGCCTGAATGTTGCATGCATTATAATTATTTTCCATGTAAGAGCATTTCTCTGCACTGATAAAAGCTCACTAGAAGAATTAAACTACAATGACAGCTATGTTACAAGTACAATTAACAGAAGTAAACAAGAAGAATTCGAAAAAAAAAAGTATAGCTCAACCATGCTACTATGTTGGTAATTACACAGCCATGCCAATGATACTAACAGGATTTATGTATTGCTTGAAAACAATGCTGCTGCACATTCATTCATAGAAGAAACTAAACATTCCAAAGGAATGTCTCCAATTTAGTCAAAGTTCAACCATGCACCAACGCGTGCATAGCTAGATGCCTTTGCCTAATGGGGCATTTATTTAGCAGAAAAGCAATCCGTTTAACTAGCTAACAAACATCAAGCATTGGAGGATTAACATAGCAGCAGCCCGTGTGGGGAGATTAGCATAGCAGCAGGTGAGTAAGCAGAGGGAGAGGGAGGTTTTACTTGCTGGGAGTTGTGTGTCGTCATGGCCAGGCTGGACTCGTCGAGCTCGGGCAGGACCCCTTGGTCGCCCTTCCAGGCTGGACCCTTCTCCCCTATTTGGGGAGAGACATATAAAAGGCGCAACCCTTTGGCTTTTGTTGCACGTGTTATGAGAAGGCATAGCTGCATTATCATCATGAAACAATACTAATTGAGTAAATCATAAAGCAGAATGACTAAGTCATAATGAATGTAAATTGACTCAGAATCAGATAGCATATGATGAACAAGTTTAAATATTTTACTTAAGCTTTCCAGATTCAGTGTTGATACATGTACATTATCTTATAAGAACAACTTCAATGTAAAATTCAAAGAAGAAAACGTCAAACAAGAGTCTAATTCTGACCGGCTTATTATATATGATTTGCTTCCACATTTCAAAAATAAATATCCTCATGTTATGGGTCAGAACCCAACAGTGTAATGTGTTGCTCAAGATTTCTACAGTTCTAGACGAATCTATCAACAAAAATCATATTAAACCGATGAAGAATTAATTCCGAAATTCTTTTATGTTAGAAGCTAAACATTTATATCAAGTGCAGTATATGATGAACTAACCTTTCATGGCAGCTTCTTCATCGAGATAAAGCGGTGTCGCGTATTGCCTTATAATTCCCCAATTATCTGCAATGGGAAATTCGAGGAAGAAAACGTCTAACCATGAGTCTAATTTTGACCAGCTCATATTATGATTGTTTCGACATTCTAAAAATAGATGCCCTCATGTTATGGGTAAGATCCCAATAATGTACCATGTTGTTTATGGTTTCAACAGTTCTAGAAGAATCTATCAACACTACTCATACAAAACTGATGAAGAATCTATCGACAAAACTCATACACAAGGACTAGAGTGGGAGGCAATTAGACAAATCATCAGATGGAGATGCATCGGTTGGTTTCCATCCAAAATCCGGTGGCATTCAAACATCATGATCTGCTTGTAAAGACAACACCACCCAGTGCAAGAATACATAATAGGAACAAGCCTCATCAGGAGAGAGAGGAAGACAAAATTAAGTGGTGTTCCTCATCCACACGACGGACCTCACCCAGCCATGAGTCCACTACTGAACTCTGTTCCTCGTCCATCTTTACCAATATTGTTTTTTACTCACAGCTCAACGCCGCGACTGCAAAATAACCAAACAAGCACACACGTCATTAGCTAGACATCAATTGCTGCCTGGATTAGCTAGTGTCTGCAGCGACACTAACTTATCATCTCATTAACATATGCCATAGCATAGATAGATAGGAACTCACAGTTTGATAGGTGGTGTCCACTGCGGCATCCAACATTGACTTCAATGCAGACGAGCTCTTCTGGCTCACCGACGATAGCCAGGACAAGCACCCATTGCAGTGGTTGTAGTTCCCGTTCCACCGAGACGGCGTCTGCTGCTCCGTTCTCCCGGCCGGGGCTGACGCGAACGACAGCAACAGGTACACCATAGACGCCGACGAGCAGCTGCCAACCACCCACTTGAAGCTCATCTTGCCACCCGACCTGCCCGAGCTCGCGCCGTCGTTGCACTTTGTTTCGGCTGCTGCAGGGGCACCACCACCGCCCCTTCCCTCGAAGCTCAGGAACTGCTGCTCATACAAAGAAGATTCGATCAAATTATAAGATACATGTGGTTTTAGAAAAGGCAAAATTGTAATACATAAAACAGCCACCAAAAACTGTAGCAAACTCTGCTCTATTGATGCCCAGCCTGCCTTTCACGCTAGGCACAACAATATCCCCTCTATTTTTCAGTTCAGAACGACACAAAATGAATTGTGAGGCTGGGCACCTTATTAATCAACCTACCAATTAATGACACACACATGTATATAGCTAGTGTATATACACTCAGCTCAAGTTGACAGCCCCATCGCTGCTTGCTTTGCTGCTGGATCATGCATCATCGATGCTTCTCTGTCAGACTAAGCTCGGACATGCATCTCTGCTATATATTTATCTACCTTATTAAGGTTACTCCCTATCTATAAGTAAATAAGATCACTAGATAAGCTCTTGGTGCTGCTAATACACGGCCGATCGGGTCATTAGCTGCCTACTCCACTTTGCCATTATATTGTACAGATATGATCTGTGTGTGCCGGACGACAGGCACGGCCAATCTCGATCCTCCTCCATGTTCACCAATATTGCTTTTACACATGTCATTAGCCACACTACTTGCTACTTGGACTATCTAGAAACTAACTGAGCATCCTATTAAACATATGCTACAGCGTAGATAGATAGGCACTCACAGTCGAGTCAGTGGTAATTCATTGCACCATCCGGCACGCCTCTGACGTCGAGATCTTCTGGCTCGCCAACGACAACGGCGATGTGTACCAATTGCTGTAGCTGTAGTTCCCGTTACCCCTCGACGGTGTGTGCAAATTTGTCCTCCTGGGTAGTGCCGACAAGAACGACAGCGGCGAGTACACCACCGACCATCAAAGACAATGCCAGCGAGCAGCCGCCCGCCTCCCACTTGAAGCTCAGCTTCCCGCCGAACCCGCCAGAGCTCATGCCATCGTCACACTATGATGCTACAGCTGCAGGGCACTACCACCGCCCCTTCCCTGGAAGCTCAGAAACTGCTGCTCACACAAAGAAAACCAATCAGATTAGAGTAAACAAAACTGTAATACATATATAACAGCCACTGAAATCTGTAGCAAACTCTGCTCGGTTGATGCCCGACCTGCCTTTCACACTAGGCACAGCAAAATCCCGTGTTTTTTAGTTGAGAACTACACAAAATGAATTGTCGGGATGGGAAACCCTACTGTAAAGTTGTTTTCTGATGGTTAGCAGCAGCATAAAGCAACCACGTATATGTGTTAGCCAGCTAATCCCGATTGTATACTACCCTGATATACTACAACAGCAACCAAGAAATCAAATCCATCTCAGTTGTTACAACACTTGAGCATCAAACAATTTAAGCCAGTGTGTTTAGGAGCAGCCACAACTTTTTCAGGGCAGTCTAAGTGACAGTACAAGACTGCAGTGCAGATGGAGTCCTCTTGTCCCGTCACAAAAAAAAAGAAAGAAATGTGTACATGCAATGGATAGGTACGCACACAATTTGCTCCAGTTTCGGTCATCCAAAACTGAACCTAAACGTGACGCGCGCACGCACACACACAGTTTGTCAAAGTTTAATTTCTTCAAACGTGACGAACCGAAACGTACACACTACAGGTGGTATTGTGATGTGGGGGTAGATGGGGAAGCTCACTCACCATGTTGGTGCTGGGTCGGAGGTGAAGATGGCCTGCTGCTCACCAATGGCCAGCGAGTGTTAGAAGGATTTTATATTTTTACATACAAATAAATAAACATGCTCAATTGCACTAATCAGTGTGCAGTGTGAAACTCCCACGGTCGCATAACTCAACCCGTGGGCACATACAGCGTTAGAGAAAGAGGAGATGGATCAAGTGGGCTTATGTATGCCGGAAATGAAGAAGTGGCCACTGGAGGCGCCACGCGGGAGGCGTCGGGGTTAACTTTTTGTAAGCCAACAGACCATCAACAAAGCTGCAAAACAAACGAAACATTTTATGAATCTGGCGGTCCAATTTCCACCCATAAATTACTGTCGAAAAGAAGAAACGGGTTAACAGATTTGGAGAGAAGCCAGCAGGTAGTACCTGTGGAAATCATCGTAATCGAATTTGTACCCAACGGCCTGCATCTAGGATCAGAAGAGACGTGCATGGTGAAGACTAGGGGCAAACAGAGGAACTCGTCTTCACTGCAGAATGAAATCATACGCACCAGCAGCCCAGCCATGGCGGTGCTCGAGTGCTTGTAGACGAGGAAGCAGAGCTACCAGCTGACCCTCTTGTCGTCCTGGAGCTTCTCAATGATATAATCTGGACCAATACAGTGAATTAGTCATCTAAACAAATTAAACCAGTGTGTTCAGGGCAGTCTATGTGACAGTACAAGAGTGCAGTCTATGCCCAACCCTCAACCCCCAATCCTCTTGTCCAGTTAGAAAAAATGAAATGTGTACATGCAATGATAACGTACACGCACAATCTGCTTCAGTTTCGGCCATCCAAAACTGAACCAAAACGTGACACACACACGCACGCATACACAGTTTGCTAACAGTTTAATTTCTTCAAACGTGATGAACCCAAAGGTACAGTGCAGGTGGTATTGAGATGTGGGGGGTAGATGGGGGAGAGGGGAAGCTCACTCACCATGGATCTTGGCCTGCTGCTCCATCCTCCTAGCCGGCGCTGACACGAACGACAGCGGCAAGTACACCACCGACGACGTTGACGAGCAGCTGCCGGCCTCCCACTTGAAGCTCAGCTTGCCACCCAACCCGCCCGAGCTCGCATCGTCGTCGCACTTTTTCCCTGCTGCTGCAGGGGCACCATCACCGTCCCTTCCCTGGAAGCTCGGGAACTACTGCTCATACAAAGAAGATCAATCAGATTATAAGATACATGTGGTTTTAGAAAAGGCAAAACTGTAATACATGAAACAGCCACCAAAAACTGTAGCAAACTCTACTCTATTGATGCCCAACCTGACTTTCACGCTAGGCACAGCAATATTCCCTCTATTTTTCGGTTCAGAACAACAAAACAGTGAGTTAAGTAGCACTAACTAAACTATAACCATCGTTATTAGTAGCAGCAATGCACATAGTAATAATCTATGTATGTATGAAAGATTCGTACGTGTGGGCACCTTATTCATCAACCTACCAATCAATGCCACGCACATGTATATAGCTAGTTTATATACCGTCAACTCAATTTGACAGCCCCGTAGCTGCTTGCTTTGCTGCTAGATCATGCATCATCGTTGCTTCTCTGTCACACTCGTCACACTATTAAGCTAGGCTGGAACATGCATCTCTGCCATATATTTATCTAGCTTATTAAGCTCACTCCCTATATCTCTAAGTAAATAAGATGACTAGTTAAGCTCTTGGTGCTGCTAATAAACGGCTGGAAGCTCAGAAACTGCTGCTCACAGAAAGAGAACCAATCAGATTATAAGACACATGTGTGGTTTTAGAAAAAGCACATGAACCGTAATGCATATAACAGCTAGCTAGTGAAAACTGTACCAAACTCTGGTCGATTGATGCCCGACCAACCTGGCTTTCACGCTAGGCACAGCAAAATCCCCTCTCTTTTTTTTAGTTGAGAATGAAGGAAACAAAATGAATTGTCGGGATGGGAACCCTACCTAGTGTGAAGTTGTTTTCTGGTGGTTAGAAGCTAGCAGCATAAAAGAACCAATTATATGTGCTAATCCTGATTGCTGCTATTTTTACAAGAGCAACCAACAAATTAACCCGACCTCAGTTGTTACACTTGAGCAGCCACAAGAATTTTCAGGGCAGTCTATGTGAGAGACTGACAGTAGAGAGTGCATTGCGGGGGGAATCCTCTTGTCCAGTTAGAAAAAAAAAATGAAATTTGTACATGTAACGGATACGTACACACACAATTTGCTCCAGTTTGGGTCATCCAAAACTGAACCTAAATGTGGGAGACAGAGTTTGCCACAGTTTAATGTCTTGATGAAATGTGATGAACCAAAGCTTAGACGGTGCAGGTGGTATTGAGATGTGGGGGAAGCTCACTGACCACGGTGATCTTGGCCTGCTGCTACACCTCTTCTCCTCTCATCTCCTCTCCTCTGGCCGCTGTACCTACCTACAGAGAAGAGAAAAGACAGAGGAACAGATGAGGAGAAGAAGAGATCCAAAGGAGGAGGTGGAAGAAGAAGAAGGGGAGGAGGGATCTGACCTGCTGCACCTCCCGCCATGGCCATGGCCGTGGGCGGAAGAGAGGGGACAGCTAGGGTTTCGGCCGCCGTCGAGGAGGCAAGGAGGTTGGACACTGCGTTCCTCCACGGCGACCGGAGAGGCGGAGATGAGAGGAGAAGAGACGGGGCTCCAGCCGGCGGTGGTTGATTGTGGAGAAGAGGAGGGAATCCAGCCGGCGGCGGTGCTCCGCTGCCCGACCACGGTGGCTCCTCCGCGGCGACAGGAGAGGAGAGGAGACGAGCCGCGGCATCTGAAGGAGCAAGAACGCGGGCACGGGATTCGCCGTCGCCGTCGCCGTCGCCGGATTGGGGGTCGCCGGAGGTGGTGGTGAGTGGGAGGGAGGGAGAAAGGGATCGGAGCCGCGGCGGCGTCGGAAGGGTTGGATGGGAAGCGTCGGGGTTGGATTACTAGCTACTCCCTCCGGTGTGTAAACGAAAACCAAATAATCTCAAAACACTTATCTCGTTTCTTATTTCATGACATATCAACCAATAAGAGATGTAGATCATGCATGCTTTAAATGATTTGAGACTACCAAACACGACATGCATTGGTTAGTTCGTTGCATGCATTTTTATTAATTAGCAAAAACACATTAAGTTCTCTCGTTTTTCCCCTCTACCTTGGTCACGATGCGCAACGTAAGATGACTTACACATCTAGACGGAGGGAATACTCCAGTTTGTAGACTTTTATTGGATTTTTGCGTGACTTGGTAGAAAGAAAGAAAAAAAGAAAGATATTATTACTGGATCACCCACCCCTTTCTTCGACGCCGCCTTCTTCAATGCTACGCGGCGGCGGGTAGTTGTTATCGGGGATTGCGCTTCGTTCATTTATTATTTTCCTTGATTGATGTACTCCTATATGACTGGCGGATTCTGCTTTGTTCATTTATTATTTTTCTCGATGCATATGCCACTGGCATGATAGGTTGGAGAGGAGCCTCGCTCGTGATTGGTCGATTGGATCGTCTCATGGATCCATCCCCTTCTTCAGACAATCTCAGCCGTTGAGGGTTGTTAGGAAGGAGAAGATGACGTTCTGTCTGCATTTGGGCTTCTCTCTTTTGCTTCATGTATGTATATATATAATACTCCCTCCGTTCCTAAATACTTGTCTTTCTAAGTATTTCAACAAATGACTACATACGGAGCAAAATGAGTGAATCTACACTCTAAAATATGTCTACATACATCCGTATGTGATAGTCATTTGAAATGTCTAGAAAGATAAATATTTAGGAACGAAGGGAGTACTACATATACATCATAGGATATGTATGAGGTTCGGTCTGATCGGACCATCATCTCATCCCTCGGATCGGTCCCCTTCTCCTGTTAGTCTCAATCGTCCGCCTACATACATCGAACCAAATAGAAAGGATGGTTCCTGACTCTCGTTTGAACGCATCGACCGATCGAAATTAATATTTGGTACCACAGTCTAGCCTTGGCCACAAGCCGGAGCCGGGCCTGGTTTTTCTTTTTCTTTTTTGCTTTGATTTTTGGGCATGCAGGAGAGGAGACGACTAACTCCAGCTAGCATATGCGGTGTCAGGAATCGGTCTACGAAATGATTTTATGTGGATTTATCCCCCCTTTTTTCTCTCACTTCTAAGATTTATCTTATTCTGTTGCTCTTGTTGGTTATGGTTTGATTGATCCAACATCCACTCACCAGCCGATGTCCGGACTCGTGTCGTGTTCTACGTGTGTCAATCCATGCAAAACAATGAAAAGCCGCGAAAATTCTACAGGTTATTTTAGACTAAAAAAAAACTCTTCTCTCTTCAAGCTATAAAGTTTGTCTAGTTATAGCACTGAAGAATGAAAAATGGAGGTCAACTATATATGCACAAACGAACAACTTGTTGACGTTATCACTAAGTCTCTAGGGCGTTTGATGTTTTGGGAGATTGGGTCGGAGTCCAAGCGATCAAGTAAAGAACATTATGCTTAGGTGGGTGCGTGTGGGTTCAAGCATAGCGTGTGAGTTTAGGTTTGGTGTTTGAGTTTGCAAGCGGATCGTTGATCTATAAGATGCTTCCCTAGTTATCTAAGATCTTTCGAGATAGACATTGTTTGCAAATCGAAGAGTTGTAATATCGGTGGCGTCATGTTGGGTTCAATCTCGTGTCCTTATGCAAATCAAACCAGTCATACCAACAACCGACTCAAACAAAAGAAATGCACAAAACCTCATATAGCCAGAGTCCGGACAGGAACACCTCCAGGACACACGTCACATTCACACAAGCTGTAAATAAAAAGGGAAAACCGAGAGAATTCAAACCCTTACAAACTGAGATTCTTAGTTATAACCGTCGTTGCTAGCCGCCCCTACACCATTTCGACCTCCACCGTCTGTCGTCGTCGCCGCTTGCCACGCCTCATTTTCTAATTATTATTGCACGCTAACTCGACAAGTATCAATGAGTTTTTTTGGGCGGTTTTGCCACGACTCCGTTTCATTTATTTTATAGACACAAAAAATAAGCAACCAAACAGTAGTTCTTTTGTTTAAATCTATTATAAATTCCCATGATGCAATAAAAACCTATAGCCAAAATTGTAAGAGTCCAACAGTCAATTTACTTTAAAAAAAAAGAATGAAGACAATGTATTCGGATATCTATCTAGGTCAAGGTATGAAGACAAAGCAGGTATGTAGCTTTGCCAAGGTAGGTAGTTAGGATCAACAGTGGCATTGAGCAAGGCAGGGGAATAATTAACTGAAGCTGAAAATTACTTGTCAAGAAACTGGCCCCTCCCTCCCCCTCCCACGAGGAGGGCGGCGTAGATCCCCCTCCCCCTGCTTCGCCGCCGCCGGAGGGCTCCTGCTCAAGGTGCGGCCTTCGTGGCTGCGGTCGGGCAGGGGCGGAGGTGCGGGCCTTCAGCGGCGCGGCGGCCGTGGTATGGCTAGTGGCGGTCTTCCTTCTCCCAGGCTGGAGCCGGTGGCGCGCGGGGTTGGCGTGGCAGGGTCATCCGTACATGCGGTATTTTTGTACGTATAAAATAAAATAATGGGCTTCTCGAGATCTAATCAAATCAAAAAAATTTAAAAAAAACGTAGAGGAGGATTAATTGATTCGCATTGTGGTTGGTCTGATTAGTGGCACTTAGGGGCGGGGCATATTAACCGTTGACCGAACTACCGAACCAAAAGAACCGAGACCAAAGCCGAATAGATCGAACCCGATAAGATCGGTCACAACTCGGTTCTCAGCGCTAGAAAACCGAAATAATTTCAGGCAATTCGGTCTCACACATTGGCTACCCGAAGCGACCGAATACAACCGAACATGGGCCACATCTCGTAGAAACTGACGGCCCATTACTTTAACTCTCAAGGCCCTCACGTTTCTGGATCCTTTCTCCAGTCTCGCACGAGCCCCACTATCCACGTCCTATCGCAAGTTCCCAACCCTAGCCGCCAGTGCTCCCAACCTAGCAGCCAGCGGTGGACCGAAGCACCGGTTAGTTGATTTTCTGTTGACCGATCGGTCAGCTTTTTCTCAAAACCGAAATTTTGTAAACACCGAAGCACCGATCCGATCGGTTCGGTGGAACCGAACGCCCAGTCCTGCTCGCAGGTTGCGACAAGTGGTGCGCTGCATATACGCTACTTGTTACAACCTGGGAGTTTTTCTTTTTTTCATAGATCCGTTTATTCAAAATGTTTTATGTCTTAAATCATGCGTCCAAATCTTGAACCACTTTCGCCGTTGAATTCCTCGCATCGAGATCTTTAAAACTAAATGCCATGATGATAGATTTTGACGAATTTTTTTTCACGAAAAAAATCGGATGAAAAAACCGGACAAAAAAACCATATCGGGAGCACAGGTTTTTTCCCTTTCCGAAAGAGGCACGCCCGTGCTTCTGACGAAATCATAACCGTGCTTCTCGTGGAAGCAAAACCATGACTCTCGCGAAAAAAAAAAGAGAAAACGTGTTTTTTTCCGAGGAGGCACGGTCGTGACTCTCGCAAAGCACAACCGTGCCTCTCGCAAAAGCAAACCCATGACTCTCGTGAAAGGAAAAAAAACAGAAAACACATTTTTTTCTGTTTCCGAGAAGCACGGTCGTGATTCTCGCGAAAGCACAACTGTGCCTCTCGCGGAAGCAAAACCGTGACTCTCGCGAAAGAAAAGAAATACAGAAAACGCGTTTTTTTCCGTTTTCGAGAGGCACAGGTGTGACTCTCGCGAAGCAAAACCGTGCCTCTCGCAGAAGCAAAACTGTGACTCTTGCGAAAGAAAAAAAAAAGGGCAACCTGGTGCATGTAGCTCCCGCTTGCGCAGGGTCCAGGGAAGGGTCCGACCACTTTGGGTCTATAGTACGCAGCCTTTCCCTACATTTCTGTAAGAGGCTGTTTCCAGGACTTGAACCCATGACCTCATGGTCACAAGGCAGCAGCTTTACCACTGCGCCAAGGCTCCCCTTCCTCTTGCGAAAGAAAAAAACGGTTTTTTTGCGCAATTTTTTTTTGAAAAACTTTTTTCGGTCAAAAAGCTAGGGAAAACCGATGGAAAACCAAAATGTAAAAAAAAACTCACTTAAAAAGCCAAAAATGCGTGTAGAAAAATAAAAAAATATCTAGAGAAAGCGTCCAGAGCATGACACGTGGCGAATGGCTGAGAGCGCGCCAAGTGAAGCTGATTGTTGCTCCCAACTTTACTGGGTTGTGTTTAACAGGCTGGTGGCCGGACGTACATGGCTTTGGTGGGCTGGCCCAGTCAGGCGACCGTCCTCCCTCTCCTTCTTTCCCCAATCTGTCGTGCAAATCCTACCGGGCGGCGCTTGACCTCGGTTTCCATGAAATTTGAGGACTCGCCGGCTGGCCGATAGAACGGGTGCAGCTCCTGTTGTTTCCCACCCTAAGCTGGCCCCGACCCGCCGTCAGCACGGTAAGCAATCCAGGCAGTATTAAATGTGTACCGAGGCTTCGCTTTCATGGATATTCAACCGCGGGAGGATGTAAGTGGCTGTAATCGCCAAAGCTTTAGAATATTTCTTGTGTGTAATTAGTTTGGGTATGAATTATGTCTTATGTAGCGCGGTCTGTAACATTTGAATAAAATCCATTCATCTCTCCAGACCAACCGGATCCGTCCATCACCTCATCCAAACAAATAAGCGGAATAAATTCTGGGGTCTTAACATATTTGTACTGATACCAAAAGCAGTTTTTTTTCAAGTATATGAACATATATTAGTCTATTTTATTAAATTGGTTGCAAAATGCTGGCACTTTGCTAGCAACATTAGGAATTAATGGACTGCTTCAATTGCAAACTAATCTTACATTTCATGGGGTCATATGGTGCTCTGGAAAAAATCCCATCAACTAACAACGTATAGCACACAGCAATATTATATCATGAAATGTAGCGCAGAATTGTGCAATATTATGGCATAGGAAATCTATTGATTTCGTCATCTTTATTTTCAGGAAAATGGAAATACAAACCGATTGTATGCCGTGATTAAAATAAAACCACAGCTCTGTTAACTAATCCTAACTTTAACATGGATATGGGATATGGGTCAATTGAATGATATAGCAAAGAAAACTTTTTTTGTTGCGAAAGATGGCAAAAGAAAACTTAACAACGCTGACCTGAGATAGTGTGGTAACAATGTGCCGCCTCCATAGCTCGTTATCTTCGATATTATAGGCTGTTATGGCGACCTGCCGGCCAAGGTGCATCAGCAAGATAGGTGCCCAAAGTAGCTGCAGCCCAGGGCTGTCATGCTCAGAGACAGAGCTGGGCAGCTGCTTGTACCTTTGCCGGTTGAAGAGTGTGGCGAGAGCATATATCGCCACGGCATCGCTTCCTAGGAATGCGAGCCAGGTGACAAATCTGAACCACGGTGGGGCACCGGACTTGCGGAAGACTGCAAAAATAGCGAGGACGTACTGGATACCAAGGCTGCCAAGAGCAAGGACGTGTAGCTGCCACTCACCCCACCATTGCACAGCACCTGAGAGAGGCAGCCCCATTCTCTTCTAAAAGCCCCAGCTTTTGCTCACTGATGTTGCTATTTCTGCGAATGGTTTCGAAATGTTCACGTACAGTTTGTCTCTTATATACTCCCTCCGTACCATAATATAAAAACGTTTTTGACACTAGTGTAGTGTTGAAAATGTTCTTATATTTTTGGACAGAGGGAGTATATATGTATGATCGAATGCTACATGCCAGACTGTCAACTTCTTGCCAAGTCCTTACGCCACGGTATCCACGATAATTAAGCTTATTTATTACTATTCCCTTCTCACACTTAGATATCAACGTCAATGTTTGTCTTTGTATAATTGGGGGCAAGTGAATCTATATCGTCCGAAGGAAACTCACCTGATGCGCGTACTGCCATGTGTGGGAAGCTTCACCAGTCGATTGGCGTTTAGGTCAGTGCCATATAGTTCGTTACGTTGAAGACTTCTCAAGCCCGTTCCTGCTTAATTACAGATCTGATCCTTCAAAATTACCTCGGCCGTGCATTAAGGTTTAATCTAAAAAAAGATTTGATCACGCGGTCAACATACCATGGTATTGGTACCTCTTGTGAGTGGCACGCTAGTGCTGGCAGAGATATCAAGAGTCCTTCTGTAAAACGGAAAAAGGAAGAGAGAAAAAGAGGCAAGCACACAGCTTGTCAACGTGTGCTTGGTTTGAATTTGATTATCCATCCGTCAATTCGATTTTTGATTGCTCAGCATCCTTATCGGCTGGTGTACTATACTCCAAGATAAAATTATAAATAACCGTGCCTCAGTTCACTTGCCCGATATTTGCTAGAAGCTGAGCACGACAGCATTTTTTTTAACACTCATCACTTCAGATGAATTGCCTTGGTCCTTTGACGATTATGGTAGTGGTAGGATGGTGACCAGACCACCAGTTCCGGCTTCTGAGGTCTCCCTCCAGGGTGGCGGAAAAGACCAGGTCTACATAGGTGGAGTGTGTGAAACTGCTGCTGCTATACAACCAGGCCGAGATTCTGCGCCCCGGCAGCCTCACCCGGACCTATGTCCTTCACACCTTTTACTCGCTCCGGCGGGGGAGCCAAGACAATGTCATCTGATATTTCCCCACCCAGGTCAGGTCCAGCCCAGTTCTCCTTCTTGATCCATCCATTCCATTCTTGGTTGCCTGCTTGAATCAAAATGCAAACATCAGCATCAGGATTGACAAACAACGAAATCCTGTGTAGCAATTGATTTATTAGTCCTGCAAAATGCTGATGTGGCTTTCTGTGATCTCACTTGACTCAAACCCTGCTGCTTCCATCAAAGTTAAAAAATGAATTCCTTCCGTGCAATAAAATCGATAGTTTGCGCCAAATGGATCTTGACACTATTCAGAGGTTCTGGTGCAAAGGTTGACAAGCATGCCAAGAAGACCCAGCGTTTCACTCTCCCTCTTCTTTGCATCAGTACTGACTACTGAGAAGGTCTGGTTTTGCGGTGATTGCGATTATTTCCTCCATGGTGTCACCATCTGTTTCTTGCTTCTCTTTCTTATTTGGACGTTTAATCTGGTTCTTCTCTTGAACGCTGTCTGCCTCAAAGGAATTCAGTCCGAATCTTGTCATCATTTTTTCTCACAGGACACAGCTAGTATGCAACTGCATTTGCAGGTGCCTGTCACATAGTTGCGCAGCAAGTGATACCTGATCCCTCCTAATATCTCCTCTCTTTGGTCGTCGGATCGTCATCGTCACAA
This sequence comes from Triticum turgidum subsp. durum, assembly GCA_900231445.1. Lineage (NCBI taxonomy): Eukaryota > Viridiplantae > Streptophyta > Magnoliopsida > Poales > Poaceae > Triticum > Triticum turgidum. The sequence goes on along the minus strand of LT934112.1, from coordinate 24,382,695 downwards.
GAGGAGATCGCATCAACGTGCTCAGTCGGGGCTCGGCACCAAGATTGTATTGGCTGCAGCAAACAATATTTTTTCCTTTTTGGGAATATCACACATGAAGCAGGATATTAGAATATTTGTTTTCCCCTGGTGTTGCAAAATGTAAATCAGCAAATCTTGAATTCATAGTTTTTTTTAAGTTTTCCTATACGAATGAAATAGAACAGTTACTCTAGCGCAACACCGCAATAACTCACGATGGAACTATTTTCCTTCAAAATTATAGGGAGCGCAAGATTTTTTTGGATACAGAGAGTCTCATCTCGAGGGGCGACGCGGGCGGACATGGGAGGGGCGACGCGGGCGGCACCAGCGACGGCCACTTCGGGCCGGCCGCCGGTGACCTCCAGTGTGGGGCGCACCGGTGGTAGGTTTTGGGCGCTTGCGGAGGCCGATCCAGATGACGAGGATGACGAAGACCTCGCCGGAGGTTCGCCGGAAGCTTACTCGCCCACGCCTTCGTCGGTGATTTGCGAGGCATTTGACCCCGGCTACTCGGAAGAAGATGTGGCGGCCATTGTCGATGGAGTTGTCCCAGTTGATGATCCTGCGCGACAAGGTTTGGGACGAGAGGACAAGATCGAAATTGTTCGTCGGATGGTTCATCGGCGGACGGCGGCGGCGGCGACTCGGCCATGGAAGGGGCCGATCCCGAAGGTAAGCCTCCCCAAACCTACCTTGTCTGATTTCATTACGGAGGAATCTTGGATTCTGGTCAAGAAGAAGAGGCCGCGGCGAGCTTCGGCAGTGAAGGCGCCGGCGCCGGCGGTCGGAAAGAACGGCGACATCCGCGCAGATCGGATCGCACGTTTGAATTTTTTGCTGAACGTTGATGGGCCACAATCAGATGGTTTGGAGGGCCCAGTTGATGTTCCGCCTTCGGGCCATGTGGTTGTTCGCGAGGTTGGGCCGGGACTAGCTGGGTCTCAGACCCAGGCAAAACCGGTCCACCGAGACGGGCTGGAAATCGCTACAGATCGAGAGCGATCCCATGCACGATCGCTGACGTTGGATTGCCTCGGGCACGCTAGGGCACAAGGGGCTGCGCGTATGAACAATAAGAGCCAATAAAAGCTCAACTCTATTCATTTATTCATACTCTGTTTTAAATACATTTTTCACATGATTTCTTTTTAAACTAAGTTCCTCCCTTTTACAGATGAACAGCGTGCTACAACCGTCCAGGATACAGCACAACGGAGACACAGGCGCAGACGTGCAGTAGGGACCCGTTACAAGGATTCTTTTCAGATTAAGACCCTGCGTAAACCTTTTTTACTGTCTCTTGTTGCTATACATCCCCTGGTTTCTTACCATAACCAGAGAGGAGGCTGACGTTTTGGCATCGGCCGCGTCAGAGGATTCCGCGCGTACCTGGACACTAGGGGCTTAGGGCATTGATCTGCCCGTCATCATAAAGACCGAACACCTCAGGGAGTGTTCGGCGTCTCGAGTTAGGCCTTATATGCATCAGCTCCGAATCATGTCTTTGGTCAAATGTTGGGTTTGCCCGGCTCCTGTGTTTTGCTGCCTTACGTTCCGTATCATCGGCTAACGCGACACCAGGAGAACTACTGCGATTGTGCCCCGGTTCGGCCGGGCGAGCACCTCAGTAGAGAAAGCGGAAAATTGACTGTCATGATACAGCGAGAGACTGGTCAACCACTCGATCGACTACCGGAATGTCTAGAATTCCTCCGCTTTGATGAAGGACCGTTTTCCGGTCAGGCACATACGCGCCCCGAATTCGGAGAGCGTGGTGCCCCTAGGGGCTATATCGTAGCCCCACCTTCGAACTCCTATGGCTAAGTGAAAGTGATAAAGCATTATAGTCAGGTTGCCTTGTTTGCTACACTACCACCTCCTTCACAGGACCAAGACGTTGGATTAAGTGTGAAAACACACTATTTTGCAAAGACCCCCGCACTATGTGCGTGGGGGCTAAAGCCGAAGACTGCCATCTTTCAGGTTATACGCAAGTATACATTAACGGCCACACAGGAGATATTTCAATACTTGAATGCACAAGTATAAAAAGCACTTATATTATGAATATCGTTTTACATATCATAAAGATCATTTGAACATGACATTTTTTGAGCACTGCGACTCTATTACACGAGCACCCCGTAGAACTTCCCCAAAATAGTGCTCGGCGGAACCAAACACTTAGGAACAATAGAAATTGCGATGAGTGGTAATCACGGAGCCCCCACCGAGGCGACACAGAGGCGACCGGAGATCGGATCCGGTGTGCCAAAGATCCACCCGACGAATCAAGAGTGGAAGCGCGGAAACAGGATCGGATCGGAGCTGAGAATAGGAGGAGATCCCCTGGGACTGAAAGACTCATGGATCAAAACAAGGGAAGCGATTCAGAGATATGCGACGGAAAGGAAGAAGAGCAAAGAAGCCCTAGTAGGGCCATGGGAAGAGGAAATGGATCAGCGCATATCAAGGATCAGAGGAAGAATGAAAGAGATGAGAGAGGATCTGCTCAAAATCCCAAAGGAAGTAAATCCAGCCGGAATGGAAGGGAATTGCAAGGTGATACAACTAGCGGATCCACCTGGCGACAGAGGAGGATTAGGGCCAAATGGGGAGGATCTGGAATCGCAGGACATGACTGAGAATCTGCTCCTTCCAAAAATACATGGAGAATCACCTTCTTGCAGGGGGCTGATGCAGGATATAAATTTCCAAAGGAAGAGAGAGGGCAACCCACAGATACATTCTCAAATCACACCGAATAGGAGCAGTGAGGCCATGGAGAACAAGAACGCTGGAAAGAAGGTGATGGAGGTTGAAGGAGATGTGGGGGCTCCGGCTAGCAATAGTGGCCGCGGCGTCCGAGCAATGGAGCACGGCGGCACATCCCGCGATCGCGGGGACCTGTACCGTACCCCCGGCCAGGGGGTGTAGGCGAGCCAGGGGGCTGACGGCAGCGGCCAGGGACACGTGATCGCTCCTGTAATCCCCGTGATGGAAGAGCAGGAGGAGCGCGTGGTTGCCCTAGATCTGTCAAGGGAGAGGGCGGCCATGCGCTCTCGCTGGATCGCCATCGGCCTCTTCTTCTCAGTCCAGCTTTTCGGAGTGGGAGGGCTGTTCCAAGAACTGAAGAACAAGTGGGGTTTGAGGGGGCGACTCAACTACTCTCCCCTGAAGAACAACAGATTCATGTTGGAATTTGAGAGGGAAGGTGACCTCCGGTTCATCCTCAACAATGGGCCCTGGACTCATCGGGGTGATCCCTTCCTGATGGTGGCGGTGGACGGCAGTGCAAGGCCAGGAGATGTTGAGGTTGCCCACATGCCGATCTGGGCGCGCATCTTTGACGCTCCACCCATCATGTTCTTCGAGCAGGTCGCGCGTGTGATCGGGAGTGAACTCAGGAAAGTGATTGAGGTTGATGCGGATGGAGAGGGTAGAATCTGGGGAGAGTCCATCAGAATTAGGATCAACCATGATGTGGATGAGCCACTCCGTAGCAAGCTAGAATTTCATGACTATGCTGAGGATGTCGTGTATTGTCTCAATGTAAAATATGAGCGACTCCCCCGTTTCTGTAGTTTCTGTGGATACCTAGGGCATGGCCAACGCGAATGTAAGCTGCCGTCGAATCTCCAAAAGATGAGGTTCTCTGCAGCGCTGCGTGCCTCCCCTTTTAAGAGGAGTAGTAGTAGAGGTGGATTCGTGGTTCCAGAGACAGCCAGTGCCAGGAGATTCCTCAAATTTGAACCAGAAGGCCCAAGCAAGGCGAGAACAGTCTCAACGACGCTGGCTGGAGCAAATACCAGAGGGATTCCTGAGGATATTCTGGCAGATCCACTGGTTCAAGAGGCGATCGCTGTGGTGCAGGCAATCAGGCTGGAGCCGGCGACAGATAACAAAAACAAGCAAGGCCCTGGAACAGATGCTGATGGGCTAATGGCGTTGGACAGCAAACCGGCAGGGGAAGGGGAAGACAGCAACAATACCCCAGGCCTGGGTCATGAGCGGGAGAATAGCGGCCAGAGCCTTGAGTATCCCCTAGGGTTCGAGCCGGCCAATATTGTGGGAGCCAAGATGCAGTCCATGGACGTCAAGGTGCTGGAAGGTAATGCAGGCGAGGAGATAGGGAAGCTGATACTCGAGGGCCAGGGAGGCGAGGAGAAGCAGGACGGTAATGGCATGAGAAAGGAAGCTGTTGCAGTGATCACCCCTGGGCGAGTAAAGAAGAATGCAGGAAGGAAAACCAGCAGAAAGGCAGAAGATCAGGGTGTTTCGGTCCTTGGCAAGAGAGGGGAGCGCAAAGTGGGCATCGGGGCAGAAACAGGACTGGATGCTGAGGATCCAGGAGAAGAACAACACAAGAAGCAAAAGGGGACCGATGCTACAGAGAGGGTGGTGGATGAAGGATGTGCATGTGAAAGCCGAGCTCCAAGCTCTTCCCACCTTTACCATGGGTGTGTTCAAAATGTCATTAAGTTTCTGTGACAGGTATGAAAGACTAATCCGCGAGTTCTGGCGGGGGAAAGAAGATGGCCATCACAAAGTGCATTGGATGGCATGGGACAAGCTGACAAAACCAAACGAGGAGGAGGGATTGGGTTCAGAGACATGCACTTGTTTAATCAGACCCTTCTAGCTAGACAGGGTTGGAGATTACTTCAGAAACCCGACAGTTTGTGTGCGAAGGTCCTGAAATCAAAGTATTACCCCAATGGAGAACTTCTGGACATGGTATTTGCATCGGATGCGTCACAGTCATGGAGGGGGATTGAATTTGGTCTTGAGCTACTAAAAAAGGGGACTAATTTGGCGAGTTGGAAATGGTACAAGCATCCAAATCCAAAGAGATCAATGGATCCCGAGACAGTCGGATCTAAAAACAGCAAGCTTCATTCGCAGGTCTAGATTACGTTGGGTCAACCAACTCTTCGAACCCAACCTGAGGACCTGGAACAGAACGTTGGTAAACCAGATTCTCAACCCATGTGACGCAGAAGAGATTCTGAAAATTAGGATTCCCGCCAGGGAGACCGAGGACTGTATTGCGTGGCATCCTGAAAAATCCGGTATATTCACAGTCAAGAGTGCATACCAGCTAGCAATGGTCTTAAAAGGATCGGGCCCACAGACATCTAGTTCCTCCGCAGGCATCGATGACAGAAGCTTATGGGACCTAATCTGGAAAGCAAAGATACCTGAGAAAATAAAAATCTTTGCATGGAGGATAGCGACTAACACCCTGGCCACAAAGGTAAACAAATGCAGACGGACAATTGTGCCCGACAAGACCTGTGCGATCTGTGGTAATGCGGATGAGAATGAATACCATGCGGTAGTGGAATGCAGAAAAAGCAAAGCTCTGAGGCACCTGATGAGAGACTACTGGAAGCTACCAAACGAACAAGCTTTCTGGTACACAGGTGAGGATTGGCTACAGGTCCTGCTCAATAGATGTGATGTCGAAATGCGCACAAGAATCCTGCTGATCTTATGGCGTGCATGGTTTCTCCATGATGACATAGTGCATGGGAACGGAAAAGAATTCATCTCGGGATCGGTGGGTTTCTTACTTAAATATGAGCAAGAAGTCAGAGAAGCACAATTGAGAACTGACAGTGTGAAAACGACATGCGATATGAATCAGTATGGGGATCAGCACCTCACACCATCGATTCAGAACGTAATGAGATGGGAGGCCCCGCCTGTTGGAACGATTAAACTAAACACTGATGCAGCGTTTGAGACAGACACAGGGCGCAGCGCGGGCGGCGCAGTTGCAAGAAACCACCAGGGTCGGGTTCTTTTCTCCATGGGCTGCAACATAGACCGATGCTCGTCAGTTGAGGAAGCAGAAGGAGTAGCAGGGCTCATGGGGCTCCGGGAACTGGCAAAAATTTTTAATGGCCCTGTTGAGGTTGAGATGGATTGCCTCGTGCTGCATAGGGCAATTGCACCCGGAGCATCCAATCTATCGCCTCTATATCCAATAGTTGCAGACATACAGGAGACTCTGGCTGGCTACTCCTCATGCAAAACAAAATGGATCAGGAGAGAACAGAATGGCCTTGCTCATGGTCTAGCACACCGTGCAAAACTGACAGGAGATTTCTTCCAGCTATTTTCTGTGCCCGATGAAGTAAATGACATCTGGTCAAAAGAGTGTAGGCTAGCTGTGTAAGTTCAGCCTTGTGTTTCTCAAAAAAAAAGTGCTCGGCGGGTAACCGGCTCTCGTCCGAACCCCGGGTTGCAACATCAGTGGCATCCACCTCCGTCCAGTATGTCTTCACACGGGCGAGGGCCATCCGTGCACCCTCTATGCATGCCTACCGCTTCATTGCCTTAATATGCGGCACCGCCCCAAGGAATTGCTGCAATAAGCCAAAATAACTCTTCGGCTTGGGCCTATCCGGCCACAAATGAGCCACTACATCTGTCATGGCAAGCCCGGACAATCTATTCAGCTCAGCCCACTCAGCCAACCGATCGGTCAACGGAAGTGAATGCTCCGGACTGTGGAATTGAGAGCAAAAAAGCTCTTCCGTCTCGTGATCCTTTTGACTTCGGAAGTGCACAACAACAACTGCCGCACTCGCTGCTAAATCCATATAAGGATCCTCCGGACCCCACAGCTGGCCAAGCTGAGCATACTTCTGATCTGTGAACTTCCTGCGCAGCATAATAGGCTTGCCAGCCGCAATGTCTCCGGCCTGACGCAGCTCCTCCTTTATAGCCCTCATTGCAGAACGGGCATCCTCGGCTTCGGCGGTGGCCTTCTTCAGGTCTTCTTGCTCCGCTCGGCATTCCTTTTCAAGAACCTCATAGCGGTCGGTAACATCCTTCAGCTTCACGGCCATTCCGGCCATCTCCTCCCTGCTTCGACAGTGAGCAGCCCTTTCGGCTTCTAGCTCTTCGGCTGCCTTCGAGGTAGCCGCATCACTCCTTCTGGCCTGCTCCTTGGCTCGAACAAGCTCTGCCCGAAGGTCCTCCACAACAGCGGCACCATCTGCATTAAGCATACATGTTGTAAGAAATGGGCATCAGCTCCCTTACTAGGTGACCACGGAGAAATAACCTACCTTGTGACTCGTCCAGTTGTTTATTGACCAGCGCGATGTCCGCATCCGCAACGTCGAGTTGCCGCTTTAGTTCGGCAACTCCATCAGTCTGGCTGGCCACCGGACTATCCGCCACCTGCATAGGAAAGGCGAGAATTAATACCTGAGATTATGATCCTCGTCACGCTGTTGCTTCCGACAACATCCCGAGTCTCAGGGGCTACTATCTATACAGGGTGCACTTTATGTGCAAAACTGTCAAAAGGTATGTCATTTTTACGTACCTCAAACCCCGCCAGCAAACTTCTGATGGCATCATGCAACCAGCCCTCGGCGGATGAAATTCTTTCAATCATCGTACTCATCAATGTACGGTAATCTTCTGAGATAGACGCCCTCTCGAGCAGATCCTTCAGCTCCCCCGGCCGTACACCAGTAGGTGCCGAACTCCGGCCCCGCCGGACTTGGGAGACCCTCCGCAACGACACTTCAGGGTCGTCCGCCCTGCCTGATGGCGCGGCAGACGGAGGCGTCTCGCTCTCCATCATCTCCGGACGAAGGTCCCCCGAAGATGAGCTCAGCTGAGAAGGATGGAGATCCAAACTACAAGATAACAACTTCGGTTATCCTCAGAAGAAAAAATAGGGATGTCTTTTATTACAAAACTCCCCTCCTTCTACTTACGGCTCGCTGGAGGGCTGATTCCTTTGGGGATATAGTGCGGCCGGGGCCTCCCCTGGCGTTGGACCCTCCGGTGAAGATTTCTTCCCCCGCTTTGAGGCCTTAGCCTCCAGGTCTTCGGAAGCGGTCCTCTTCTCCCCATGGAGGGAGGGATCCTCGATCCCCCCTTTCTCCAAAGCCTCCTTAGTAGAGGCAGTAGTTTCCCTGTTTTCACCTTTGCCCTCCTCTAAAGGCGCAACCTCCAGCATCTTGACCAACACCGGATCCGGCGCGGTCTCTGGGAGGGGGGCCGGACACCGTATCAGTTTCGCTTACGCTATCCACTCCTGTTCAGAGGACGATTGGTTAAAAGGCAAATCCAAGAATATGCAAACAAACGGTATGTCCGGACACAGGGCTACTTACTTGGGCATCCGGGCGATTGCAGCTTAGGCCGTCATCCTCGGTCAATTCCGGACACACTTCTTGTGATCCGAAGAACAATGTGTACATCTCCATGGGTGTCGTACCCATGAAGTGTTGGAGAGATCGTGGCCCCTCTGGATTGAATTCCCACAGGCGGAGGGGGCGACGTTTGCAGGGCAGAAGACGCCGAATCAGCATAACCTGCATCACTACGACCAGATTGATCTCCCTCTCTTGGAGGTCTTGAATCCGGCCCAGCAATAAGGGTACGTCCTTTGACGGCCCCCAGTTAAGCCCTCTGTTGACCCATGACATCAGCCATTGTGGAGGGACCGAGCGCAAGACGGGCGGCGGCCTCTGCCTGCTGCCCCTGGGAGCGGTAATATAGAACCACTCCTTTTGCCACAAGCCGAACTCCTCCTGAAAAGAGCCCACGGGCCATGGAGCATCAGCCCTCTTGCTTATGACCGCCCCGCCGCACTCTACTTGCCGCCCCTCAATTATCTTCGGCTCCACGTTGAAGGTTTTGAGCCACAAACCGAAGTGAGGGTTAGTGCGGAGGAAGGCCTCGCAGACGACAATAAACGATGAGATATGGAGGATGGACTCCGGAGCCAAGTCATGGAATTCCAGCCCATAGTAAAACATGAGCCCTCTCACAAAAGGATCCATCGGGAAGCCTAAACCCCGACGGAGGTGGGACACGAACACGACGCTCTCGCCGGGCTCGGGAGTAGGACTGACTTGCCATTTAGCAGGCAACCTATGCAAAATCTCGCAGGTCAGGTACCTGGCTTCTCTCAGTTTTAGCACGTCCTCTTCCGTGACGAAGGAGGGCATCCATCGGCCCTGTAGATCAGAGCCGGACATTGTTGAAGGTCCGAGGCACTCGAATCTGGAGCTCTGGGTGTTGGAACTCGGGGCGAAGGGTGGATTTGATTGAGGATTAAAGAAAAGAAATGGGCCTTGGTCTCATTATAAAGAAGGAGAATACCAAGAGCCGTCTCCGTGACCGTTTGGAACCCGCCTTCGATGACGGGCGCGGTTGGGTTACCCACGCCCGTATTGATGGGAATCCCGGAATAAGGGGAACACGATCTCTGCTTCGACAAGACGCGCCAAGGAAACCGCTTCGCTAAACGCGCTGAGGTGGTGTAATAAAAACGATTCAAGTAAAGTCTTGGTAGTGGTGTGACGTCACGCCACAAAATACGTCAGCAGATTGAGCTTGTGTACATATTATTCTCTCTACGGTGGTATGTGGAATTTATTTTGCAGAGCCGGACACTATCCTGGTATTCGCAATCTTCTATGAATTATTCGGAGGAGGAACTCGCCTTGCAATACCGAAGACAATATGCGCGCCGTACTCGTCGTCATTGAAGCCTGGTTTAGGGGCTACTGAGGGAGTCCTGGACTAGGGGGTGTCCGGATAGCCGGACTATCATCATCGGCCGGACTCCAAGACTATGAAGATACAAGATTGAAGACTTCATCACGTATCCGAATGGGACTTTCCTTGGCGTGGAAGGCAAGCTTGGCAATACGGATATGTAGATCTCCTACCATTATAACCGACTCTGTGTAACCCTAGCCCTCTTCGGTGTCTATATAAACCGGAGGGTTTTAGTCCGTAGGACGAACAACCATTACAACAATCATACCATAGGCTAGCTTCTAGGGTTTAGCCTCCTTGATCTCGTGGTAGATCCACTCTTGTACTACCCATATCATCAATATCAATCAAGCAGGAGTAGGGTTTTACCTCCATCGAGAGGGCCCGAACCTGGGTAAAAACATCGTGTCCCTTATCTCCTGTTACCATCCACCTGGACGCACAGTTCGGGACCCCCTACCCGAGATCCGCCGGTTTTGACACCGACAGTCTCTCTCTCTTCTTTCGTTTCAGTTCTTGGCATACTCTCTCCAAACTTCTGAAAAAGTCTGCATGTTGGGCTCTTCCACATTAAAAATAATTCTGCCTGAGTTCTTGCTGCAAGTAGCCAGCTCTCCGGGATCCAGATCCTTGGCGGATGTGTCTTGCTACTCGCACATGATGGATGGTAAGAGGGAGGAGGATGCAACACTCTGGCTCTTCGGGTCTGTTTGGTTGGAGACTAGTGTGGCCAAGCCAAAGTGTGGCTAGCCACACAAGTATGGCAAGCCACACAAGTGTGGCTAAGAAATTGGACGCCAAACTTTGGCAAAAGTTGGCAAAAAAATTGTCTCTTTGATAAGTGGGCCATAGGGGCAATAAAGTGTGGCAAGCCAAAGTGTGGCAAAAACCAAACAAATGCTTGACAAACTGTGGCTGCCAAATTTTGGCTTGGCAAACTGTGGCTGGGAACCAAACAGCCCCCCGAAGAGCCAGAGTGTTGCATGATGGAATCCAAGGTCGATGGTGCAAAAAAGCATGTGGGGCTGTCTGACGGCACATCATGTCATGTAGAGTATCCCTACTAGTAGGCAAACAAATACTAAATTTCATAGGCCTCGCGATCAGACTATTAAGGGCTAAGCGGCTGGCTCAACTGTTAATTTTGCACACATCCACATGCACCAAAGCCCACATTGAATGCTTAGGATAGTGGGTACCGTGTAGCTCGGGCTACAAAAAACCGCTCTCAGTGAGCATGCTGCTTAGGCGAATGTTGGAAGTGTGGCCGTACTTCATAAGTAGCAGGTAGAGGTGCACACATGCAATGGTGGGTAGGGTCGCCAATGTTCAGGCAGAGGAGAATACGAAAGATGAAGCCACTGGGCCACATCAGGCATGTATAGCTGATCCATGGCCATGCATATTTGTGTCGGAATGGTTCGGCTTGAGGCAATTTGGTATAGTATATTTGGAGGGTTATTGCCTTATGTGGGTCTTTTGTTTGAGAAGACTGATTTGGGTTGTTCTCGGCCTTATAGGTCTACGATTTTTCTAGTTTCAGTGATAAGTTAGATCGACGGCGAGGCATGCTAGTGCTATAAGCTTTATACCTCTCTTTGTAGACAAGAGCTGACAACTAATCAACAAACTGAAGGGAAGACCTTAAAACAAAAGGTACGTGTCTGTATATTTTCTACATATATCGTGTAAATTAAGAAATTACAAAATATTAAATATTCTATAGTAACTTCCAGTTTTTCTGCCCAATTGTGATCTTTTGGTAAGTTATATTATGTTTTAATACATTTTGACATGTTACCCTTAGTTACTTATAATATTGTGATAGCTTCTTTACCCCATTTTTTATTTTCCAAAAGAGTTAAAAGCTGGATCCACTTGTTAGGGAGACACATAAGTTCACTTGATAGATAACTCTGGAGACAGGTTTTTCTACTCCCGGGTGTGGGCACTCCTCTTATCTACACCATTCCTAGCAGATTCCATTTTCTCGAGATCTCAACCATGGCCTGCTACCCAGTGTGATTTGCAGAACAGGTAAAAGTAACCTGGACACATAAACAGTAACCTGCTCACCGGTTCCATCTCCTGACTCCTGTCTCCCTCCTAGTTCTCTTTTAAAAAATACATGCGCTCTCTCCTTTCTCTTTTCTCTCTCTATACTCCCACTGTCCCTCTCTCTGTAACCTCTCTCTCACACTGAGCTCTTTTTCTCTCTCTATACTCCTGTTCTCTCTGACCCCCTCTCTCAGACTGAGCTCTTTTCTCTCTCTATCTTCCTGCTCTCTCTCTCTCGTGTGGAAGAGATAGACACTCTCTCTCTTACAGCCCCTCTCTCACTTGCGTGTTCTCTCTCTACTGATTTCTTCTCTATCTCACACGCTTCAATCTCCTCTCTCTCTTCTCCCCATTTCTGCTATTTCTCACAGCCCTCTCTCACTCATCCAGAAGCAAGCATTGGAGCTTGTGTGAGGCAGCTTTTTATGTGTGAAGCGAGTTGAAAACAGCTCACATGGGACCAGTAGCATGTCCTGCCAAAAGTTGACAGGAACCAGACCTAGGACCTAGGTCGATGTTCCATGTGACATTAGCGTGGGACAACTAATTGATTTGAGAGGATAGCTAGTGCAAATACTCTGCAGTGTGTCAGCCATATGTACGAATCTCAACGAAACTCAATGGCTCAGATAATGGGTGTGAGCACACCCGGGTGCAGCCACACCTTTCCGATAACTCTGGAATTCAGTCAAATTCTATGAATTATTTCAGATATGTTTGACAATTACCACTAGCTGTTTTGTTTGTGTCTATAGGCACGCATATATTCCTCTTGTCTCCATCTTTGATGCATGCCTATAGCATCATGCTTTTAGTTTTCACTATACTCAGTTTTTGGAGCATCTTGTAAATTCATTTATTTCTTCGCACTGTGGAGGGAGCCTATTGATTTTACATGCATCTTGATTTGGTATCATGTATACATGAGATTCGTTAGTTTTCATATGTACAATTGCCTTGTCTACTCTCTAAGTTCCCTTCCCGTTGTACCCTTATGTTCCAACTTAGCATGCAATGCATCTCTCCTTATATTTAGTTTTTATAAGAATTTATTATATGGTTTAGCCTATTAGTGAATGTGTTTTACTTTATGCATTGGTATGCGCAGATAAGATAAGGGTTACTTATTCCTAGCCATGTAATTGGCTTGGTCATTTAAGATTGTAAGAGAAGATTTTAAAGCTATGCTTCCAATACTAAATATATTCCTCGTGTCCATGTGTGAGTATAGTAAGAACAATATGTGTGTTTTCTCAAAGCTACGGTAGTGGTAGCAGCCACATAAACAAACTGAAATAGAGTAAACACATCCTTCTCTCTATACGTTTTATTTCTATAGGAGGCTGGTGATGGCACATAACAGTGGAGGGGAGAAGATGCAAAAGGAGGATGTCGAGAAGCGAGGCAAAGAAAAAGCAAAGGACAGAGAATCCCTCTTCATTTCGTTGATCCTTAGGGCATCTCCAATGCGGGCGCTACTGCCCGACGCTAGGATTGTTTCCCTAGCCGTTATGTTCAATTCCTGGCTGATCCAGGGATTTTCTTTGGCGTCGATGCTAATTGATGCGCCGGGCGCTACAAGGAATTTTTCACGTATTAGGACAGGAAGAATCGGCCCAGGCGCCTATTAGACCACTGCTACCGTTGGAGACATGGACTCTTGCAAAGACGCTAGGAATTTAAATCATTTATTTTAGCTTGTTAAGCGCCTAAACAAGCGCCTTCCATTGGAGATGCCCTTATGGGTGTGTTCTACCCACGTCGCCTAGAATGTGGATGGAGCGCTCAGTATACTAGCATGAATCAGGTAATTTACGTATCACCATCATAGCATTATACTACATATTTCCAGTATATTGATGCATTAAGGCATTACTAAATCTTTGCCAAACGACATCGGGAAAAAAAACTTGAAGTTTGAGAAATAAGATCTACATGTAGTGATAATAGGATGGGATATTTAGAACGTGATGACAAACTGCGACAGAGAGACGTGGGGTGAAGCGGCGAAGATGAGAGGTTCAGAGACAATATGATGATGTGAGGACGAGAATAACATAGCATTATTTAAGCCGGCATGAGCATGCACTTCTAAAAATAAGTTGTTTGATTATATATTTTATTGCTCCGTGGCAACGCACGGGAATACAACTAGTATTAGTAAGGGTCTCAGGGCTACCACATATCTCTTCATATAAATATTGTTTTTCCAATATATTTTTGCGGAATTGAGTGTGCGTAGACCCATGTCCCAAAAATCCACACCGCACCCAGGGGCCTTAAAGTCTCAGACCGGCCTTGTCCATGAGCTTCAGATAGGACTTACATGCTTATCACTTCTAACTTCTAAGAGCGTTGTAGGTATGCAAATGTGCCAACATGTTTGTATTTTTTTTTAGTAATACAACAGAACTATTTTGTTGAAATGACTAAAAGGAATCATATGTAATGTCTGCCAGGCTTATACTAACAAAAAAAATTTCAAAATAGTCTGTGCTAATGCACGTGCGGGTCGACGCTTAGTCCATACACTAGTTCTATATAAAATTCATGAGCTTATAACTCAACCACCGAGATCAAATTTGTCAGGTGGCACCTTCCATTTATGTATCTTGCATATTATGGTCAACTTTTTATTTAGGCACATATGTACCGTATGATATTCTCTTGCAAAAAAAAAAGACCATCTCTTTTCATATTGATCGAAGATCAATCTCGGAAAAACAATATTGACCAGAGATGTTTGGATAAAGATAGTTGAACATATCATTGGTACACCGCGCAAGCATTGATTGGAGGAGTAATCACAATATTCAGAAGATATATGGATATGGCCATGGAATAAGAATACATTTCTACCGGTGTACATGACATATTACAGGCAAATGGGGCTTACATCACGGAAGTTTATTTAGCGGTGCAACAAAAGTGAGAATAACAGCACATACACAAGTGGCATTAAGGACAAGTAGAATAGTCCAGAGTAGAGGCGCAAAAGAAAAACAAAGATGTAACAACTCTTGTTATGGTAGGACAACAATTTCATCAAAGGTGACGGCGCCTTCATTCGGGGAAACAGATAAGGTGTTACTATTTGACAATATGTTCGGAAGGTGCTCTGTTCTCTGTTTCAACACACTAACTGACATGGTACGTTGAATCCTCTCTGAGAATGTCTCCATCCCCATATGTGCCAGGAGGAGCCAAACATAAGAGAGATACTCTACGCCGGAGCCTAGGGACTTGGCATGCAAGTACCCTCGACATCTGCCAGCTGAAAAGCAGAGCATCTCCAACCACACACCTTGGATCACCTTCCACTTCTTGTTCTCATCACCTATATCCATCAATCCTTGAGCAAGTAACCAAGCATCATGAATAAAAGTTTCTTTCGCATCGTCATTGGACTTCATCTTGTCAATGATTTTCTGCACAAGCCTCTTCTCCTTACGTGATGTGCCCTCACCCTTAAGGATATCCCTAAGTTCTTGATATACAGTTTTGAAAAGATTCCTCCGGCTGCCTGCCATTAGCATCTCAGGATTCATAAACAACAGATGCATCATATAATTTGATATCTCTCTACAGCAAGAAGCACATTCACGGTCAGGGGGTGTGTCCATCTGATAAAAGCAGAAATCCGTGGCCATGTGCCAGAGAAGGACACTCTCATCGAACGGCTTCTCTAAGCTCCAGCTCAAGCTTTGGTCACAGCTCTCGCGCACAAGTGTCCATTGGCCCCTTATGTCATTGAACTCCCTGTAACTCTCGGCGTCTTTTACATACTCCTTCCATCCATCTCGAACATGTTGATGAACTAGCTTTGTGATGTGTATGGACGAGTAGCAAGGCATCATAGACCAATTTTTGTCAAGCAAGTCTTTGCATTGAAAGAATGCCGCAAATCTCATCAACATGGGGTGCCTTCTGCTGCGGGCAAAATACCCTATGACACTATGTTGGGAAACTGTGTTAGGCCACTCACCCTTTTCAAAACAAACCATAACTTTTTGTGCAAGATGCTCTAGAAAAGCAGTGCTAACCAATAACACAATTGTCATAGCCATATCCACACTGCCTTTTGCATCGATCATGAGATATGCCACAACCAGTGGAAAGTAACCACATATCGATACGACTAAACCAAATAAACCACTATATGCATCCTCATTTGAGATCTTTTTTCTGGTGTAGAGAACTTCGAAAATGTCGGAGAGTCCATCTTGAAGTGAACTATAAGCTTCTTGATTGTCACGCACAAAAAATGACATCAGATTTGTAAGGCGGTCACAATAGGGATAGGCGAAGTCTATAAATAGCATCTCAGGTGCATAGAGCTTCACACAATCAGTCAAGGAGTAATCTTCGTTTAGAACAAAAGCCCTTGCTTGGTCAACATATTTTCCAAGCTCTTCCTCTCTATTTGTAGTCCTGTGAGCTAGGCCACAAGAATTAGCAAGGCTATCAAAGCTAGCGTTCTTGAGAGCCCATGGCTTCACAAAGCATTTGAGAATCCCACAAATGAAAAGCAAAACAGCAGCAAACTGAAACCTCTTAGTGTCCAATGGCGATCCCCATGACTTGAAGAGCACCCATAGAACCACTGTTACCTGAGAATGGAGTCGAGGATAAATAAAATGTGTGGTGTGCTCATTGAAACAATCTAACTAGGG
>LT934112.1:24314861-24366000 GCA_900231445.1 Triticum turgidum subsp. durum | reverse complement strand
TCACCATCATCGACACATTCCCTGGACATAGTTGCCCCTATGTGCATATGCCAATGACATATGGGACCTAACCTTGGAATTAAAGAAAAAAACTCTTTATCTCACCTTTCTCTCTATCTATTACATGTGGGACCAACCCTGAAAACAGAAAAATACCCCCCCTTAAAAAATTACTCTCTCTCTCTCTCTCTCTCTCTCTCTCTCTCTCTCTATCTATCTATCTATCTATCTCTCTCTCTCTCTCTCTCTCTCCTCCCCTTCTCTCTCTCAATGTTGATTAATAAAAAAAGGTAGCAATATGTAGGGCTTTAACCGTCTAGGGATCTGAACCTAGGGAAAACCTTTGTGTCACCTTCGTCACCGTAAAGACCCCTTCGTGAGCCACCCTACTCTCTACTTCCTTTTATGACTTCCAATAGACCGTAAGGTCAATGCTACATAATCATGAATACCATCCCATTCCACTGGAACTGAAACATGACATTCCGTTCCATTCCACTTGGGTTTCTTATTGTATTTACTCATATATTTTTGTAACATCCCAAGCTTTTCCAAATTTTGGAATGTAAACAAAATTAGGAATGGTTCTTTTATTGCTCAAATTGGAGAGGGATTTGAAAATTTTGAGTTGATGAAAAAGAGAGGGAATAAAAGGTCTTTCCCAAATATTCAATTGATATTTATTTGCTCTTTCAGGTATTCAAATCAAACCCTATGGCAAATAAGAGAGAAGATAACATTCCCTGCAAAAAAAGAGAGAAGATAACATGACTTATTGAAAATATATTTAAGGATGTTGAATTACCATTTGGTTTTCCTTTGGCAATTTCTATAATGTTCAAAACCATTTCCAATTCAAAGGAAAATCAAAAGAGAATAGATAACACGACTTCTCCATTATGAAGAGTTGTGAATATTTTAAGTATTATTTGTATTGAGTGATTTTGAGTTCAAAAGTATTTTGGGCTAGTTAAGCACTAAAACTGGTTTTAAAAAAATTATATAATGCTTATTATAGGCTTTATTCGCAGAAGGGTATTTATATAGTATATTCTGGTCAAACAATATTGTTCCAAAACTCTAAATAATGTGAATTATTTTTAGGAATTATTCTGAATTTTTTAGAATTCAAATAGAATTATTTAGAGGCCATACTTAAATCCTACAAGAAATGGAAACAAATTTGAACAGTAAAGGGCCTAGCCAGAAACTGTATGTGCGCTGCCCGGAGCTATCCGCCGCCGACGAGTGCTACACATGACATGGCCCGGCCAACAAAACGCCGCATGCCCACCCATCTCTCTGGCTCTCTCTTACCTTTTCTTTTGTGAGGCCCATGGGTTTCAGCTCCCTCGTGCAGGAGACGTACTCCCACACGTCGTCGCATCTCCCTTACCTTTTTCTGCCAGCCGAGACACATACAAGTAGCGCAAAAAAAAAAGTAGCGCCGCAGCCTCCTCGACCAGTCATGCAAGTCGCCGCTTCAAATTTTTTTCGCGACGCAAAGCTTGCGTATTATTTTATTGATAGAAGAAGTTAGGACGGGTATAAAGATGTGGTACAATACATGATACAGACGCAAGGACGTGAACATGGTGTCCAGAGCAGAGACCTGAGATGGTCGGCCCAAACAGAAAAAACACACAGCTAAACTCGTCATCCTGGGAAGTAGCCCAAACCAATACACGTTGACCAACATCTCCAGATCCAGAATCGAGGACGCCGCGAGCAACCAAGAGGACTCCCTCACGAAGAAGAACGACACCGAGACGCCGTCGCCATCCAATCCAAACCGAACCTAGGGTTTTCCCTGATGCTCGAAGAGGGGCATAGACACCGGCCGTGACAGCACCTCCAAGAAAGGGACGACACCCGCGGGTGTCGCCCCTGCCAACAAAAGATGCATGGATTTCGCCCTGGCCAGAGGCCGAGCAATCCCAAGCAATCGGAGCACGAATCGGAGAAGAAGTCGGGCATAGGCCTAAACCACGACCAAATGAATGGGAGCGATGCCGGACGCGCGAGCAACAACGCGACGGAGGGACAGGCAGGGCACGAAGGTGAGCGGTTCGGCGGCTTGGCCGAATGGAAGGCGGTACAGGATGTGACGGTGGCCGGAGGCCCGAGCGAGGCAGGATCCGGAGGATAGCGCAGATCCGGGTCACCAGAAGCGAAGCAGCAAGGACGCCGCGAGCCCAAGGAGCCGGAAGGGGCCGCAGCTCCCGGAGTACGCCGGAATCGGAAATGCACCGGGATGAACGGCCAACCAAGGCACCAATAGGGTGTGGGTGCGGAGGGTCGACGAGGTAAGGGAGCTGGAAGGAGCGCAATTTCCGAGGACCGCCGGGCCCGGAGCAGCCCCGGCCGGCCATGGACGCAGGAGGTGGCGTAGGTCCATGTCCGTCGAGCAGGACTCGCCCCCGCCACTCCAAATCTACCCTGGAATCCTCCCGGTGTCCTCTTACTGGCACTAGGATTTATTGAGCATAAGCGTTCCTTTTCATTGTCCTCGTGCATGTAATACCCGTGCACATATGCTGCCTGCTGTTGGGTTGCGTGGATACCATGATAACCAACAAGTCTGGCTATCAGACTTCCTGGCAGATTTAATCCGTGTTGTGACCGCCGAGTTGGTTGGTCCCCCGTAATTTAGATTGCAAGGTGTTCTAGTTCAAAAAAGAAATTCTACTCCGGAATCAAGCTAATCGGGCTCGACCCAAGGCCATCGCTCAAGGCCACCCAAGGAGGAGAAGAGGGAAGAAATGGTCGCTGGAGCACGCCGCGGCTTGTTGTCAATCGTCAGATCAAGGGGGGAGGACCGAAGACGTCGCCATCGTTGAAGCCTAAGCCGGTTCTGCCATCACCATTGTTTTTGTTTTTTGCGAGAACGATTCCGGTGAGAAATTGACACCACCACCAAAATACTAGATCCTCAATTGTTAGATCAAGATCCAACGCTCACGGTAGAACCTAACAAGATGAACCCGCATGAGCCAATCACAATGCGCCACATCAGTGGATTAATCTGGACCGCAGAAAGCACATAAAATCGAATGGTTATAGTTGAAAGCCGACTAGCCGCTCAGGTCATGCCACGTGTCCTGTTTCTCAGTGAGAGTTGCACTTATGGAGAGAAACCGTTGGACCTTAAAGTGTTATTATAACTCTTGACCAATAACTTCAATTTAGATGAAACTTTTGACATATTGACCCTCTTGGAGAACTTCAACTTTTTGGGCTGCAACCTTTCAAGTTGCAGGATTTATGCTATAATCGGCTATGTGGAACGAAATAGGGTCACTCACTATATCCTCAACTATTGCCGGTAGCATTGATGAACTACACACGTTCTCTACTGTTTTCGCAGCAAGACTTTGACATAGCTTGAAGCTATATGAGTGTAATATTTACATTGTGGATTGTTGATGTAGTATCATGACATGTGATAAACTCATGGTATTTCATCGTGTACGATGTGTGCTAGCTAATGGTTCACAGACTACAAACTAAAGTATAGACAGTCTGATCCTTATGAGTAAATAGCATAAAACTACTACTCCAAAAAACTACCAGATTTATTTTTTTCTCTGATAACTACCAATCTTGGGGTCGGCTGTTTAAAAAAAAACCCAAATAACCGTGTGCTTTGCAATTGATTACTATTATGACAGGTCGGACCCACATCTAAACGATTCGTCGGTTTGATCGTTTGTTTCACCGTTAACTGACATACAGGCCCACATGTCAGTATCCCTTCTCCTGTGCTAAAAAAAAATTGTTCTCCTCTTTGACTCCTTTCCCCTCCTCTCTCCCCACACTGGAGACAGCGACCATGGCCGCTGGCCTCCTGCTGGCCCATGCTGCCGCCCAGTGCTACGTCCGGCCACCTCTCCTTTCGCGCCCGTCGAGCCTTGCCTCCGCGCCGAGGCTGACCAAGCCGCCACCACCTCCAGCCAGCGCCTCCGGGACCAAGCATGTCGAGCTGCTCGGCTGCTCAACCCACCTCGAGCAGGCGTGACGAAGAAGGAAGAGAGCCGCTCGAGGGGGAGCACACCGCGGCTGCTGGTGTGGCTCGCCAGCCGGAGGAGGCGCCGGCCTGCACACAAGCCCCCCATGGCGCGCGGCGATGACCACGGGCGAAGCCCCATGGCGCGCGGTGCCCGCGGGCGGAACCCCATGGCGACTGCGGGCGGTGGCGACCACCCATGGCGGCGAGCAGCGGCGACCACGGGCAGAGCCCCATGGAGGTGCAACAGCGACCATGGGCAGATCCCTTTGGACGCGCGGCGGCGACATTCCAAGGACCCGATTGATTTTTTAAAATGATTCCAGGGACCCGATTGCTTTTTAAAATATTTATAGGGGCTGATCCATAAAAAATCTGTGAATGAGGCGCTGACATGTGGCCCCCACAAGTCAGTTAACAGTCAAACAAACGATCAACCAAACTGTGCGTTTAGTGGCGGGCCTGACCTATCATAAACATGTTTAATTCTTTAACAAAGAGGGTTTTTTTTTGCAACAACTAACCCTTGACTTGTTAGTTATCAGCGAAAAAAATAAATCTGGTAGTTTTTTGGAACCCTAACATGTAAAGTAGTAGTTTTATGCTATTTACTCCATTCTTATAGGTCCGAGTGTTCGTCAGCCATATTTCTACTTATCTATAATACTTAAATAGTTCATCCCCACTAACCAATTTTTCTTGACATGCGGTCTATCCACCTCATCATTGTGCCACATCAGCGAGTTGTGTTCTCATGCGTCCATGTCATTCTCTTTTCTCCCATCATCCCACGCATTAAGGGCGTGTTCGGAAATTCTCCAGCTCCTCCGAATCCTTGACTCCCGCTCCTTCGCCTCAAATACTGCTCCTTGTAGAAAATAGCGGCGCTGAAAGATGTTCGGCAGGCAGCTCTGCTCCCGATTCATGTGGAGCTGGGCGGGGAAAAAGGAACGAGCGAGTTGGGCGTGGCTAGGCGACCGTTTTCTTCCTCTGGTCACTTGGCGGTGGCAGTTTCTCTGTAAATCTTATCAACTCCGTGATTTAAGGATCTGAGATCTCAAAAATTGCTGCTCCGCGTAATGGCACTGCAACCGGCTCCACTCCGCGTTTTCTGCTCCACGGAGTTTGCCCGTTCGGCGTCGCTCCACCAACTCCGGGAGCGGAGCTGAGGAGCGGAGAGCATCCGAACACGGCCTAAATCTCATGCTGCTGCATTCCTGCATGCCCTTCCATGCATTTTCTCACGGCTGGGTTGTATGTCATCTATTCAATTATTTCCGTTGCTCTTTGTCTCCTCCAATTCCACTTCACAAGACAATCAAAAGCCAATGGTTCCCAGCGTGGACATTATCGGTTTTGATACTGCGCCATGGCGTGAAGACACAGTGGCCGCAACCCAGGAGCGTGGGCATTCCTTCTCGACATGAATGCCAACGTCCCCAATGTCGTCTACGGGGCCAGCGTCATAGCAGTGGCCATCTTCATCTCGAAGACCCAGGCGTCCGGAAGGAGCCCCAAGAGGACGGTGTCCAATGTATCCATGCATGGGAAAATTAATTCCGTGCATATACCGTCCTGGCCAGCAGCAGCAGGTACAGCTCCAACACCTCTACGACTATTTTCTTTGATACTTCTACCGCCGGCCACTGCCAGCCCTATCAGCATATTCTACCGCCGGCCAGCCCTATCTTGCATCTCCATCACTCATGTTTGGTCTGTATGATTTTCATTGGTTCCTCTGATTGTTTTGCAGAACTAGAATATATGTCAGATTTCATTTCACTTCAGGCATGTTGTTGTCATGGGATTGATCTAATTCCTAAGTGATACTTGTGATTGCCGCCACTGTTGTTGTTCTCCTACTTCAGTCTTCAGGGTTCTACTATTTTTTCAGACACAATCATGTAGCGACATAAATGAAAGGAAATAAGAAGCGGCTGTTTTTAACATACTTGCACTATCTGAATTTCTAGATAGCTATATGCTTGCTATCTCCATCTCTCATGTTTATCCAACTTAGGAACCATGTCATTTATATTCGTGTGTGTTAACACGGTGAGTATCACATAGTAACATGTATTCCCTTTGTTTCTTGCCCCGATACACTTACAAAACGGTCAAGTTATATTATCTTGAATTATCATGGGAAAAACTTCATCTCATTTCATGTTAACTATGCATTCTAATTATGCAAATATTGAGGTACCTATTATAGCCACAGGAACAAGTAACAAGTCCGGCAACAACATGTGGTGCTCTCATGGGCATGGTATATGTATTTCTCTTAGAAATGGCACTCCTTTAAGTGAATCAAAAAATTTTCTCCTTTGGCCATCAGTTTGTTATATGCTTCATACTTCTTAATGTCAGTAAAGTGGAAATCGAGAATACTCTTACATTTTATTTTCAATAGTTTAATTGTGTTGATGTAACACCTAATTATGCATTTCTTCTAACAAGATTACCGCAGCAACGCACGGGGAATCATCTAGTTAAATTAAGAATAGGTGCCCTTTACCAAATTAATCTTGCAAATTTTGAAAGTTTATTTTTATAAATTGGTAGAAAGGTCATCAATCTTACATTCTATGGGTCATATGTGCTCTGGAAATTTGTGAAAAAAGGTCCCATCAAGTTACAACGTATAGGATACAATATTAACCATGTACAAAACTGTGCACATATATAGCATATGAATATATATTGCCTTTCATCCTCTATTTATTTGTGAACACTAGAAATACAAATGGATTGTTTGGCGCGATAAAAGAATAAAACCAGTTCATTTGGCTAATCCTATTTTTATTGTGGGTCAATTGAGCCTTTGTCAGAAAATTTTGAATGATATAGCAAAAATATCTTTCCCTAATAATATAGCGCTTATTGCTTCTGGTCGTCCGTCATGAAAATATATAGCCTTCGAAGTTGTCATAAATTACCCACTATGCCATCCATAAGTAAAATGATTCAGTTTTATTTCAAAATCGCCGCCGGTTCAGTTCTTATAGGTTGATACACTCATGTAACACAAGCGCACAGTGAGACCAATGGCTACGGCGTCGGTCTACCACACGGGAGACCAGGGTTCGATCCCTGGTTCCTACCCCATTTTCTCCGAGAGCAGCGATATGGCTCATACTACCATATAGTCATATTATCTGGGCCGTTCGATTGGTTCGGCGGCGGCGGCCGTGGCAACCGCCGTGCGAGCCGCCGGAGATTTTTCCTTGGATCCAGTGCGCATGTTCGTTTCACACACACTCCTCTGTCCCCACTCCGCCCCTCGCTAGTGACGAGCTCTCCCGTGTGGCTAAACAAAAAGATAGCTCTGGATTCCCCTGTAGCTTGCCAATCTTCCAGTCGATTGGCTCTGTTCATGATGAGGGGAGCAAGATCAAAGGCTGGGCAGCCGACTGGCTGAGAGATTCGTCGGTGGCTGCTCACGACAGTTGTGATGACCCTGGTGGCGAGGGGAGCAGAGACGGCGCTCCTGCTGAGTCCGGCGAAGCGGCAAGTCGGCTCCGGGCTGGATTAGAAGGTATTCCCTCCCTGATTAGTGTGTGTGTGTGTGTGTGTGTGTTGAGTGCACTGTTATTTTGGGATGGTGAGGCCCAGTAGTTGTTCCTCTGGTTGGTGCCAGTGATGCTGCCTGCTTTCATGTATGTTCCTCTGGTTAGGGGGTGAGTGATTAAAATTTTAGGGATGCATGTCATAGATTGCTTGCTCGACTCCCTGTTGATGTATGCATGAAAACCAGGTCTGAGTATGTGGGCTGAACGTGTGGATACAGACTAGAAAAAATTAGCCATTATTGGGTAAGAATAGCAGAGCTTATGTTGCCTGTTTGGCCATGCCGATTCGAGTTGTTCTAATTCAAGTGCGATTCTTGTGAAAAGAAAAATAGGTGTGTTCAAAATTTTCTTGTGATTTTGGTGGGGGAAATTATAGTACAGAGATAAAGCTTGATCTGGATGTGTCTGCGACAGAATATATAATTAAATTCTGAAGGTTTAGTACAGAGCATCGACGAAAGAAAAAATGTGAAAAAGATAGAAATTGTGTAGTCGTTTCTTATAAATGCAAATCTGAGAGGGTGTTTGTTTCCAGGGACTTATTGCTTTAGGGACTTAAAAAAGTCCCTATAAGTCCCATCTAAACCAAACAGGAGGGATTTATAGGGACTTAAAGTGGGCATTTGGGACTTATGAAATAAGACTCTCAAGAAGGGACTTATAGGGACTTATAGTTGTAATATGGTCTTATAGGGACTTATAAGTCACAGGAACCAAACAGATAAGGACTTTTTAGGGACTTAAGACTTATAAGTTGGGACTAAAAAAAGTCCAAGAACTTATGAACCAAACAGGGTCTGACTCTCTTTTCTTTGGTTTGGGCGGTGGGCGTTGGTGTTGTGTGTGGTGGGTTCGATTGGGTTGCAGGTTCGAGTGGGAGCAAATCCAATAGAGCGGATGCCTTGCCTCGGTAGAATGGGTGCCCTAGAAAAGTCGATACATGGTTTTGCAGAACAAGACGGGGACAAAGTTGTCAAACCAGAATTGGGCACCACATTCGACCCGCTCGTGAGGCTAAAGTGTGTTTTTTGTTGGTTGTTTTTGGGTGCAGCTTGTCTATCTTCAAGGGATGAACATGTTGAAAGCTTTGAATGGGTTTTCATTGAGTTCGTTAGGATGATGGGTGTTGTATCACCAAGGACCATTTTGACTTGTAAGGGGCTAAGGGCATCTCCAGCCGTTGGCCCCCCAGGAGGGCCAAAAAATCGCCCCCTGGGGGCGCACCGGCGCTAACGGCGCACTGGGGGCGTGATGCCCCCCAGTCGCGGCGCCCACGGTATTTCAAAAAATTTGAAGACGGCACAAACACGGCGCAAACACGACATAAACGTAGCAAACTTGGGCGAGTTCGTTCAAACATAAACATATTTTACAAAAAAAAAAAAACCCCGGCGGGCTAATCCCGCCGTCTCCCTCGCCGCCCGCCCAACGCGTCTACATGCCGAGGAGGCTGTAGAACCGCGTGTAGTCACCGCCGCCGTCGTCGTCGTCGTCGTCGCCGCCGCTGCCGCCCCCGCCTCCGTCGTCCCTGCTACACCCCTCCCCCGGTTGGCGCGGCGGGTTGGAAGGCCCGGGGACGTCGTCGTCGTCGTCGCTGTCGAGGATCACGACGCCGTGCTCGTCCTCACGCCCGCGCTTGCGGGCGGCGATTTCCTCCAGGGCCCGGCACTGCCGGACCGTCTCCTCGCGGAGGTAGTCCTCCCGCGCCCATCGCATGGCGTCCTCGTCGGAGAAGCCGCGCCGGGCTATCTCCTCGTACTCCGCGGGGAGACCGGGCTCCTTCTTGGGCTCGACGAGGCCGGGCTCCGGCTTGGGCTCGACGAGGACAAAGCGGCCGGCGGGGCTCCGGCTTGACGGGCCGCCGATACGGACGCCGGAGCTGCGGGTGCGCGCGGCCACAGGCGTGTCCTGGGGCTCCGGCTTGACGGGGCGGAGGCAGGGCGAGCCGCCGGACGAAGAGGAGGACCCCCCGGTCTCCATGCGCCTCGGGGTCCAGGAGCTTCCCCGGCGGCGTGAAAAGGAAGGGGGGGCTGGGTAGTCGAGGCGCGGCGTGTTGCCGCCCTCGATGTACTCGAGGACGGCGTCCAGCGTGCGCCCTGGCACGCCCCACCATCGACGCCGGCCGGCGGAATTTTGCCTGCCGGAGGGCACGACGCCGTTGGTGGCCTCGAGTTGCTGGGCGTGACGACGACGGAAGTAGGGCTCCCATAGCGGGCTGTCGGGGGCGTACCGCGGCGCATCCCTCGCCGCAGGCGGCAGATTCGACCTGATGCGGGCGATCTCCGCGCGCCGCACCGCGCCGGAGGGTACCGGGGGCACCGGCACGCCGCCGGCGCTGATCCTCCACGCCCTGGGCACCCGCATGTCCGGCGGGACCGGGTACTCGGCCTCGTAAAGGAGGTGAGCCTCGTCTTCATGGAGATGGCGGCGGCCGAAGCCGTTCGCCGCCGCGCCGTCGCCTGGGAAACGTTCGGCCATTGGAGGAGAGCAGAGGGAGGAAGGGGCGACGGCGGAGGGGAAGGAGCGACGGCGGAGGGGGAGTGTGAGCGACCGAGTGCGCCGGGGCGCGGCATATATAGGCCGACGCGCCGCCCACACGCGTGGCACCGTGCGTACGCGTGGCGGGCGAGGCGAGGGCGAGGGACGCGCGTCGTCTGGCCTTCACTGCGCCGCCCGTGAGCATCAATGGCGCAGGCTGACCGGCGCGGCAGCGCGGCAGCTTTGGCATTGATTCGCCGCAGGAAACAAGGCGATGAGGACGACGAAGGGCCGAGAAGCAAACTGGTCGCTGACGCGTCGGGCCCGCGGTTTCTTCGTGGCAAAAAACTTCGCCCGGCGCCCCCGAGCGCCCCCCAGCGCGCCGGGTTCGGGCTGGGTCCGCCGGCGCTGTTTTCGGCCCAAGCCGGCGAAAATCGGGCTCCTGGGGGCGCGACTGGGCCATTTTTTCGGCGCCGGCGCGAAAAAAACGCCTGGGGAGGCCTTCTTGGGTGCGCGGCTGGAGATGCCCTAACAGATTTCTGGTGCAACAATTTTAATGAACCGGGTTGAGATTTAACTTTCTTGCAGATCGATGTCGGGCGATGGAGGTTGCAGAATATAAAATGTCAGGCAACACGAACTCTCTGACCGGCGTAGCAACACCATGTAAGAAGAGAATTGCTGGGAGGCCAACAAATGCCCGAGACAAAGGACCCAAGGCCACAAAAGAACAACTTGCTGAGAGAGAGATGGATCTCCTGAAGCAACAGAGAAAGGAAGGCGGATGCAGCAATGGTGGAGTTGCAGGGCACAAGAAGACTTGCGAGCCGCTCGGTCTATACTTGGTTCCGTGCTCATCCCTATGAGGACAAAGGGCTTAGATAATGTGTGCATGCATATGGTCGTATGACCGATATGGGATTTTTTTTATTTTCTCCCCTTTTATCTCTGTAGGAAGTCCATCAATGCAGTTAGCTCAGGCAAAAAAATTCATTGTGGCACCTTATGAAATCAAATCATGATCAGACCATCACATTTTTAGTTTTTGAAATGACTTTTTTAGAAGTCTCTTATTTCATCATGACATCACTTCGACATAGTTTGTGAAATGATATAGCAAAAATATAATACTTAACAAACTACCCTAACCTGAGATAGCGCGGTAACAATGTGCCGCCTCCATAGCTCGTTATCTTCGATATTATAGGCAGTTATGACAACTTGTCCGCCAAGGTGCATCAGCAAGATAGGTGCCCAAAGCACCTGTAGACCATGGCTTTTGTGGGACGAGTTGTGCAACTGCTGGTATCTTTGCCGGTTGAAGAGCGTGGCTAGGGCAAATATCGCCACGGCATCGCTTCCGAGGAACGCGAGCCAGGTGACAAATCTGACCCATGGTGGGGCACCGGACTTGCGGAAGCCGGCAAAAATAGCGAGGACATACTGGATACCAAGGCTACTAAGAGCGAGGACTTGTAGCTGCCACTCACCCCACCATTGCACAGCACTTGAGAGTGGCAGCCCCATTCTCTTCTAAAAGCCCTCGATCTTGCTCACTTATGTTTCTATTTCTGAGAATGGTTTCCAACTGTTTACATACGGTTTTTCTTCTTATATACACGTAGGATCGAATGCTCTTGCCAAGTCCTTACGCCACGGTATGCACGATAAGCTTAATTATTATTCCGTTTTCATACCTAGATATCAACGTCTATGCTTGTCTTTGTATCTTTGGAGGCAAGTGAATCTATATCTTCCAGGAAAATACGAAGGAAACTCACCTGATGCGCGTACTGTCGTGTGTGGGAAGCTTCACCGGTCGATTGGCGTGTAGGTTAGTGCCAAGTAGTTCGTTACGTTGAAGACTTACCGAAAAAGGCTTTCACCCGCTTTATAAATAAAGCAAACCACCGAGCACAAAGTCAACAAGGTACCATCCGAACAACACACCACAACGCCACCGCAGGCAAGATCCAACACACACGCACACAAACACTACACGAGATTCAGCTGTGGGCACAACACAACAAGCCCAGCACAGAAGTGAGGCACGCACAACACATAAATGGCGGTGCGGCGAGGCGGAGAAGATCTAATCCGGCTCTAGTGGTGTACGTTAAGGACTTCTCAAGCCCGTTGATGCTTAATTACAGATTAAGTAGTGCTGGTTCCGTTCAGGTTATAGTACTCCCTCCGTCCCATAATATAAGAACATTTTTTACACTAGTATAGTGTTAAAAACGATCTTATATTTTGAGACAGAGGGAGTAGTTATCATTCAAGAAAGAAGGAAAAGAGTACTACCCGTTGCCTCTTACAAACTAAGTCAAGGGTATATGTCCTCAAGTCCTTCAAAATTACCTTGGCCGTCCATTAAGGTTTGATCTCACGGCCAACATACCATGGTACCTCTTGTGAGTACCACGTTAGTGCTGGCAGAAATGTCAGCGAGTCCTTTCGTAAAAATAAGAAGAGTGAAAAGGAGACCAGCACACAGCTTGTCACCGTGTGCTTGGTTTGAATTTCATTATCTATCCGTCAATCCGATTTTTGATTGACTTAGCCAATCTGTATTACTGAAGCTCTAACGGACTCTCCTCCTCTGGGTCGCCCCTGCCGCGGTGACCAGGGGGAACCCTAGCGCCGCCAAGCCCTCGGCCCTCTCCCCCACCTCTCCTGCCCGCCGCCGCCGGGGCGCGCCGCCGGGCAAAGCCCGGTTGGCGTCGGTGGCGGCAGGATCTCTCCTCCCCGCAGCGGCCAGACCTGGCGCGGGTGGCGTTCGGCGGCAGTTGGCGGCGCGTTGGCGACGGGGCGCGCTGGCGAGGGCTCAGGGGGCGACGGCAGGAGCTGCTTCTCCCAGTGGTCGCGTGGGGGGCCGTTCGGGGCGCGCCTATGGTGGCCGTGGTCGATCTGCTTCAGATCTGACCGCCGGCGCCTCGGGCGGCGCGGGGATCTCGGGGCGGCGGCCTCGATCGGTGGCACGCGGTGCGGCCTGCCTGGCGGGCGGCACCCGCGAGTGTAGATGGGGGCCCTCCACGGCTGCGTGGGCGGCGTGGGCGCAGCGGCGCTACGGCGGCTCCTCGATGGTCGCCCGGAGTTCCATGGGAGGCGTCGTCTCCGACTCGATCTACTCCTCCTGTTCATGTTGGCTACGGTAGCGACTACGGTCGACGCCAATACTGCCTGGATGGATCTGGCGGGTGGGCATGGATCCAAGGGAAACTCCAAGCCGGCGTGGCGGCCTAACCAAAGTCGACGCCCTCGGCGACGATTACCTTCCTGGAGGCTTCGGTGTGGATCATACGCCCCCCACCTCTGCCATGAGCACAGGCAAAAGCCTCTGTTTCTCTGTTTGGGCGACGATGGCACTTTGGTGTCGTGTTCCTTCCTGTAGGCGTCGGCCGAGGACTGCTCGGGGTGGTGGAGTTGCTGGTAGTTCGGAGTCGACGCGAGATGGCATGTAGGTGGAGCGGTGTGGCATCAACAGTATCATCGACGATGGGTCTCGGAGGCACGGCGCAGTCGAGTCTCGGCGTCCGATGCGCGGAGATGGACTCGCGCAGGAGGAGGAAGTTGTCTGGCGTCGTGGTGGCGTCGACGGTAGCTAGACCGTGCAAGGTAGATGCAACAGTACAACTCTGAAGATGGATTGATGGCAGGTGGCTGCAGCGGCCTCATACCCGGCAAGCGTCCTGGTTGAGGAGTGCGCCGGACTGGTAGGTGCCCCATACCCGGCAGGCGTCCTGGTTGGGACCTCAGGTCTTAGATGTTTAGGTTTGGCTGCGATGTCTGTTTGGTATTAGGCCCAGACTATCAGCGCCCCTTCATCGGTTGGATAGGTGTAGCGACAGTTGTTGCTTAGACGGTGGTTTTAGTCTTGTTGTTGTATGACTTTATAAGGTCTTATGAGAATAATTAATAAAGTGACCGTATGCATTGCCCAGATGCAGAGGCCGGGGGTCATCCTCCTTTTCTAAAAAAATTAAAAAAAATCCATCAATCCGATTTTTGATTGCTCAGCATATGCTTACCGGCTGGTGTACTATGCTCCAAGATTGAATTATAAATAACCGTGCCTCAGTTCACTTGCCTGATATTTGCTAGAAGCTGAGCACGTCAGCATTTTTTTTAACAATCGTCACTTCAGATGAATTGCCTTGGTCGACCTTCGACGATTATGGTAGTGGTATAGGATGGCGACCACCAGTTCCGGCTTCTGACGTCGCCCTCCAGGGTGGTCGAGGAAGACGAAGATTCTGCGCCTGGGCAGCCTTACCCACTCCGGCGGGGTAGACAAGCCAATGTCATCTGATACTTCCCCACCCATGTCAGGTCTGGGTCCTTTCTCTTTCTTGATCCATCCATTCCATTTTTTGGCTGCATGCTTGAATCAAAATGCAAACAACCAAATCCTATGTAGCAATTGATCTATTAGTTCATTAAAAAAATTGATCTATTAGTCGTGCAAAATGTTGCTGCGGCTTTTTGTGGCCTCGCTTGACTCAAACCTTGCGGCCTTCAAAGTTCAAAATATTATCCATTTACAAGGGAACATGTAATGTAATTGTTATATCTAACAATAGGAAGTAGGAGTGCCTTAGAATCTCCTCAGTAAGGTAGCTCTGAAAAAGTTCCTAGCAGATTTAAAAGAAAGAACAGAGACATCCCATATCTCCAAAACTGGGCCATGTAATAATGAAGACTCCCCTGTAAATTCCTGAACTATAATGAAAAGGCAGAGCACCTGCCATTGGCCCCCAAAACAAAAAATGAAGACTCTGCATTCTCATCCATGATGCATACACGATGCTGCAACGGCACACAGATTCTGGGAAATAAAGATGGTAGAGCAATATCAAGGGTTCATGGTCACACAGGGTGCAGTCTGATGATGGTTATGCAGGGGAATTTTATAACGGTGGTACTCGTATTATTTTTACAACCAGTTACTTATGTTCTTGATCATGGATTCTCATGGGTGCTTTGTGTTAGTGGAATTAGAAAAAAAAAATAACTAGGTGTGCGTAGTTTTGCTTTTGCTGAAGAAACTTATGGTCCTGCACTTCTGCAGGTTCTGTGTAATAGCTAAGACTGATAACCACATTCAGTGTTTCATGCTGAACTATAGTTCTATAAAGCATGACCCGCAGACTGCCATACACCAGGAAATACCATTGTCATGATTCATTGAATCATTTGCTGCTCAAGAGTGGATGAAGCCCACTCTGCAATTCCTGTGTAGGCTTGTCACTTTGCATTGTAAGGCTACTTCGAGAGCTTCTTCGGCTGCGGCAAGGAGCCAGATTGGAATTGGAAATGGCTAGCTAGCAATGTAGAATGAATGAATGATGCAGTAGCAGTATAGTCCGTGATGTGCCATCTGGACTACGTATGAATACGAGTAGCTACTGATGTGATGGGGAAAAGAACATCAGTTCGGGGGTTGCTGGATATCCACAAGAAGATCCTCAGAGCTGATGGTATTCCTGGGCTGTACCGAGGCTTCAGTTCACAGAGGTAATGCCATTCTTGTGTCATATCGCAGATGAGATTCTGACATAATTTGACACACTTTTTCCTTTTGTTGGTTGCTTTTGTAGGGAATTTTCTGCCGTAGGATGCGGCTACTCATTCCACACTTCGATGTAGACTCAAGTTTAAATAGCATTTTAAATAGCCATTCTTCTGTCATATCGCAGATGAGACTCTAACATAATTTAATTTGACATTCTTTTTCCTTTTGTTGGTTGCTTTTGTAGGGAATTTTCTGCCGTAGGATGCGGCTACTCATTTCACACTTCGATGTAGACTCAAGTTTAAATTCAGGACCAAATCAAGTACTGTACATGAATTCCTTCCGTGCAATAAAATCGATAGTTTGCGCCGAATGGTTCTTCACACTATTCAGAGGTTCTGGTGCAAAGGTTGACAAGCATGCCAAGAAGACCCAGCGTTTCACTCTCCCTCTTCTTTGCATCAGTACTGACTACTGAGAAGGTCTGGTTTTGCGGTGATTGCGATCATTTCCTCCATAGTATCACCATCTGTTTCTTGCCTCTCTTTCTTATTTGGAAGTTTAATCTGGTTCTTGTCTTGAACGCTGTCTGCCTCAAAGGAATTCAGTCCGAATCTTGTCATCAGTTTTTCTCACCTGACACAGCTAGTATGCAACAACATTTGCAGGTGCTTGTCACATAGTTGCGCAGCAAGTGATACCTGATCCCTCCTAATGTCTCCTCTCTTTGGTCGTCGGATCGTCATCGTCACAAGAGGAGATCGCATCGACGTGCTCAGTCGGGGCTCGGCACCAAGGTTGTATTGGCTGCAGCAAACTATATTTTTCCTTTTTGGGAATATCACACATGAAGCAGGATATTAGAATATTTGTTTTCCCCTGCTGTTGAAAAATGTAAAGCAGCAAATCCTGATACTTTTTCAAAAAGTTCTCCTATACTGTTAGAAGGGAGAGAGGGATTGGTGTAATAGTTGTTGTATTGCTTGAGCCTCGTGGGCATATATATATAGGAGTACAAAGACCAACTTGGAGTACAAGACAAGGCAGGAACAAATCCTAGTCTATCATATACTTCCTAATAATCCTTATACTCAACATCCCCCCGCAGTCACAACGGTAGCGACGCAGACGGTGAGACTGGAGAAGAATCCGAAGGCAAGCCGACGGACACCCCCCCACAGTCGTAACGGTCGACGCATCGCGGAGTCGTGGCTGGAGTGGAAACCAACAAGGTTGCTCAAGCAGGCGGTAGCCCTTTGTGCCGTTTGTCGATGTAGCTGAGAGCGTGTGTGGTGGAGCCGTGGTTGAGGTAGCCGTGCGAAGAATGCCGTGGTCGATGTCGAGTCGGGGTGGCCGGTGTCGAGGAAGTCGCCGTGGAGCCGCGGGCGCAAGGGTGCGCCGAGTTAGTCGTGGGCGCAGTGGTGTCGAAGTAGTGGTGCGCCAGGACGGAGATGATGTTGACGACGCGTCGCGCCGGGGTTGCCAACCCTGGGGACACATCATAGACGAAGGCACGCGTCGGTGTTGCCAGCACCGGGCATGCATAGACGGACGATGACGAAGTTGACGAAGCGCCGCGCCAGGCTTGCCAGGCCTGGGGACACATCGTGGACGAAGGCACGCGGCGGTGTTGCCAGCACCGGGCATGCATAGACTGGGACCTGCACAAGCTGTACACCATGTCGAAGAAGTCGGAGAGGCCAGCAGAGAAGGACTCGACGACGGTTGCGGCGCCAATCGGCACGGGGCCAATGTCGCCCGCGGTTGTCGGAGTAGATGAAGCGGTCGGGGTAGATGACGGCGACGCTGGCGACGAGCTGGTGCTGGATGAAGACGAACGGGGTGGACGGGCGGCAGCGGCGGCTACAGGGCTAGCGGCGGCGGCGGCCGAAGAAGAGCAGCGGCGGCGGCCTGACGGCGGCGGCGGCGGCTAGGTTATGAGCGCAGCGGCGATGCTCGAAGTAGGCGAAGAACCCTGACAGCGTGACGAAGACCGCGCGGACGGTGGTGTTCCCGCACCAAGACGGCACGGCGCATACCATGTGAGGTCGACGCGGGGTGACGGCGGAGCGGACCGCGGGCCGCGGCGCTACGGCCCGAAGGGGCGACGTAGCGGCGGCAGGCGGGTCGGGGCGACGGCGGAAGACCTCGGGGCGGCGGCGGGGACCGCGGTCCGTGACGCTGCGGCCCGAAAGGGCGACGCAACGGCGGTTCACGAGTCGGTGCAACCGCGGGGACGGCCTCGGGACGGCGGCGTGGACCGCGTGCCACGCTCGCTACGGCCCGACGGGGCGACGCAGCGGCGGCGCGAGGGTCGGTGCAGCCACGGGGACGGCCTGGAGCGGACGGCCCCGGAGCGGCGATGGACCGCGGGCCGCGGCACTACGGCCGGAAGGGGCGACGCAGCGGTGACGCGGGTCGGTGCAGCTGTGAGGAGAACCACGTGGCGATGGCGCTGCGGCCCGACGGGGCGACGCAGCGGCAGCCCGATGCTCGATCGGTGGAGAGGCGCGCTGAACTCAGGGACGATCTTCACGGGACCTGTGGAGGCGCGCGTAACCAACGGGCCAGGTCGGTCGCACGGCGTAGATGAGGCGGATCGCGGCGGCGGGCGGGTGATCAATCCGATCGCGCGCGAGGTCAGGGACGCCGCTCGACGGAGGAGTGGTGGCGGCGGAGTCCGGGGTGAGGCCGGCGACGACGGACGGCGGGAGACGTCAGCACCGGCACCCGGGCTGCCAAAACAGCGTCGACGCCCGGACAGCGAGGCCCGAACGACCAACGGAGCAGCGGCGCCCGAGTTGAGGCGGCCGACGAGCCTGATGCAGCCGAGGACGAGGCCGGCGAGGTAGACCGCCGAGCCGCCGTGCAGACGCGGCGGAGGCGGGTGACGTGGATCGATGGGCGGGCCGGCGCGCGAGCATCGGCTATGATTGGCCGACGCATGGCGCGAGGCCGCCGGGTCGCGGCGATGCAGGTGTGTCCCGGTCGGTGCAGGGCGATGACGACCGGCGCAGGGCGACGGGCGGACCGACGCGCGGACGGCGGCTGGCCCGGACGGGCTGCCTCGGCGCGCGTGGCCACCGGGTCGGAGGAGAGGCCGGCTGGTCGCGCCGGGGTCGGAGTAGAGGCGCACGGGGATCGACATCGGCGGCGGGCGACGCAAACCGATCACGGATAGATCGGAAAACCAAAAAGAAAAACGCCGATCAAAAACGACCGGCGAGAGAGCGAAAAAACCCGAAGCAAGGGCTCGGGAAAAAGACTCTCTAGGGCAGCCGGCCAACATGGCCGGCGGACGAACCCTAGGTACGGGCGGCGCGGCCCCCGGCGGCGGTCATGAAGGTCGACCGCCCCGGGGGCGGCGCACAGGTGCGGAAGCGGTGGCGGCTAGGGTTTAGGATCGACTTGCGATAGATACCATGTTAGAAGGGAGAGAGGGATTGGTGTAATAGTTGTTGTATTGCTTGAGCCTCGTGGGCATATATATATAGAAGTACAAAGACCAACTTGGAGTACAAGACAAGGCAGGAACAAATTCTAGTCTATCATATACTTCCTAATAATCCTTATACTCAACATATACCATGAAATAGAACGATTACTCTAGCACAACACCGCAATAATTCACGATCGAACTATTTTTCTTCAGAATTATAGGGGGTGGAAGATTCTTTCGGATATAAAATAGCAGAAAAATGTGCGAAGTCTGCAAGAGTGGCTTTACTTTCTCCCGTTGGGGGACATTAACAGTTGTGCAGCATCCGTTGGGGGACATGAAGCAGGAGATTAGAATATTTGTTTTCCCCTGGTATTGCAAAATGTAAATCAGCAAATCTTGAATTCATAGTTTTTTTTAAGTTTTCCTATACAAATGAAATAGAACAGTTACTCTAGCGCAACACCGCAATAACTCACGATGGAACTATTTTCCTTCAAAATTATAGGGAGCGCAAGGTTTTTTTGGATACAAAATAACAGAAAATATGTGCGAAGTCTGCAAGAGTGGCTTTACTTTTTCCCGTTGGGAGACATTAACAGTTGAGCAGCATATCATAAATGAATTCAGATTTCGCATGGTTTGTACAAAATTCATAGCTGAGGCAGGTGAGAATTTACGGAGTGCCGTAAAACCTTTTCAGGAATTTACTTAGGCAGGCGAGTCATGTCCTAACTTGTCAGTACTCCCTCCATCCGAAAATACTTGTCGAAGAAATTGATGTATCTAGATGTATTTTAGTTTTGGATACATCCATTTTTATCCATTTCTCCAACAAGTATTTCCGGACGGAGGCAGTACTTGTCAATGTAGGTCCTGAATTATAGAATGGGGGCATATTCAAAGATGGTGCCTACACAAAGTATTGTTACAAGGTGATGAATTGAAAAAAGGGAAACCATTGCCTTGGTGCCAGATTATAAAGAAAAAGAAAAGGATCTAGTGAAAATTTGAGCACCAAAGACATACTATGCACAGCCGTGCAACTCACATGATTTAAACTCGACTTGTGCCAACTTACAACATGTCATTATTCCATAAACCTGAAAACCAAGACATGCATTGTTTATATATGGGCAATGCAATTCTGGAATGAAAAAAGGAATCCAGTTCAGTTTGGAAGCCCAAGAAATGAAATCCAATAGCTGAGCAAGAAGGTACTGTAAATATGATGGCCCTACAGACCCATACCAAGAAAACAACTCCACTAACAAGAATAGAGAAAAAGTTAACATGGTGAGCACTGCAAAGAACATGTGAAATTCAGTTTAGATAGAAATAAATTGAAATTCTTCTAGATAGCTTAATTACAGAACACAAGCATCAACTTTCAAGTAGGATTACAATACCCTTCCAGTTGCAACATGCAAAAGCTGACACAAAACAAACACATGCTACATCCAAATGAAATTGTGGAGATCAGATGGAGAACAAACACCCAGTTAACAATGCTCACGTCCACAGCTCAACGATCCGCCAAAGCATCACTCATATGGAGGAAAATATCTATCTCAGTTCTGAGGGAAAAGCCACGCCGCTAGCATTTTGACGTCCTTGCATGCTACTGTCGGCAGTGGTATGAAGAAACAATTTCCATCTCGCATGTCATATACAGCACAAGAACTTGGCGCATCCTTCCAGAACCAGTCACAGCTGCCATCATCCATGAAGTAGATGCAATCCCCCTTCAGCTTGTACTGAGACACGTCAACAGATTGGGATGAACTTTGGCTGACGAACAATGCCTGGTCATCCCCAACACTCCTCACCTTCACCCAACTTCGAGACTGGAAGTCTGACTGACACACCTCAAATTCAATCCCTACTGGCTTGATACCACCAATCGTGTCATTATCACATTCACCAAATATTGTTCTCTGTACCAGCAGTAGTGCACCATGAGATTCAACTAGATACGACTCGAAGTAAGAGATGCCACCTTGGATCAACTTTAAGACACAGGGGGCACCATCAAGTAGACGCTCGATCCGAGACACCCTTAACTTGCCATTATCATT
The DNA here is from genome assembly GCA_900231445.1 of Triticum turgidum subsp. durum. Lineage (NCBI taxonomy): Eukaryota > Viridiplantae > Streptophyta > Magnoliopsida > Poales > Poaceae > Triticum > Triticum turgidum. The sequence continues at coordinate 24,344,912 of LT934112.1, read as the reverse complement.
GTCCTCTCTGACATTGATTGCCAAAAGGTTGTTGAACTCGTCAATGACATACAACATACCTTCATAGAACATCATGTCTATGACCGACCCTTTGCTGCCAAGTTCACTCACCAACCATGAGCTTGAACCCGGTTGGCAGTACGCAATAGTGCAAAGAGGCCAAATTTCAACGATGGCAGCAACAAGGAGTTCCAAGCACCTGATTACCTTGCGCAGAGATATCGCAGTATCCATCTGTAGCAGAGGACCAGACATGTCTTCATCCAGGACATCACGACCATTAATAATTCCAACAGGCTCATCCACAAGACAGAAAGAAGGATAGGTTAGGAAGCATCAAGGTGATCTCGGAGAAGGGGTCCATTAGGAAACTGGTGTCATTGTGTGCGAAGGCAAGCCAGTCACCGCAGGAGATGCAATAGTTGGCACTGCTGTGGAGCTTGAAGGATTCTTTTGCCCCTTCTCCATGGGGAAAACCGAAGAAGGTACCATCAGGGAATGCAAGCAATGGTAAAGGTGGGGTCAGGCAATGCTCTTGTCTGGAGAAGCGCCAATGGTGACATACAGCAGCGAAGCGCACACGGTCAGCGTGGGAAGGGAGGCGACGAAGGACCAGACCAGCAAGCTCTGATGGCAGGGCTGCTCATGATTGTCGATGATGGTGTGTCTGCAGCTTCTTGGCAAACGACATCCGCTTCACAGAAGAAAAGAATACTTGCCAGGCTTATATCACAAGATTACCACAACGAGATCTGAGGCAGAGACGGTACGCAATATGTCGATACCACAAATATAATGTGATCCATATGCTTCTACAGTTTGACAGTTTAAGAGGAAATCATCAATAGGATTCTCTTTGTTCATTTCAAGTTTCTTGCCTTATTCACCCTCAGAAAGTCAAATCTTTTCCACACAAGTAGGAATTCGAGAACAGCTAATCACATTGCATTACGTGTTTCCACTCATGAATAAAAAATCAAATCTAGAAATGTTTCAGTTTGTACTGCAAGAGGAAGAAACCCTCTGTTCTGGAAAAAAAAAGATAGCCTCTTCTGAATTAATCCTTCAGTAAAAATCCTCTAAAATAAATCCTTCAGTGAAAATCGAGCAAACCACCTCTAATCAATCCCCAATTTATCACTTCTCGGGAAAAAAATCCCCAATTTATCATCACAAGGTCAGCACACCGCCTCGTTTTGTTTTTGTTGTCTCCAGTTTTCCGATGGAAACATATTATTGCACGACAAAAATATATTCATAACCAAAAAATGTTCACCGATTTATAAAATCATGAATTCAAATTTTCTCATGAGTTTTTTAAATTACTGATAAATTATAAAAAATGTTTACAAATTTATTTTTATTTTTGTCTATGAAAAAACAAATATTTTATAAAAAAATTTACAAAATTTTTAAATATTCATGTTTTTATAAATGTTTGTGAATTTTAAAATTCTATGGATCTTAAAAAAAATTGCTGCGAGGAAGAGATGAAGTCAAGTCCTTGTGCTCCAATACACGATGGGTCGGGGGTAGATCACCATGGCAGGGGTGAAGCGGAAGTCCCCGGATACCAAGAGCATGATTCCATTTTTCAAGGTATTGTTCACCCGGAGCGATGTTTCGCGGAGCAGTAGCGCCTCTCGAAACCTCTAGCCCATCAGCACGCTTGTTCACTGCGGAGACCTTGCCTTGAACGCTCCCCGATGCCCTCTCTTGCTCGGGATGCAGATGTGTCCTCCTCTGCAGCCCACGTGAGGGTTCTGCTATGGTGAGAGGGCTTGCTCTTGCTGGAACATCTGATGCCTCTCCTCCTTAATGGTCCTCGCCATGATTCACGTACCATCTCCAGCCTTGCTTTCTCAGTTGCACACTCTGCGGACTCCAGTAATGCCTCGAGGTATTGGCCTGGAATCCATCATCGAGGGGAGCGAATCGCAGAGTGGGTGTGGAGGAGGCCAGAGATCGAAAATCTCCTAGATCTTGGTGAGGCTGCTCTTAGAACTATCCCTAGACCCACTCCTGAGTGAGTTGGGGAGTGAGCACTCGAATGCAGGAATGAGCATGTATGAGTAGGAGTGGAGTGGTAGTGGAGCTCGCCAGTCGGAGGAGAAATGTGGGGAGCAGGCCGGGTGGTCGATGGAGTCACGAGAGTGATATTGTTTTCGTGTATATGAAGGTGGTTGGTTTCCGAGAAACGCTCTAGTAGACTTGGTATATATCTATTCCCATGGGGTATAACCATCCGATAATATACAATAACTCACAAACAAGTCTCATGTCGGTACATAAAATGATGTTGCGATTGTTCAAAAAAAAAGTTTGGTCAATATGTAGCTTCAACTGTATCTTCTTTCACACCTTTCGAGCTATCGTACGATGGATGGAAGCGTCAACTCAACTTAGGGTATTTCCTTAGGTGACATGAGACATGCCCCAAGTCACTTTGTGATAATGCTTGCTTTGGTAACATGCCCAGAGGGAGATGTCTGAAGTCAAAAATTTGAATCATCACCGTTCCTTTCGTGGGGAAGATATAAGCAGCCCACAATCTTTTTGCGGTGATCGTGTACTTTGGGTGGAGGCGTAGTTTTAGATGTAGGCAGTGGCTACCGCAGACGCCTCTCCCCCGGGATTGACCCATCATCTCTCGGTTCATGTGCTAGTATGCACCACCCTCAATCATACTTGCAGCATACCATTGATCAAAGATGTTTTGTCTCAGTGTGATATGGCTGCATTATAATTTTCCATTTACTTGTGACGGGAAGCGGAAGCACATTCAGAAAAAATGCAGCTACAAACGGACTTATTAGAGCCAGTCATTTTGTCTCCGGGTGACGCTGATATTCGGCGTTGTAACTGAAAATGAGGACATTACTCTTCATGAAAATACTATGACTGACCCTACGGAAATATAGGTGCATGCTAAAACAATGTTAATAGTGTAAATTTTTGCTAGTGTAATTTGAAAAAAAAAATGTTGGTGACATTCAAAAAATATTCACATGTTTCAAAAAATGTACGCATCATTTTAAAACATTATACAATGTAAACAATTGTTGGTGACATTTCAGAAAAGTAGTTCATATCATTAAAAAATAAATCATACAATTTAAAAAATGTTCACGCATTTCAAATATATTTTTGTGACATTTTTAGAAAATATCTGTACAACGTAAAAAAATGTTCGCATAGTTTTCAAACATGTTTTATATCATTCAAAAAACTTTTTCCCACATGTAATTGAAAAATGTTTAATACATATTGAAAAATGTTAAGCATGTATTTGAATTTCTTTAAACATGTGTAAAAAATTTTAATATGTATACAAAGGTACACAATGTGTATAAAAAGCAGACACCAAAACAGTTATTTAAAGAATGTGAATCAAATATTTGAAAAATATTAAATGTGTATAAAATTTTATCATGATGTATACGGATAATGAATGTACAATGTTTATGAAAAATATAGACATATGCAGGAGAGAAATAAAGGACCGGTACATACTGAGAAAAAAACAAAGAAAAACGGGGAAAAGAGAAGAAAAACTGAAGAAACCAGGAGAAAATCAAAGAACATCGCTGCAAAGAGTGAAAATCCAATTAAAATCCACAAAGAAAAAAAAACTTGCAACACTGTAGAGTAATAGAATGACCTAATAACGTGCTTTGACGTTGTTTTTTTTTACTGAATCTACTTATGTGTGGTGCGTTCGAGCGCACTTGCACGGCGCGTCTTTGTCTTGCCTTAAGCGAGATGTAATTTAACGTCCTGCAGACACACATACATCAGCCACACACACTACGCATGTAGCCTCGTACGCTAGCTTCCGATTTTTTTTTCCTTTTCTTTCTTATATTTTGAAAAAAAATTGCGGGTGATATTTTGAAATATTCAAAATAAATATACTTCAAAATAAATAATTTACTTACATTCTCAAAAATGTTCAGCATCTAGAAAAATTATTAGCATAATTGTTTAAAAATAATTCATACAGTTTGAGAAATGTTCATGAGAATTTGAAATTTTGGGCATTACAAAAACATATTCGTGGCATTCTTAGAAAATATTCGAAGGCGGACTAGCCTGGCCCCGCGCTGTCACCGCCGGAGTCGCTCCCAGCCTCATCTGCGGCGGCCATCACTCACGCGACCTGTCGTGGGAATGCCGGAATGGGAGTGAGCGGAGAACCTTTTTTTAGACAAGTTTTTTTTGAGACAAGTGAGCGGAGAAGTAAGGAAGCCGCCCATGCGTATAACAAAGTGGACTCGTTGTCGGCTATGGATTATTGGGCCTGACGGCCTATCTTTGTCTGGCTAGGTTGAATCCTGATACTACCATGTTAATTAATCAAATTTAAATGTTTTAAAGTTTTCCAAAATGGTTTGTGAATGTTCCCAAAATCATGTTTCTACAATCCCTAAAAGATGAAATGCAAATCAAATGATATAGAAACAAATAAAAAATAATTTATTTATTTATTCTTTTATTTGTTTCTCTACGTGCATTTCAAGTTTGGATATGAAATTTCTGTAGAACTTATGGACACATGTTTTGTGAACGTACCTTATTTTTAATTTTTTAAACATTTTGTGGAGTTCACAACCTTTGGGATGTTGGATATGCTGGGAGCACGGATCAGAGCATGTTGCAACATCCACACCCTACCAGTCTGGTTCTAATATGTTAGTGAAGGTCTCCGGGCTACCACATATAGTGATCTCTCGTATAAATATTGCTTTTCGATACACTTTAAGTGATGATGATCAATACATCGAGTTGCATTGCCAAAACTTTCTTTTCCAACACTTGGCACTCATATCCTGAAGTATACTAGTCATTTTGGCCATGTCATCGGTGATAGAATCATGAGCTATGCTTACACACGGTGTTCTCCATATCACCTTCCTAAAAGGCACACCTAGAGAAGAACCATGACCTGACCCTAGTATGTTGTATATCTGGTCAATCCTGATGTAGTTCTCCCTGAGGTGACGAATAAAATCCATTGCTAAAGTGCTTATGACGCTATGTCATTTCCATTGTTTTTTCTCACAAAAAATCACAGATAGTGGGTGATTGTGCTTGTTAATGAAAACGGTCACATACCATCCATGGTCGTCAGTTTGATGTAGTCTTATACGGGCTTCACAATCAGTGTGGCATGATGTTGTGTTATGCCCTTCTTCTTTGCCCTGTGATAATCATGAAGACACAGAGTCATAGGCAGAAAAAAAGTATGTCCCATTAAACTGTCTGAGATCATACAAAATAATAAGTTAAAGATGATGCATACCACGCAGTGGCAAACGATGTCCTGGATGCTCTGTATTTTTTCCTGTTAGTGCTACTCTTTCCATAGCGAATACCAAAACCTCACTCCCAAGAGAAGATGTTGTAGAAATTGTAAGCTTCATCCTTTGAATCAAAAATATGCGTTAAATTTCTAAAAATATTCAAGCATTTCAAAAACTATGTTTGTGACATTTTAAAAAATTGTTTATACAACATATAAAAATATTCGCATAGTTCAAAAAAATTGTTTCATATAATTAAAAAAGTCAATATGTATTTGAAAAATGTTTAATATGTATTCAAAACAAATGTCCACAACATGTATTTAAAAAAATTAGCCATGTTTTGGAAAACTATTAATCATGTATATGAATGTTTTACATGCATATAAAAATGTACCATGTTTATAAAATAGACATCAAAACATATAACTCAAATAATTGTTAATCATGAATTTTAAAAATGTTAATGTGTATAAAAAATGATGCTGGTGTATACGAAAAAGAATATACAATGTGTACGAAAGTGTAGACATGTGTTAAAGAAGTAAACAAAGAAAGAAAACCATTGAAAATAAAAGAAAATCCTTGCAAAAAGTGAAAAACCTGATAAAAAAATTACACAGAAAAGAAACTTCTGCAATTGCACTTTAATTGCCAGCCTAATTGCCGACCGACCCTGGATCCACGCCGCTTTTTCTTCGGCCCCGCCTCAAATTCGTCGACGAGATGCAACAACACTAGGTTATCATCATCGTCGTCGAGGGTTGTCTCTTCTATATCCGAATCATCGGACGAAGACGCCGAGGACTAACTCCAATCCAGCTACAAAATGCACACAAAATTGTCATGAATTTCACCCGAACCTACTCCGGACCAAATTGAGCACGAACCCGCAGGTGTTGGATATAACATGCCCGAAGCAAAGCCGCGCCGCACCATTATTATCCCCCGCCGGCCGAAGCAAAGCCACGCCGCCCCTTTCTTCTCCCCAGCCGGCCGAAGCGAAGTCGCCTCACGCCTCCCCTTTCTTTTCCCCGCCGGCCAAAGCAAAGCCGCGCCGCCCGCTTCCTCCGACGCGCTCCGCTCACAGGCGCTGGAAGCACTGGATCCGCAAGCTACAAGCCCATGCACCGAGCTCCGGGACGGATCCATGGCGCCGGAGGTGGCCGCGACCGGCGACACAAATAGGCACCCCCGCTGTCAAAACTAGGTGGAATTATGCAACGCAGGGCAGCAAGAAGGGGTAGGAATTTGCGGCGGCGGGGAGTAGAGGCAGGAACTAAAGCTGGCGGAAATGGGTTCGCGCCAACGGAAAGGAGGGCCGGCAAAATCGGGTGAAATCCCGTAGATATGTAGGAAATGGGGGCGCGGATTCGGGATCCCACAAAAAACTTCGAGACGGCCGGATTTGAAGGATCTGCTTTGGATGGGTTTACGGGCTTCATCTCGCAAACCGACGGTTATTATACCGGATGGCCCAGTTTGTGGGATCTTCTAGATATGCTCTTAGCGTGCGTATGGAGCAAAGGCACAAGCAGCATGAAGTTGTGGCTACTGCCATCGACAAAGCCATCGTTCCTGTTGTTCCCAAACCCCATGCGTTGATGGAATGGGCAGGGATAGATGTTTTGCATGGCGGGAAGCTCCGTGGCATCACCAGAGAAAGGGACGAGGGCCAGGGGTGGTGCCGACGTGGACGTGGAACCAGACAGTGCCGAGCGAACGGAAATTATTCTCACAACGAGTATGTTTGAGGATCCGAAGGCAAGATGAACCAATTTTACTCCTCTAAAGGTAATAAGGGATCGTCTAGGTCCGATTTAACCCCTCCATACCGGTTAGAGAAGTAAAAATTCGGTTTTGAGGGACAGGCTAGGTCCGATTTAACCCCTCTAAATCGGTTAGAGGAGTAAAATTTCGGTTTTGAGGGATTGGCTAGAGATTCTCTTAGTTTCTCAGATGCATGGAACCTTATCAATTGTTCTGCAACTTTGAATTTTGTATTTAGATATTTAGAGTGGCACTTTCAAGTTGTCAATTACAAATTTGAGAAAAAAAAAATCAAGGTACTTGGCACCAGCAGTAGCTTCGGTTCAAGTACTTGTGAAAGTGGCAATGTTTTACATATCCTACAAATATTATTATGCATTGTTATTTTGTGAAACTTTTGATTTGACATAAAATATTTGCTTTATTTAGAAAGCAGGGCCAAAGCATCTCTCTAGATAGTCTCCCAATCGACCGGCCTTACATATTGGTAGGGATTAATTGTTCCATTCAGAACAACTCCTTCCGTCCCATAATATAAGATCGTTTCTCAAGCTATGTTAGCTTGAGAAACGATCTTATATTATAGGACGGAGGGAGTATAACTGGTGATAAGTGGACCCATCATGGTTTAATCAATCGCCAACAACTCTTCCACGCATCTAGCTGGCAAGATGTGGCAACACCAAATTCATACTGAACTTTTAACAAAAAGTTCCTAAATTCACACACTGACATTTATGTGAAGAGCCGGTACACATATTTTATTCGAGTATACTATTATTAATTTGGCTGTCCCTTGACCACCTTCTTGCTAAACCAACATGCATTTTATCTACGTTGGGTGGCCTACACTGACCCAAAAGAGAGCGTGTACGTAGGAAATTGCAGAGTACTGTACTCTTAAATTGTCCTCATAATGGTGAGATAATTAAGGTTGTTGGCTGCAAGGGGATGGGACAGGACAGGAGCTCCTCCGCTGTCGCTTTTACTCTATTTAAGGAGCTCCAAGCACACCACCATCCTTTCACACCCACACAAAGCAGAGCAGGTGAGCAACCCCTTCTCTCTCTCTCCCTCTCCCTACCCCAAGATCCAAGAACACAAGACGAAGGTGAAGATGATGCTCCGGCTCGTCCGTGAAGCTAGGTACTTCATTTGATTCTCCATATTCACTCCGATCCTCTCCCTGTCTCACCACAGCCTTCTATTGTATACACATGAGGATTTTTACTGTTATATGCTCGTACGCATGATGTATGTGTGGCTTCCTTTGGTAATTTTGTTGAATCTTATTGAGGCTGGCATGGTTAACTTTTGTAGCTGTGCATATATGACATGCAGACCAGAAAGAATTAACTCTATAGGTTGTGGGGTTATGATAGTACTATGGAAGAATGTTCACTTCCTCTCGTCTTTTCTTGTAGGAGGGCGGTGGCTTCCTCGGAGTTGGTTGGCAGGTCAGACGCCAGGCGGTGGCTATCGACGGCGGCGACGAAGGGGAGGTAAGAAAAAGAAAGACACTAGCTGCATGCATTAGATGTGTATCTGGTGATCAGACGGGAGATCATGCACATAGGTGGATCTCTCCGTTGAGACTTGAGAGGGTGGGTGTTTAGAGTAGTTTCATCATGAGAGAGAGAGAGAGAGAGAGAGAGAGAGAGTTGGAAGCTGGGCATGTGCATGAATGTTTGGTGGCGAGTTGGAAGCTCGGCAGTTTCCAAGAACAGTGCGCTACTGTTCCCAAAAAGCGAAGCCAGCAGGCGACAGTGCCAAGAGCTTTCACCAGTAGCAAGAATCTTTATGTTAAACTATGCGCGCGAATGCTGGATTTTGTAGTCGTATGACCCAACACCTTTTCCCTTAGATAATCCTGCCTTTTTTTGCATGCATGCTGATCTCTTTCTCAGACAGATCACCGTTGTTCGTGTCTCCTTTTCCTTTCTTTTCTTCCCCGTTTGACTCCATGCATATCAAATCGGATCTCATACTAGTTTCTTTTAGGAAATCATCCTAGTTGTAAAAGATACCTAAATTGAAAAAAAAATATGGCAGTTTATTTTCTTGACTAATTATGTCTTGTGTTTGTAAGCATGCATGCTATTTCTCTTGGTAGAGTACTATCTCCGTCCGGGTTTATTAGTCCTCTTTGTAGTTTGTGCCAATTTTTGATCAAAAATTTAACTAACAAAGTGTTAATGCATGTTAACAAAAATTATATCCTTAGATTCGTGTTTGAACATAATTTTCAAAGATATAATTTTTGGTGACATGCATGAACATTTTATTAATTAAATCTATAGTCAAAATTTGGCACAAAATACAATGGGGACCAATAAACCAGGACGGAGTTAGTAGCCAAACTTTGATCATAAATTTAGCTAAGAAAATAATAATGCATGTCATCAAAAATTATACCGTAGGATTCGTATTTGAATATAGTTTCAAGTGATATCCTTTCTGATTACATGCATTAATATTTTATTAGTTAAATCCAAGGTCAAAATTGAGCACAAAATACGAAGGAGACCAATAAACCAGGACGGAGATAGTACATTCTATTGATTTTACCCTACTATTACATCATATTTCGTTCATAGTTTTAAAAACCGGACCGACGACCAAACTAGTGAAACTGTTTTTTTTTTTTTTGAAACAAGAAACTAGTGAAACTGTGGATTCATCTTTTCAGTTGTCCCACAGCTGTGTCTTTTAGTAGTATCTCATTAGGAAAACGTACAAATACAGTCAAATATGTGTGTACTAAAGAAGACAACCTAGCCCAACTGGCCACCTAATTGGTCCCACTCCCGCCACCTAATTTTAGGAAACGTTATTAGGACTCCCAGCAGCGTGGCCTAACCGTCTAGCTCGAGCGCCCTTGTCTCTTCACCAGTTCTTTTAAGAAAATTTTGGGTTCGCCTCCTTGTCCCGGTCTGTGAAGAATCGGAAAAGGCGCTGGTTTCGACTTTTTTCCATTCAAACCGAAGGTCTGGTCTGGCTTTTAAAACTATGCTTTAATGTACAATCTCTCCTTTTCATTTAGAAGGTTTTAGTTGTATTATACGAAAACTTTAGTCTCCTGAATTTTTCAGTCAGTCAAATTTCGTCTAATTTTGTGCAGACTGGAGGGGAAGACTGCGCTGATAACCGGAGGAGCAAGTGGGCTCGGTAAGGCCACAGTCCATGAGTTCATCCAAGAGGGCGCATCCGTAGTTCTCGCCGACATCAATTCGCAGCTGGGCCTCCAAACAGCCGAGGAACTCGGCCCGCAGGCCCACTTCGTCCACTGCGATGTCGTCCTGGAGGACAACGTGGCCGGGGCCGTGGACACCGCCGTCGCAAGGCACGGCCGGCTCGACGTCATGTTCAACAGCGCCGGCGTCGTCGGTTCTCTCTCCGGCACGTCGGAGATGGCAACCCTGGACCTGGACCAGTTCGACGACATCATGCGCGTGAACCTGCGCGGCACTCTGGCAGGGATAAAGCACGCCACGCGCGTCATGGCGCCGGCAGGCTCCGGCTCCATCCTCTGCATGGGCAGCATCAGCGGTATCATGGGGAGCCTCGGCTCGTACCCCTACTCGCTTTCCAAGCTCGCCATCGCCGGCATTGTCAGGACAGCCGCCGCGGAGCTCGCCCGTCACGGTGTCCGCGTCAACTGCATTTCGCCACACGCCGTGGCGACGCCGATGGTGGTGCGGCAGTTCTCGCAGATGCTCCAGGGCGCCGACGAGGCCACGGTGACGGCCATCATCCGGAGCCTCGGCGAGCTCAAAGGCGCTGCTTGCGAGGCCGTGGACGTGGCCAGGGCTGCCGTCTACCTCGCCTCCGACGACGGCAAGTACGTGTCCGGCCACAACCTGGTGGTGGACGGTGGGTTCACCACGTACAAGTATATGAACGTGCCGTTCCCCAAGCCGCAGGACAGCGAGTGATTATTACTGGTCAGTTACAAAAGGTTGGTTTGGCTTTGTGCTCATGTGGTACTGTACAAAACTGCACCTAATTATTCAACGGGGAGAGGAGAGTGAGGGCTTTTGTTCTTTGGTGTAGAGGTGTTGTGTTTTTTGTGGTTTCAACTGTGGAGTGACGATTAATCCCAAGTGTCAACTGTCCGCGGCTCTATCATAGATATTTTTTCAGACCAATTATCTTTTTTTTTCTCAAATACGGAGTGCACGAGTAGGGGAGAGCCCCATCACAGTAGAGTTTACATGACGATATTACGTGCAAGATTTAACCATTCCACGAAAAACGGAATTAACTGGACTACTTGCTAGACTCCCACTGTCCAACTACCACCAGGAAAGACTCGAGCTCACCACGCAGAATACCCGCTTGGTTCCATACAATACAATGCACTCACTCGCAAAACCTCGTAAGACCTGCTCCACGCAAGGCAAGACGTTGCACCATCCAACACGATGGCGTTCCGGTGCTTCCATAGCACCGACATGACTAGGATCCCGGTAGCACGAATCGTCTTCATTTGTAATCCACCGTGGGAACACCTTGCAGCTATCCCAAAGCAGTGAAAACCTTGGTCCAGACCTCTCTGCCAAACACATAGCCGGCAATAAGGTGAGTAATGTTCTCGTCATGCTGGTCAATGGGCAGCCGACTTGGTGCGGAAGTCCCCGTTGCGCCAACCGGTCAGAAGTCCAGCATCTGTCTTTGAATGCAAGCCACGCGAAAAACCTGCAACGTAACGGCGCCCGGGAACTCCAAGTGAATGCCATGGTAGGTGAGACCTCCATCGGCGTGAACTTGGCCGCATAAGCCGACCTAGCCGAGAATTGTACATGTTTCTCCCATGACTTAGTACACTCTTCATTCCTCAGATGAACCTATCTAGGTTCATGAAGATAAAGATTGGAGAACTGGAGAGGATAGCTTTCCTTGTTTAAAATGTAAAAAATAACATTGCACTTCTACAAACAATTAATTACATTGCTACAATTGATCGTTGATTAAAATGAGTTGCACAACTCCGCTCTTCATCGTGGAAATGATGGTGCGTACTTCAAGTTTACACACCCATGTATGTATACCTTTCTCAGGAAATATCTTAATATCTTGAAATTAGCAGATTTAGTAAAAAAAATTCCATGTATGTATACGTTTCTCTGAAAACATTTTGACCCCCTCGCTGCGTGTATCGATCTATCTAAAAGAAACTAAGTTACTGAATATTAAAATTTTAATTATATCTAAATAAAATAAAATTACGTATTTACCTCCCAACATATGACATTTCACAACACTGTATACTATTCCCTTCATCCCATAATATAAGAACGTTTTTGATACTAGTATATTAGGGAGTAACAATGGTAGGTGTTACAGTTGTTTTGTCATAGAGTTGGAACCTGGGCATGTGCATGAATGTTTGGTGGCCAGTTGGAAGCTCGGCAGCTTCCAAGAACAGTGCACTACTGTTTCCAAAAAGCGAAGCCAGCACGCGACAGTGCCAAGAACTTTCACCAGTAGCAAGAATCTTTATGTTAAACTATGCACGCGAATGCTGGATTTTGTAGTCATCTGACCCAACACCTTTTCCCTTAATTAGAAAATCCCACCTTTTTTTGCATGCATGCTGACTACAGATCACAAATTTTGATGTGACCTACCTCTTCCTTTTCTGGACTATTGTAGCCCTTGCATATTAATACTCATTTGGATCTCATCCTAGTTGTTGTAAAAGAATGGTGGCTTCTTTTCTGTATAGAATATGTCCTGATACTTATAAGCATTCATGTGCTTTTCTCTTATTAGATTACTTACGTTCTATTGATTTTACACTATCACTTCACACCCTCTTTCTTAAAAACTTAAGCTATGTTCTACAAGAACTTTTTACTTAGTCCCAATGCTAGAGGTATAATCGGGTTCAGTTAAATATAAGAAGACACGGAGATAGAATTGATTTAATCATGCATTACCTACCTTGTACTTTAAGTCTCTCTCCCCCACTGTACACTATATATACTCGCCACGAGGGCCAATACAAACAACAGAACACAACAAGAAATGCTTTATCCATTCCCTAATTTTCACCTGGAACTCCTCTATTCCCAGAAAACATGCGGACACTATGACTCAGTAGAAAATGTCCTTTATCAAAACTTCTGACACGCCTAATTTTGTGCAGGCTGAAGAATTCTACTCACCGGAGGCACAAGCGGGCTCGGTGAGGCCACGATCCACGAGTTTATCCAGGAGGGTGCTTCTGTCGTTCTTGCCGACCGCCAGAGCTATTTCTCGCCTATAGCAAGCCGGTAGGTTGTCTCGCTATAGATGAGCGCGAGCGGGCCGACCCTTTTAGTGCAGTCTTCTCGCTCGCTGTCGGTTTGGTTTAGGTCTGGTTTTCTTCGTTTCTTTTCTTCAGTTCTTTTTCTTTTAACCTATTTTCTTAAGTTTTTCTTTTTTCTTTGTTATATCTTTTGTTTTCTTTTGTTTTTTCTCAGTTTGGCTAGTTTTTCCTTCTCTTTCTTTTCTTCTTCGTTTTTATTTGTTTCTTTTCTTTGATGTTCATTATTTTATTTACTTTTCTTTGTTTCTCTTTCTTTTCACCGTTTTAATCCTGATTTCTATGGCTTTTCTTTCAATTTTTATGTGTTTTTCTTTACGGTTTTTGGAACCTTTTTTTATTGTTTCTTGTTCATCAGTTTCTTTTATATATTTCATTGTTTTCTATGTTTATTTGTCAGTTTTCATCTTTTTTTAATTTCCTTTTTCGTATAGAACATGGTATTTTTTAAATACATCAACTTTTTTAAAATACACACTTTTTTATGTATACATTTTCCAGATACATTGTATATTTTAGGAATACATCAAGAATTTTTTTTATATGTTACTTTAACATCTTTCATATAAACATTTAATATCTATCCAATACATGATTACATTTAAAAAATATTTTTGATGTGTACTTTTCTCATACACATTCTACATTTTTTTGTATACATCAGGAGTATTTTCTATATACACATTTTTTACATATAAACGTTTAACATTTTTCTAATACAAGAGCAGCCTTTTTTAAAATATATTTTTATCCGCACATTTCTCATGCATATTCTACATTTTTTTGTATACACCAGGAACATTTTCTATATACACATTTAACATTTTATAAATACATAATTAACATTTTTTAAGAATGTATTATTTGTGTCTACATTTTCCATATGCATTCTACATTTTTGGTGTACATGAAGACCACTTTTTACACATGTTTAACGTTTTTAAATACATGATTAACATTTTCTAGATACATGATTAACTTTCTAAAACATATATATTCTATTGTCTAGTTTTTTCCATACGCATTGTACATTTTCTGTATACATCATAAACATTTTTATACACGTTTAATATTTTCAAAACACATAACTAACATTTTTTAGTACTACATGGTTAACATTTTTTATCATATGTTTTGTGGATACTTTTGCATACACATTTTACATTATTTGTGTACATGATAAACATTTTTAATAGATGATTATAATTATTTATTTCGTCATATAAAGTGATTTTTATAAGGGGAGTGCTATGCGTCGGTGAACAGATGTTTTCAAAAGATCCGCCGCCTCCGCAGCTGTTAGATCTATCACCATCCAACAGTCTATCTTTCCTCACCATTGCAACAGAGGTTGTGTTGCAGAAGAAAAAAACGTCTTGACTTTCTTTGCAACATAGATATGTTGCAGGAGGCCTTTTGCAAGAAGGATGATGTTGCAGAAATTTATTGCAATGGAAAATGATGTCGCAACACCACCATCGTTGTTGCCGTCGCCCTTTGCAACTTCGACGTTGTTGCAGAAACTCGTCGGCGCCTGGCCGCACGGCCTGGCGGGCACATGCGGATTTCACGACAACGCATGAGGTCGAGGTGGTTAAGCCAGAGGTCAGCGCGGGGTCGCGACGCTCGCGGACGCCAGATGGAGGCGATTTTGCGCAGTGGCAGTGAGCTCCTGGTGGTGATGCGATGGCGGTCGACAACCAGGTAGCGGAACTTGGTTGTGGATGTGAGTCATGTTTGCGGTTGTTTCTGGATCTGTACCTTGTTGAGTCGAGAAGGCCACCACCGTCAGAAACTTGGTCGCCGTCACCACCGTAGGGGATCTGCGCCTGGTCGTCCCGGTAGGCCTCTAACAACGTTGTTGTGAGATCTAGCCACTGTCGCTCCTCCTCAATCCCAGCCACTGCAGGAACTAGCCCCCTGGTCGGTTTGCAGCAAAGGCCCAGTAGCAGTCTTACCTTCTAAAACATGGGTGAAGTGCATGAATATGGAGTAGCTGGCGGTTGGCTCCCGATCGTTCAATGAAGAGACAATCCGATGGACACCACGGCAAAGGATGCTCACCTGAAACTAGCCCCCGTCGCCCCTCCTCAATCCCAGCCACTGCATGAACTAGCCCCCTGGTCGGTTTGCAGCAAAGGCCCAGTAGCAGTCTTACCTTCCAAAACATGGGTGAAGTGCAGGAATATGGAGTAGCTGGCGGTTGGCTCTCGATCGTTCGATGAAGAGACAATCCGATGGACACCAAGGCAATGGATGCTCACCTGAAATCGGCAGGTTGAAGGCAAGTGTTTCCCTTTTAAAAGAGAAAAATTCACTACAGGTCCTCATACTTGTCGCGTTGGCCGCATTTCTCCTCGTACTTGCAAATACCCAAAATACAGTCCTACAACTTGTCTCAGGTGGTCGTCTACGGTCCAAAATACCATTTCCTCTACGTATCTGCTGACTTGGTTGTTGACTGGCGAGTCCACGCGGGCTTTGACCGTCAGCTCATCATAAGGCGCCCTGGGCAAGGGGATTCGGGGGAATGTGAGGGGGTTTATGTTGGGGAACGTAGTAATTTCAAAAAATTTCCTACGCACACGCAAGATCATGGTGATGACATAGCAACGAGAGGGTGGAGTGTTCGTCCACGTACCCACGTAGACCGTAAGAGGAAGCGTTAGCACAACGTGGTTGATGTAGTCGTACGTCTTCACGATCCGACCGATCCAAGCACCGAACGTACGGAGCCTCCGAGTTCAGCACACGTTCAGCTCGATGACGATCTCCGGCCTCCGATCCAGCCGAGCTCCGGAGATGAGTTCCGTCAGCACGACGGCGTGGTGACAATGATGATGTTCTACCGGCGCAGGGCTTCGCCTAAACTCCGCGACGATGTGACCGAGGTGGAATATGGTGGAAGGGGGCACCGCACACGGCTAAGGAACGATCCGTAGATCAACTTGTGTGTCTTTGGGGTGTCCCCCGCCCCCGTATATAAAGGAGCCAGGGGGGAGGAGGCGGCCGGCCTAGAGGGCGCGCAAGAGTAGGACTCCCCTTTTCCAAGTAGGAGTAGGAGAAGGGGGGAAAGAGGAGGAAGAGGGGAAGGAAAGGGGGGGGGGGCGCCGCCCCCCTTCCCTTGTCCTATTCGGACTAGGAGGGGGAGGGACGCGCGGCCCCCTCCTGGCTCCTTCCCTCTTCTCCCTCTTGCCCATGTAGGCCCATTAACCCCCCGGGGGGTTCCGGTAACCTCCCGGTACTCCGGTAAAATGCCGATTTCACCCGGAACCATTCCGATATCCAAATATAGGCTTCCAATATATCAATCTTATTGCTTGACTATTCCGAGACTCCTCGTCATGTCCGTGATCACATCCGGGACTCCGAATAAACTTCAGTACATCAAAACTTATAAACTCATAATAAAACTGTCATCGAAACGTTAAGCGTGCGGACCCTACGGGTTCTAGAACTATGTAGATATGACCTAAAACCATTCTCGATCAATAACCAATAGCGGGACCTGGATGCCCATATTAGTTCCTACATATTCTATGAAGATCTTTATCGGTCAAACCGCATAACAACATACTTTGTTCCCTTTGTCATCGGTATGTTACTTGCCTGAGATTTGATCGTCGGTATCCAATACCTAGTTCAATCTCGTTACCGGCAAGTCTCTTTACTCGTTTCGTAATACATCATGTCATAACTAACTCATTAGTTACATGCTTGCAAGGCTTAGGTGATGAGTATTACCGAGAGGGCCCAGAGATACCTCTCCGACAATCGGAGTGACAAAACTTAATCTCGAATTATGCCAACTCAACATGTACCTTCGGAAACACCTGTAGAGCACCTTTATAATCACCCAGTTACGTTGTGACGTTTGGTAGCACACAAAGTGTTCTTCCGGTATACGGGAGTTGCACAATCTCATAGTTGCAGGAACTTTGTATAAGTCATGAAGAAAGCAATAGCAGTATACTAAACGATCAAGTGCTAGGCTAACGGAATGGGTCATGTCAATCACATCATTCTCCTAATGATGTGATCCCACTAATCAAATGACAACACATGTCTATGGTTAGGAAACATAACCATCTTTGATTAATGAGCTAGTCAAGTAGAGGCATACTAGTGACTATAGTTTTGTCTATGTATTCACACATGTATCATGTTTCCGGTTAATATAATTCTAGCATGAATAATAAACATTTATCATGATATGAGGAAATAAATAATAACTTTATTATTGCCTCTAGGGCATATTTCCTTCAGTCTCCCACTTGCACTAGAGTCAATAATCTAGATTACATAGTAATGATTCTGACACCCATGGAGTCTTGGTGCTGATCATGTTTTGCTCGTGAGAGAGGCTTAGTCAATGGCTCTGCAATATTCAGATCCGTATGTATCTTGCAAATCTCTATGTCTCCCACTTGGACTTGGTCCCGAATGGAATTGAAGCGTCTCTTGATGTGCTTGGTCCTCTTGTGAAATCTGGATTCCTTTGCCAAGGCAATTGCACCAGTATTGTCACAGAAGATCTTCATTGGTCCCGATGCACTAGGTATGACACCTAGATCGGAAATGAACTCCTTCATCCAGACTCCTTCATTCGCTGCTTCAGAAGCAGCTATGTACTCCGCTTCACATGTAGATCCTGCCAAGACGCTTTGTTTAGAACTGCACCAACTTACAGCTCCACCGTTTAATAAAAAAAAGTATCCGGTTTGCGATTTTGAATCTCCGGATCAGTGTCAAAGCTTGCATCGACGTAACCATTTACGACTAGCTCTTTGTCACCTCCATATACGAGAAACATATCCTTAGTCATTTTCAGGTATTTCAGGATGTTCTTGACCATTGTCCAGTGATCCACTCCTGGATTACTTTGGTACCTTCCTGCCAAGCTTATTGCTAAGCATACGTCAGGTCTGGTACACAACATTGCATACATGATAGAGCCTATGGCTGAAGCATAGGGAACATTTTTCATTTTCTCTCTATCTTCTGCTGTGGTCGGGCATTGAGTTTGACTCAACTTCACACCTTGTAGCACAGGCAAGAATCCTTTCTTTGCCTGATCTATTTTGAAATTTTTCAAAATTTTGTCAAGGTATGTGCTTTGTGAAAGTCCTATTAAGCGTCTTGATCTATCTCTATAGATCTTGATGCCTAATATGTAAGCAGCTTCACCAAGGTCTTTCATTGAAAAACTTTTATTCAAGTATCCCTTTATGCTATCCAGAAATTCTATATCATTTCCAATTAATAATATGTCATCTACATATAAAACTAGAAATGCTACAGAGCTCCCACTCACTTTCTTGTAAATACAGGCTTCTCCAAAAGTCTGTATAAAACCATATGCTTTGATCACACTATCAAAGTGTTTATTCCAACTCCGAGATGCTTGCACCAGTCCATAAATGGAACGCTGGAGCTTGCATACTTTGTTAGCACCTTTTGGATCAACAAAACCTTCCGGCTGCATCATATACAACTCTTCTTCTAGAAATCCATTCAAGAATGCAGTCTTGACATCCATTTGCCAAATTTCATAATCATGAAATGCAGCAATGGCTAACATGATTCGGACAAACTTAAGCATCGCTACGGGTGAGAAAGTCTCATCGTAGTCAACCCCTTGAACTTGTCGAAAACCTTTCGCAACAAGTCGAGCTTTATAGACAGTTACATTACCATCAGCGTCAGTCTTCTTCTTAAAGATCCATTTATTCTCAATGGCTTGCCGATCATCGGGCAAGTCAACCAAAGTCCATACTTTGTTTTCATACATGGATCCCATCTCAGATTTCATGGCCTCTAGCCATTTTGCGGAATCTGGGCTCATCATCGCTTCCTCATAGTTCGTAGGTTCATCATGGTCAAGTAACATGACTTCCAGAATAGGATTACCGTACCACTCTGGTGCATATCTCACTCTGGTAGACCTACGAGGTTCAGCAGAAACTTGATCTGAAGTTTCATGATCAATATCATTAGCTTCCTCACTAATTGGTGTAGTCTTCACAGGAATCGGTTCTCGTGATGAACTACTTTCAAATACGGGAGTAGATACAGTTATCTCATCAAGTTCTACTTTCCTCCCACTCACTTCTTTTGAGAGAAACTCCTTCTCTAGAAAGGATCCATTCTTTAGCAACGAATGTCTTGCCTTCGGATCTGTGATAGAAGGTGTATCCAACAGTCTCTTTTGGATATCCTATGAAGACACATTTCTCCGATTTGGGTTCGCGCTTGTCTGGTTGAAGTTTCTTCACATAAGCATCGCAGCCCCAAACTTTAAGAAACGACAACTTTGGTTTCTTGCCAAACCACAGTTCATAAGGCGTCGTCTTAACGGATTTTGATGGTGCCCTATTTAACGTGAATGCGGCCGTCTCTAAAGCATAACCCCAAAACGATAGCGGTAAATCGGTAAGAGACATCATAGATCGCACCATATCTAGTAAAGTACGATTACGACGTTCGGACACACCATTTCGTTGTGGCGTTCCGGGTGGCGTGAGTTGCGAAACTATTCCACATTGTTTCAAATGTAAACCAAACTCGTAACTCAAATATTCTCCTCCATGATCAGATCATAGAAACTTTATTTTCTTGTTACGATGATTTTCCACTTCACTCTAAAATTCTTTGAACTTTTCAAATGTTTCAGACTTGTGCTTCATTAAGTAGATATACCCATATCTGCTCAAATCATCTGTGAAGGTGAGAAAATAACGATATCCGCCACGAGCCTCAACATTCATTGGTCCACATACATCTGTATGTATGATTTCCAATAAATCTGTTGCTCTCTCCATAGTTCCGGAGAACGGTGTTTTAGTCATCTTGCCCATGAGGCACGGTTCGCAAGTACCAAGTGATTCATAATCAAGTGATTCCAGAAGTCCATCAGTATGGAGTTTCTTCATGCATTTTACACCGATATGACCTAAACAGCAGTGCCACAAATAAGTTGCACTATCATTATCAACTCTGCATCTTTTGGCTTCAACATTATGAATATGTGTATCACTACTATCGAGATTCAATAAAAATAGACCACTCTTCAAGGGTGCATGACCATAAAAGATATTACTCATATAAATAGAACAACCATTATTCTCTGATTTAAATGAATAACCGTATCGCATTAAACGAGATCCAGATATAATGTTCATGCTCAACGCTGGCACCAAATAACAATTATTCAGGTCTAAAACTAATCCCGAAGGTAGATGTAGAGGTAGCGTGCCGACCGCGATCACATCGACTTTGGAGCCGTTTCCCACGCGCATCGTCACCTCGTCCTTGGCCAGTGCTCGCTTATTCTGTAGTCCTTGTTTCGAGTTGCAAATATTAGCAACAGAACCAGTATCAAATACCCAGGTGCTACTACGAGCTCTAGTTAGGTACACATCAATAACATGTATATCACATATACCTTTGTTCACTTTGCCATCCTTCTTATCCGCCAAATACTTGGGCAGTTCCGCTTCCAGTGACCAGTCTGCTTGCAGTAGAAGCACTCAGTTTCAGGCTTAGGTCCAGACTTGGGTTTCTTCTCTTGAGCAGTAACTTGCTTGCCGTTCTTTTTGAAGTTTCCCTTCTTCTTCCCTTTGCCCTTTTTCTTGAAACTAGTGGTCTTGTTGACCATCAACACTTGATGCTCCTTCTTGATTTCTACCTCCGCGGCTTTTAGCATTGCGAAGAGCTCGGGAATAGTCTTGTTCATCCCTTGCATATTATAGTTCATCACAAAGCTCTTGTAGCTTGGTGGCAGTGATTGGAGAATTCTGTCAATGACACTATCATCAGGAAGATTAACTCCCAGTTGAATCAAGTGATTATTATACCCAGACATTCTGAGTATGTGTTCACTAACAGAACTATTCTCCTCCATCTTGCAGCTATAGAACTTATTGGAGACTTCATATCTCTCAATCCGGGCATTTGCTTGAAATATTAACTTCAACTCTTGGAACATCTCATATGCTCCATGACGTTCAAAACGTCGTTGAAGACCCGGTTCTAAGCCGTAAAGCATGGCACACTGAACTATAGAGTAGTCATCAGCTTTGCTCTGCCAGACGTTCTTAACGTCGTCAGTTGCATCAGCAGCAGGCCTGGCACCTAGCGGTGCTTCCAGGATGTAACTTTTCTGTGCAGCAATGAGGATAATCCTCAGGTTACGGACCCAGTCCGTGTAATTGCTACCATCATCTTTCAACTTTTCTTTCTCAAGGAACGCATTAAAATTCAACGGAACAACAACACGAGCCATCTATCTACAAACAAACACAGACAAGCAAGATACTATCAGGTACTAAGTTCATGATAAATTTAAGTTCAATTAATCATATTACTTAAGAACTCCCACTTAGAAGACATCTCTCTAGTCATCTAAGTGATCACGTGATCCAAATCAACTAAACCATAACCGATCATCACGTGAGATGGAGTAGTTTTCAATGGTGAACATCACTATGTTGATCATATCTACTATATGATTCACGCTCGACCTTTCGGTCTCCGTGTTCCGAGGCCATATCTGCATATGCTAGGCTCGTCAAGTTTAACCTGAGTATTCTGCGTGTGCAAAACTGGCTTGCACCCGTTGTAGATGGACGTAGAGCTTATCACACCCGATCATCACGTGGTGTCTTGGCACGACGAACTTTGGCAATGGTGCATACTCAGGGAGAACACTTGTTGATAATTTTAGTGAGAGATCATCTTAAAATGCTACCGTCAATCAAAGCAAGATAAGATGCATAAAGGATAAACATCACATGCAATCAATATAAGTGATATGATATGGCCATCATCATCTTGTGCTTGTGATCTTCATCTCCGAAGCACCGTCGTGATCACCATCTTCACCGGCGCGACACCTTGATCTCCATCGTAGCATCGTTGTCGTTTACGCCATCTATTGCTTCTACGACTATCACTACCGCTTAGTGATAAAGTAAAGCAATTACAAGGCGTTTGCATTTCATACAATAAAGCGACAACCATATGGCTCCTGCCAGTTGCCGATAACTTCGGTTACAAAACATGATCATCTCATACAATAAAATATAGCATCACGTCTTGACCATATCACATCACAACATGCCCTGCAAAAACAAGTTAGACGTCCTCTACTTTGTTGTTGCAAATTTTACGTGGCTGCTACGGGCTTAGCAAGAACCGTTCTTACCTACGCATCAAAAACCACAACGATAGTTCGTCAAGTTGGTGCTGTTTTAACCTTCGCAAGGACCGGGCGTAGCCACACTCGATTCAGCTAAAGTGAGAGAGACAGACACCCGCCAGCCACCTTTAAGCACGAGTGCTCGTAACGGTGAAACCAGTCTCGCGTAAGCGTACGGGTAATGTCGGTCCGATCCGCTTCATCTCACAATACTGCCGAACCAAAGTATGACATGCTGGTAAGCAGTATGACTTGTATCGCCCACAACTCACTTGTGTTCTACTCGTGCATATAACAACGCATAAAACCTAGGCTCGGATGCCACTGTTGGGGAACGTAGTAATTTCAAAATATTTCCTACGCACACGCAAGATCGTGGTGATGACATAGCAATGAGACGGGAGAGTGTTCGTCCACGTACCCTCGTAGACCGTAAGCGGAAGCGTTAGCACAACGCGGTTGATGTAGTCGTACGTCTTCACGATCCGACCGATCCAAGCACCGAACGTACGGAGCCTCCGAGTTCAGCACACGTTCAGCTCGATGACGATCTCCGGCCTCCGATCCAGCCGAGCTCCGGAGATGAGTTCCGTCAGCACGACGGCGTGGTGACAATGATGATGTTCTACCGGCGCAGGGCTTCGCCTAAACTCCGCGATGATGTGACCGAGGTGGAATATGGTGGAAGGGGGCACCGCACACGGCTAAGGAACGATCCGTAGATCAACTTGTGTGTCTTTGGGGTGTCCCCCACCCCCGTATATAAAGGAGCCAGGGGGGAGGAGGCGGCCGGCCTAGAGGGCGCGCCAAGGGGGAGTCCTACTCCCACCGGGAGTAGGACTCCCCTTTTCCAAGTAGGAGTAGGAGAAGGAGGGGAAAGAGGAGGAAGAGGGGAAGGAAAGGGGGGGCGCCGCCCCCCTTCCCTTGTCCTATTCGGACTAGGAGGGGGAGGGGCGCGCGGACCCCTCCTGGCTCCTTCCCTCTTCTCCCTCTTGGCCCATGTAGGCCCATTAACCCCCCGGGGGGTTCCGGTAA
The DNA here is from genome assembly GCA_900231445.1 of Triticum turgidum subsp. durum. Classification (NCBI taxonomy): domain Eukaryota; kingdom Viridiplantae; phylum Streptophyta; class Magnoliopsida; order Poales; family Poaceae; genus Triticum; species Triticum turgidum. The sequence goes on along the minus strand of LT934112.1, from coordinate 24,321,295 downwards.
CCTCCCGGTACTCTGGTAAAATGCCGATTTCACCCGGAACCATTCCGATATCCAAATATAGGCTTCCAATATATCAATCTTTATGTCTCGACCATTCCGAGACTCCTCGTCATGTCCGTGATCACATCCGGGACTCCGAACAAACTTCGGTACATCAAAACTTATAAACTCATAATAAAACTGTCATCGAAACGTTAAGCGTGCGGACCCTACGGGTTCGAGAACTATGTAGACATGACCTAAAACCATTCTCGGTCAATAACCAATAGCGGGACCTGGATGCCCATATTGGTTCCTACATATTCTACGAAGATCTTTATCGGTCAAACCGCATAACAACATACTTTGTTCCCTTTGTCATCGGTATGTTACTTGCCCGAGATTTGATCATCGGTATCCAATATCTAGTTCAATCTCGTTACCGGCAAGTCTCTTTACTCGTTTCGTAATACATCATCTCATAACTAACTCATTAGTTACATGCTTGCAAGGCTTAGGTGATGAGTATTACCGAGAGGGCCCAGAGATACCTCTCCGACAATCGGAGTGACAAAACCTAATCTCGAAATATGCCAACTCAACATGTACCTTCGGAAACACCTGTAGAGCACCTTTATAATCACCCAGTTACGTTGTGACGTTTGGTAGCACACAAAGTGTTCTTCCGGTATACGGGAGTTGCACAATCTCATAGTTGCAGGAACTTTGTATAAGTCATGAAGAAAGCAATAGCAGTATACTAAACGATCAAGTGCTAGGCTAACAAAATGGGTCATGTCAATCACATCATTCTCCTAATGATGTGATCCCACTAATCAAATGACAACACATGTCTATGGTTAGGAAACATAACCATCTTTGATTAATGAGCTAGTCAAGTAGAGGCATACTAGTGACTATAGTTTTGTCTATGTATTCACACATGTATCATGTTTCCGGTTAATACAATTCTAGCATGAATAATAAACATTTATCATGATATGAGGAAATAAATAATAACTTTATTATTGCCTCTAGGGCATATTTCCTTCAGTTTATTGCAAAAAAGCCTGGCAATAAAACATCAGCCACCTGGTCGGACCGATCCATCCACCTGGTCGGACCCGACCAGGCCGAGTCGCTCTGCTCCCCTCCCTGCTCCGCTCCCTTCCCCTGTTCGTCGTCGCTGCCGAGGTGCTCCCCTCCCCTCGCCGGGCGTGCCAGTCTGTGGCGACACCCGCCATGAGCTCGTCGTCGCACGCCGAGCCGCCGCTGTCTGCTCCGTTTGGTAGGGGCCTACGTGACGTTCCTCTCGCTCCCTCTCGTCGTCAGGATCATGCTGAGCCGCCGCTGTATGGTACGCCGCCGTCGTCAGCACCTTCTCTTCCCGATCTGTCCGTTTTAGCTGGGGGAAAGAGTGTGCACCCTACTCAATTGCGCATACGGGGTAGGGTTTAGGGTTCTTGGCCATCTTTTTTGTCACGGGTTTAGGGGTGCGCATGTAGGGTTTTAGCCGTGGATGGTGAAGTTAGTGGCAGATGGAAGCTAGGGTTTTGATAGGTTATTTGTAGATGAAATATGGTTGTACAGAGGTAATTAAGGTCTTGATTGCTCGAATTGTTAGGCAAAGTGGATGCCCTGTTTTTTTGGCCGTCAATGTTAGCTTAAATTAGGTTACATGCGTCGACCATATGTTGTTTTGTTAATGAGATGATTGTTTGTTTGCCAAATCCACCAAAGGAACAGGCTTTTGGACGTGAAAGATCATACATTTGTTTACTTGATATGCCATGAATGCCATCATTTTGTTCTGAAAATGTCTGAACTTCCAGTTATCTATTTCTGAACCTGTATTTGATACATTTGTCTACATTTCTATTTCTAAACCTATATGAAAATTGAGATTTTGGTTAGATTGGTGCATTTACACTGAGCATATTTGTAGTAAAGATGCTTTCAAATAGCATGGTTGGGTCATGTCTTCAAGTGGCTGAACATTTTTTGTCTGAACATCGACAATTTTGTTATTACTGATTGCACATTTTTTTGTCTGAACATTGACAGTTGTGTTAGACTGGTGCAGTTACATTGTGTCAATTTCCTAGATCAGATGATCTCAAATAGCATGGTTGTGTCATTGTGCAGTTGCATTGTCTCTTCATCTATGTTATTACTGTCTTTTATTGCATTGTGTAGTTGCATTGTGCAGTTGCATTGTCTTCATCTCTGTTATTACTGTTTGTCTGAAGATTTTATCATTTCATTTGTTTTGCAGGCCCCCTAAGCAACCATTTCTCTGTTGAGGTCATACATGGTGGCTATTTCCTATGTGCAGGCAAGCATAGGGTTATCACAAGGGCCACTCCATTTGGTATGACAACTGTGATATAGCTAATTGGACACCTACAGTTCTTGCTAGTCTGGTGGAGGAAATTGGGTATGAGTTTGAGGGCAGGATAAGGGCTTACTGGTGTGTTCCTGGACTGACAGTCTATAAGAATGGCTTAAGAGAAATTAAGTTAGGGGACAACACAATAACATAGAACATGAAGGATTGTGTTCTGAATGGGAACCATTTCCAGCAGATATTTCTTGATCATGATGACAGCATGAGGTCATATATTTCCCCTATTCCAGTTCATTCTGATGATGAGGATCCTCCTTTGGCCCAATTTAGTGGCCTGAGGCCTAAGAAGGAGCAAATGCAAGAGGAGCAGCCACAGCCAGTGCAGGAGGATCATTCTGACCAAGTGCAAGAGAAAAATGCTGAGCAAGTGCAAGAGGAGCAGGCTGAGCAAGATCAATTGTATGATGCAAAAAGTAAGGAAGAGTCAGAAAAAGCGGAGTACATACCAGGTCCTCCTCAGCCAGGAAAATAGATATTTTTTTTTTTTGAAATATAAGCGACAGTACAAAAAGAAAAAGGCAAAAGTGAGAATGCGAAGAAAAAAGGAGAACTACCTACCTGGGCCGGCCCATTTACGGTGATACCTGACGCGGGCGAGCGCTACAGCTCGCGTTAGGAGAGGTATTTCCTATTTGGCGCTGCAGGCGCCGGTTATAGTTGTTTCTGCAAACCGGCGCCTGCAGGCGCACAACCCCTCCCGCGAGATGGGCCGGCCCGGTTTCATTTTTTTTGTCTGTTTTCTGTACTGTGCAAAAAAGTGTATCCAGTGGGATTTGATCCTACAACGTCAAGTTTCCTCTGAGGGGCACTAACCACTCGGCCACCACACCATGTTGTGTTTGGATAAATGTTTCTCCTCTTTTATTCTTTTACATATTTTTTCCTTCCCTTTCTTTTTTCATTTTTCTTTTTTCTCTGTCCCTTTTTTCTTTTTGTAATTCACGAACGTTTCCTTCAAACATATGAACTTATTTTCTTTTTCAAAATGCATGAACTTATTTTCAATTTGATGAACTTTTTTGAAATTCCATGAACTTTTTTTTGAATATGATGAACTTTTTTCCATTTCGATGAACTTTTTCCAATTCGATGAACTTTTCTCAAATCCGATGAACTATTTCTAAAATTCGATGAATTTTTTTAAAAATCGATGAACTTTTTCTAAATTTGTGAGCTATATTCAGAATTGATGAACTATTTTTTCAAATTCGATGAACTTTTTTCAGAATTGATTAAATTTTCTTCTAATTCGTGTTTTTCTTTAAATTTGATGAACTTTTTTGAATTCCAACGTTTTTTAAAATTGAACTTTTATTACGAATCTATGATTTTCTTTTTCTTTTTTACGTTTTCCTTTTCCGAAATGATTTTTATGGTCCGGAATTTATGTTCATGTTGTACTAGAAGAAGTATTAAATAAGTTAGTTTTTGGATCATGGACGTGTAGGCGGTCCTGGTACCGTTTCTTTCGCCTATGTACCTAGGCGCGTTGGTTTGAATCCCACATCCCGCAAGTGTTTTTCTACGGCGTTCGCTTTCTGGCGAGGTTGTTGGGCCGGCCCGCTAGGCGATGCGCGCGGGCGCCAGGAACCTTAACCGGCGCAGAAGGCGCCCAATAGGACCTCCCGTTAGGAGATACGGCTGTGATGCCTCAAAAAAAAAAAGGAGATACGGCCGTGCCCCGCTTCTTGCGAGTCCTAACAACGACTTCGCCTGCTATGCGTGGGCACTGGGACATGCCCAAAGCAAGATAACTTAGACGAAAAAACGCAAATCCCTCTAAAAGTAACACACTTCCTCTAGGAAAAAGGGTCAGCAACACACTTTGCTAAAAAGGCAAAAGGCGAGTGAAGCAAATGGTCAATTGTTTTGTCCTTTTATTTGCATGTTTTGCTTTGGGATTTTCACAGTAAATGTTCATGCACGTCAAAAAAGGTTCTCCCATATAAAAAAAGGTCAACTGTGTCGGAAACAATGGTCGTATATTTAAGAAAAATGTTTACGCATTTCAAAAAAATTGTCCGTGACATTAAAGAAAGGCTTTTATATAGCTTCTAAAAAATGACCGTGTAATGAAAAAGAAAAGTTGATAGCCATGAAAAATGTACGTGAAAGTTAATAAACGTTCACACATTTCATGAAAATATTCATGGCATTGTTAAAAACGTTTGTACTACATATTTTGTACCATTAAAAAAATGTGTCGCATGTAGAAAGTGCTCACATGTTTAAAATATAACTCTGTGAGATTTCATAATATATTTGTACAATATAAATAAAATGTTCTTGTAATAAAAGGTGTTTAATACCATTAAAAAATATGTGAAATGTTACACAAATATGTATGTGAAATTATCAAAGAAAGTTTACACAATGTGAAAAAAATGTTCCCGTTGTTTTAATAAAATGTTCATGCCATGAATTTCTCTTCAAAACATATATTTGGAAACATATCATGTGCTTGAAAAATGTTCAACATGTATAAAAATATTCCATGTGTATACAAAAATGTACTATGTGTAGTGCCAAAAGTAGGCTTGTGTTGAAAAAAGAAAAAAGGAAGAACCACAAAGGAAGAAGGAAAATGAAAAAAACAAAGAAGAAACTCCGAAAACCGAAACTCGAAAGAAAAATCGATGAAAACCAAAACAAAAAAACTCATAGAGAAAAAACCACACGAAAGCTTCTAAGATAGTTCCGAACCGGTCATAGAATTTTTGTAAAACTGACTCCCCGGGAAGACTTATCGCCCGACCCACAGGCAAACACGAGGAGGAAAACTGTAGGGTAACTATTGCTTGGACAGGTTCTCAAAAAAAAATTTGTTGTTTGAACTGGCGTTAGGTCGACCCATGTGAGTGCGGGCTGCTCAAGTGTTTTTTCATTCTTCTAAAAAAGTGTTTCTTTCATTTTTTAACTTAATAAAGGGTCACAAAATTTTGCAAAATGTTCTGGATTTCCAATTTTTTTTGTGAATATGAAAAATGATCCTAGATATAAAAACTATTCATGAATATGAAAATTATTTCTGTATTATGGAAAATGTTACCATATTTAAAAAAATACCAAGTTTTAAAATATTCTAAAATTCCATCAATCCTTGAGATATTAAAATTCCTGGATTTTGGAAACATATCGTATTCTTAAAAAGTGCCCCAAGTTTTGAAGAAGTCATGAATTAGAAATTTCTCCCTAAATTCGAACAATGTTCTGAATTTGGAAAATGTTCTTGAATGCAAAATGATAAAAAAAATTGAATTTTTTCCCCAAACTGTTCCTGGATTTTGAGAAAATGTTCTGAACTTAAAAAGGTCATGAAATTAAAAAAAAAGACAAAACAAAACAAAAGAAATGAAGAAAACTGAAGAAAGAACGCAGTAAGAAGGAAAATCATTCTAGATCCTTCCCAAAATTGGTGAGAATAAACCCAAGACACTATTGTGATAGCTACAGTAGCCTCCCCTCTGTCCCGCCAAAAGGGTTTTAGGAAGGTTCTATAGTCTGGTTGTAGAACCTTTCAGCGGTATTATTTCGTTTGTGTGTTTTGTTTGTCGGGTTTTCCTGCTTTTGTTCCGTTTTTCCTTTTTGGGTTCCTTTTTTTTCTTTTCTCTTTCAATTTTCGGTGTCGGCTATCAATGGTTTGCTGTGTTAGTTTTGAATAGGTTTCTTTTGGGTTTCATTTTTCGTTATCGGTTTAGTTTGTTTTCTCTTTTTCTGGTTTTACTTTACTTTTCTTTGTACTTTTTCTAACACATGCCTTTTTTTCATATACATTGTACATTTTTTGTAGAGTACATAAAATTATTTATTCAGATCACCAGGCATTCTCTTTTGTCCAGCGATCAACAGGTTCTGTAAAGAAGTGTGTATAGCAAAGATACGTGCAATTCTTGATTCAGTTCACCTATTCTTTTTTGTCCAGTGATCACCAATTTTTATTATCTTTGTGTTAGATTTTTTTTATGAACACTTTGGTTATACTCTACATACCATGGACTTATACAATTAATAGAACAAGAAAAAAAAGTCAAAGGCAGAGAAAGACGAG
>LT934112.1:24297087-24314142 GCA_900231445.1 Triticum turgidum subsp. durum | reverse complement strand
ACACACGACATTCATGTCATTGCGTCTGAAGATTATGCGAGAAAAAAAAACAGAGTAGCAAAAAGATAAACTGACTCATGCCAAATAGGTTGTCAGACTATGCAACAAAGAAAACAATTGGCTGTCATAGATGGTTTCACGACTGACATTTAGACTAGGAGGAATCAAAGAATATATACATGTACAAGCACCACATATATGACATATATCACATTGGATAAGAAGAATAATTGGGTCAATGGCAATACGTTGTTGTTGCCCAAGCAAGCATATTGTACCAAAAAAGCAAACAATGCAGTGAGATTCGTGAATGTTTCAACTCTTCTAAATAACGTAATATTGCCAAAAAAAAATCGTAGGCACATTAAAAAAGTAAGAACAAAGCTACAAGGACAGTGAATGCGAGAGAATAACTAACCTTGCAGTTGGCTACTCAACCCGCGTCAGCTAAGTCATGGTTTGAAGGACAGGCAAAAACAAAAGTGATGTACCTACTGATAAAAAAACAATGAAATCATATTGGTTCATCATGTATTAGATAGAAATCTTTTGAAAAATAATCTAGCCTCTAAAATTCTCAAGACCGCTAGCACTATCGGACTCATATGGAGTCCAAATGGAACCTATCTTTTCAGACAAAATTTAAAATAAATAATGAAATTAGAAAGAAATTTAATTTTATGTAAAATACACAATAGCATATCACTACACCAATTCAAATATAATATACGTGAAAGAAATACAAATGTAATATAAAATGTAGAAAATCTAGACGCGTAAATGCACGGGTCACCCATAAAGCTAGTTATGATGACCTTTTCTTAAAAAAAAACTAATTTTATAATATTTGTGTACGTCACATATATTAGTTCCGTACCAAATATAACACATTTTGGTAGGCTATTTTAGCCTAAAAATGTGTTATATTTTGGTACGATGGTAGTATATTTTGAATTTCCATAGTTGCCATAGGGCCATGGAGGCGGAGTGGATCTGGGCCCTTGCCGGTGGGAGGGCTCTGGTTTTACATCTATTTTCGAGTTTTGTTAGGGTTTGTGTTCTACTCAGAAAGGCGAGACGGCGACGACTCCCTGAAGATGGAATAAAGGTCTCCCCGCCTAGGCCGCATTCCTGTGATGTGTCTAGCATCGTCGGCGGGCGTGTGGAGGTGTGTCTCCGGCGGATCTGTTTTGGTGGATTTGCTCGGATCTGTTCGTCGTACGTCTATGTTTCTGTGTCTTCAGGTTGGATCCTTCCGTGTCACATCCTAGCTGGTTCATGCATTAGAGTGTTGCATCATGTTTACTCTTCCAGAAAACTAGAAATGGGGATGACAGAACCCCCAGCACCCCCCTGAAAACAACTAGGGTTTACTAAAATTATTTTCAATGAACCTGAAATGCCCTTCTAAAAAGTCTACCCTTTTTGTTTTGGGTTAGAACCTCTGACAAAATGGGTTCACATTTTTCTAGGACACATAAGGTCATTGGATTAAATCATTACTATTTGTATTTTGGCATATAAATGCTACAAAATATTTTAAATGCCCAAATAATTCTGAAAATAACAGTGGGCTGTTGGAAATAATCTAAACAGAGCCCCTGATTATTTTCAGGATTTTTAAAGATGACTAAGTATTTTTAATAAAGCCACACAGTTACAGAAAAAGAGAAAATAGGAAATAAAAGAGAAGGAGGGAACTTACCTGGACGTAGCCCACCTGGCAGGCCCAGCACTGTGTGGCCCATGCCAGCCAGCTGCTTCGTCCTTGCCAGGCAGGCACAGAGGTGACGCCGGCGAGCACGAGCTCGCCACGGCGCCACCTGCTTGCCGCCCGCGCCCGTGGACACCTGGACAGGCTCCACGTTGCCGCCCCGACCCCGCAGACACCTCACACGCCCCCTGCCTCTCTCCCTCGCTCTCCCTCCGCCATGGCCGACGCTGCTGCGCCCGCGCCACCCTGAAACCACGTCCACCGGCGTCCCCATACCGAGCCACCGTGTCCAACAACTCTGCCATCGTCGACTCCGTCGAGAAGCCCGAGCCCCGAGCGCTCGCGAGCCCTGCTTCGTCTTCTTCGAGATCATCTTCACCGAGCACCGCCGCAGATCCCCTTCGCTGTCTCCGCCACATCAGTGTTGGAAATATGCCCTAGAGGCAATAATAAAATTGGTTATTATTATATTTCCTTGTTCATGATAATCGTTTATTATCCATGCTATAATTGTATTGATAGGAAACTCAGATACATGTGTGGATACATAGACAACACCATGTCCCTAGTAAGCCTCTAGTTGACTAGCTCGTTGATCAATAGATGGTTACGGTTTCCTGACCATGGACATTAGATGTAGTTGATAACGGGATCACATCATTAGGAGAATGATGTGATGGACAAGACCCAATCCTAAGCCTAGCACAAAGATCGTGTAGTTCGTATGCTAAAGCTTTTCAATGTCAAGTATCTTTTCCTTAGACCATGAGATTGTGCAACTCCCGGATACCATAGGAATGCTTTGGGTGTACCAAACACCACAACATAACTGGGTGGCTATAAAGGTGCACTACAGGTATCTCCGAAAGTGTCTGTTGGGTTGGCACGAATCGAGACTGGGATTTGTCACTCCGGTAAACGGAGAGGTATCTCTGGACCCACTCGGTAGGACATCATCATAATGTGCACAATGTGACCAAGGGGTTGATCATGGGATGATGTGTTACGGAACGAGTAAAGAGACTTGCCGGTAACGAGATTGAACAAGGTATCGCTATACGGACGATCGAATCTCGGGCAAGTATAATACCGCTAGACAAAGGGAATTGTATACGGGATTGATTGAGTCCTTGACATCGTGGTTCATCCAATGAGATCATCGTGGAACATGTGGGAGCCAACATGGGTATCCAGATCCCGCTGTTGGTTATTGACCAGAGAACGTCTCGGTCATGTCTGCATGGTTCCCGAACCCGTAGGGTCTACACACTTAAGGTTCGATGACGCTAGGGTTATAAAGGAAGTTTGTATGTGGTTACCGAATGTTGTTCGGAGTCCCGGACGAGATCCCGGACGTCACGAGGAGTTCCGGAATGGTCCGGAGGTAAAGATTTATATATGGGAAGTCCTATTTTGGCCACCGGAAAATGTTCGGGATTTTTCGGTATTGTACCGAGAAGGTTCTAGAAGGTTCCGGAGTGGGGCCCACCTGCATGGGGACCCACATGAACGTGGGTAGTGGGGTCAAGGCCCCACACCCCTGGTCAAGGCGCACCAAGATCCCCCCTTAGAAGGAATAAGATCATATCCCGAAGGGATAAGATCAAGATCCCTAAAAAGGGGGGATAACAACCAGTGGGGAAGGAAATGATGGGATTTCTTTCCTCCCACCTTTGCCAACGCCCCAATGGACTTGGAGGGCAGGAAACCAGCCCCCTCCACCCCTATATATAGTGGGGAGGCGCATGGGAGCTTGACCCTTCCCCTGGCGCAGCCCTCCGCCTCTCCCAAGTACTCCTCCTCTCTCGCGGTGCTTGGCGAAGCCCTGCAGATTGCCACGCTCCTCCACCACCACCACGCCGTTGTGCTGCTGCTGGATGGAGTCTTCCTCAACCTCTCCCTCTCTCCTTGCTGGATCAAGGCATGGGAGACGTCACCGGGCTGTACGTGTGTTGAACGCGGAGGTGCCGTCCGTTCGGCACTAGGATCTCCGGTGATTTGGATCACGACGAGTACGACTCCTTCAACCCCGTTTTCTTGAACGCTTCCGCTTAGCGATCTACAAGGGTATGTAGATGCACCCTCCTTCCCCTCGTTGCTGGTTTCTCCATAGATAGATCTTGGTGACACGTAGGAAAATTTTGAATTTCTGCTACGTTCCCCAACAATCAGCTCGTCCCCGACCGCGCCGTCTGCTCCTACGTGACCGCTGTGAGCTCAGCTACCTCTCCATCCCTCCCATTCTTGCTCTCGAGCCCTGCATCGACTGCATGAAGCTCACCCGCACGCGCCGCCATGGAGCTCATCGCCGACGTGACTCCGGCCACTCACAGGCCTCACCATCTTGTCCACTAACTCCACCGCACCCCCACGAGTCCAACGCACCACTTCCTGTGCCTCGCCGTGCCCTGCAGCCTCGGGTTCGACCTCACCTGACTCTGGCGACCGCCAAGGTCATCGCCGGCGACGTTCCCGGCCACCCCGAGCCCAACCACTGCCACCAAACGCCGCCGGTTGCTCCCAGCTACGCGTAGATGCCCTCCGCCGCTCATTTGGTCGCCGGAACGCGTTAATGCACTCTCACCGCCGCGTCTGGCCTCGCTGGTGGCTAAACGCCAGCGAGTTTGACCCGTTGACCTTGACTGGGTGGGCCCAGGTTGACCCCCCTGAGCCTATGAAAAGTGGGACCCCCCTCTGTTAATTAACTTAGATTAGAACTAACTAAATTTAGTTAGTTTAAATAACTGTTGACACGCGGGACCCACTGGTCAGGTTGACCTGGACGTCCCCTTTGACCACTGACGTCACCCTGACACACTGCTGACGCAATAACTCATTTTCTGGATTTATTCTTTTGCAGGAAATTCCAGAAAATAACCAAAACTTCTAAAAATCATAGAAAATCAACCGTAGCTCCAAATCAAACAAATTATATATGAAAATGATCAGAAAAATCCAATCTATCCATATGTACTGGTTTCATGCATGTTAGAACACTTTGACCTTGCTGTTTAGATGAAACAAGTTAATGCACTAATATAACATCTTAAAATGGGTTTGCATTTGAATCTTTGGTTCAAATGGACTCATCTCAATCTGTTCTAGGTTGCATTAGCCCAAAACACATTCATATTGCCATGTCATAGCATGCATCATATTGTGCATTGCATTGATCGTGTTTTTTCTCTGTTTGCCGGTGTTGTTCCCCCTCGGTAGACATTGTACCGACGTTGTGATCGTTGACACTGATGAAGACTCAATGCTATGTTCAGAAGTGCCAGGCAAGCAAAACCCCCTTGTTCATTATGATACAATCCTACTCTCTCGCTCCTGCTCTCTTTTACTGCATTAGGACAACAACGATTCATCTGGTACTTGCTGCGGTAGCTGAACCCCTTTATCCTCTGCATGACCTGTCATTGCCACAGTAAATAGATGAAACCCACTAGCATGAGTAGGAGTTGTTTGAGCCCTGATGTGCCTACTCATTCTTGCTTGTTTGTCATGCCTGCTACTGCTTAGAGTTGAGTCAGGTCTGATTCATCGGGGATGAATCAGAGGTGTGTGAACATATCCTACAGTGTGTGAGCTAAGTGTGTGAACACGATTTGGTAAAGTTAGCGGTGAGAGGCCATGTAGGAGTACATGGTGGGTTGTCTCATTGAAGCCGTCCTCAGGAACTGAGTTTTGTGTTTGTGATCCATGAAACAGGTACTACCATGCATTAGGCCCTGAAATATGACCCCGCTCGACTTCTTAATCACTCTCGTCCTCTGTCCAGGAGTTGCAAGTAGTTTCTGGTGTTTGTAGTATGCTGGAGGCCGTGCGCAGCGCTGACCGGAGGGGTGGGCTGTGATGCGGTAGGCACGTGGCCGGGTATACCGGGCGCCCGTTTGGTGTCTCAGAACCCTGTACACATCGTTCGGGGCCGTATGTGGAAACCTCGGCCGGACTCCCTGCGGATGGAACCTGAATAGGCGATAAACCTAGACTAGAGACTTAGGTGTTTAGGTAGGTCGTGGTCTACACCCACATCGGCTTTCACTTGAAGTCTGCCGAGCACATGTCGTGTGCAGACGCTAAGTGGTGGAAACATGTATGAAGAAGTACACCCCTACAGGGTTAACATCATCTATTCGAATAGCCATGTCCGCGGTAAAGGACTTCTGGGTTGCCTATAACAGTTCGTAGACAAGTGAAAGTGGATACTCTAAAATGCGCAAGATAAGCGTGAGTGCTATGGATGGCGTTCTCGTAGGGTGACGGAGCAGATCCATAGTGGTGTATTGATATGGTGAATATGTGGACTCGTGTGCGCCACCTCAAAAGGGTTACTTGCAGTCGTAGTTCAGGATAGCCACCGAGTCAAAGATGGCTTGCTGCAGTTAAACCCCACCATTCCCTTGTTGATAATGATGCATATGTAGATAGTTCTGATGTAAGTCTTGCTGGGTACATTTGTACTCACGTTTGCTATTTTATGTTTTTGCAGAGAGACTTCAGTCTCACTAGTATTTCCACGTGGATTTCGACGTTTAGCTTGCTACCTCAGCTACGATCTTGTGCCCTCGGCAGGATCTGGTAGATGGTCAGGCTTCTCAGCCTTTTTCATTTGTAGATGTCTGTACTTAGACATATTAAGCTTCCGCTTGTGCTTTGACTTGTATGCTCTGAATGTTGGGTCATGAGACCCATGTTTGTAATATCTCGCTCCTCGGAGCCTATTGAATAAAATACTTGAGTTGTAGAGTCATGTTGTGATGCAATGTTGTATTTGCACATATCGAGCATATTGTGTGTATGTTATTGAAATGCTTGGTATGTGTGGGATCTGACTATCTAGTTGTTTATCCTTGGTAGCCTCTCTTACCGGGAAATGTCTCCTAGTGCTTCCACTGAGCCTTGGTAGCTTGCTACTGCTCCGGAACACTTAGGCTGGCCGGCATGTGTCCTTCGTTCCTGTGTCTGTCCCTTCGGGGAAATGTCACGCGATGAATACCGGAGTCCTGTTAGCCCGCTACAGCCCGGTTTACCGGAGTCCTGCTAGCCTAGTGCTACAGCCTGGGTTCACTCGCTGATGACCGACACGTTCGATGTTTGGTCATGGATGCCTGTCCCTGTAAGTCTGTGCCACTTTGGGTTTACGACTAGCCATGTCAGCCCGTGCTCCTTATCACATGGATGCTAGCGACACTATCATATACGTGTGCCAAAAGGCGCAAACGGTCCCGGGCAAAGGTAAGGCGACACCCGTGGGAATACCGTGTGTGAGGCCGCAAAGTGATATGAGGTGTTACTTGCTAGATTGATGTGGCATTGAGTCGGGGTCCTGACAGTTTTGGTATCAGAGCTTGACTGCTTGTAGGATTACCAAGCCAAACTGGTCGAAGTTGAGACTAGAAATTCTTTAGTTATATAAGGGAATTGATTGTGGGATGGAACATAAGGCTCTTTTACTCCTTATATCTTATGCCCTTCTGATCTGAGTCATCTTATCTTTCCTATGGGGTTAATGAACTAGGCTTTCTCTTCTTCCTATCAGGATCACGTGTTACTAATCAGTAGACCAAATAAGATTGTTGGATTTAAGCCTCAGTTCAGTTTCTACCTCTGTATGTTAATTGTTGATCTCGAAACCTTGATATTGTGCTTCTGAGTGGTTATGCCACCATTTTTGTAGCATGTCTCAAATTCTTTTGAGCATTTACAGCTGTTATGTTGTCCGAGTCGTCCCAGGTTTCTAAAATAGTCTGATGCATTTGCAAGTCCCTTCTTTCCGTTCCCGATGTTCTTTTGGCCAAATCAACCACACTAACTAGTGTGTTGAGGTATTTCATTGCCTCGACATTTATGTTGGAGCTATTATTATGACCCTAGGTGTCTAGAGTATCACCTAGTAACTTAGCCATGTTTTGTATCCCCAGTGTGATGATTCTGGCCATTATTCTCGAAAGCATCCTATGATGCCATTTAGTTAGTAGGCATTCTATTCCTGGGTTTTTGAGCCCAAAATTCGCCCTACTTACTTCATGTTGATAGTGTTTCTCGTACCTTTAGGATATTAGTAACCTTTGCGATAGTCTTTGAGGTCCGTGGTATATCATTCTTCCAAATACCATGAACCATCCATGGCAGAAGTTCCTTGAACCAAGAGATCACGACAAGAGTGCTCTCGATGAGTTCTCGATTCCATGCTGTAACTCTGCCAATCCTACCTCTCCGCATGGATTATCCGGAAGAAATTTGTTGAACTTGGTTCGACATACTAATCTATGCGTCCACAACTCAGAAAGTTATATGTTCCTTTGGGTTGTCCCTCTTTAGTTGTATTCTGACCCTTGTCTATCAGTTGATAGTCAAGAGTATGCGTGCATTCGTTCATCGATGCCTATTACTCTTGTGGTCCGTCAAGCCATTCTATCCCAGAATGACTAGGAGAAACAAACTCCAGTACCTCTCCCATATCCAGGATTGGGTCAAAGCAATTGTATTCCGCAGATCAAAATGCCAACCCAGCTTTTGATTCTGTTCTACCCTGAAGTATTACCGTCTTTATGTCAGGATTTTCATGAGAATTGCACCGGCTCTTGTGAATTCTTGACGTAGTGATACTTCTCGCCATCATTACTCATTCCTTGATTCTGTGTTGTCGCAACCGGAATGCCGACAAGTGGATCGTGATGTGTGAAATCTATACTCCTAGCAACTCCGTTGCTTGGTAGTTAAATGGACAACAACCTCATTCTTAGCGTGCTGATTATTGAATCATCATTCTAAGATAGATTGTGCTACCTAGTCCTTATTTCCGGTGCACTCCTCGATCAATGAGTTAGGATTGTGCCAATCCCTCGTTCTTGTGATCATATCATCTTGCCCTGAAAAGCAAGGTTGTTCTCGAGCTTAGTAACATATCGGTGGTTCGTGATTTTCCGAATATCTTCTCGGAAGTATTACCAGGTTGTCACCTGACCGCTATGTTGAGTTCATGATCAAGATGGTTTCTTGTAAACCACCCCTTCTCCAAGAATCTGTGTGGGATACCCCTGAGCTAGTTGGTCAAGCTAAACAACAACTTGGAGAGTTGGAAGATAAAAGCTTGTCTGACTCAGTTCATTCCAAGGGATATCTTTGTGTGTGTGTATTGAAGGAAGATGGTATTTTCATCGATTGACCCTCATGGTTAGTTAACGGATCTATCATCTTATCCAATCTTTGATTTGGGTATGGGTTATCGCCAAATCAAATCAGAACCAACGATATCCGTAATGTTGTCTTACTCGTGGTTGTTTCCTCAGGCATACACCATTACATCTTTTGGTCTGACCAATGCTATCACCATTTTCACATAATTGTGGAATTCCATTTATATGGAAACCAGGATGAATTGTTGTTGAGCCCATCGACAACATCCTTATCTTCTCCATAAACTTGTTGAACATTAAGCTAGTATTGGAAACTTTTATAGGCATTATCTTCATGTTCCGTTCATGAAGCATATGCTCGGCTGAAAGGAGTGACTTCCTCTAATTCACGTCCACTTGATGTAAGTTGCCGCCGTGAGTTCGAGAAAGATTGTTTTTGCTTGCTTGGAATCATCCCAAGTTAGTCACACATGTGCGAAGTGCTCTATGGTTTGATAGGTTGGTCGCCTCCATTCTATATGTGTTTCCTAGCACACCAAGCCACTGATTGATTTGTTTAAGGAGAAGAAGTTCCTTTTTAAGAATCATGACTTATGATAGGACTTCGTTATCCTCGATGATGGTTCCCCAACCTGAACTTGGTAGTATTTCTTTTATAAGACTACCACGTGGTCACGCTTGTCTAAGACAACGTGTTCACACGTTTGTAGCAAAACCAGCTCATATTTTGGAGCTTACTACCATAGTCCATTTCCCAAGAATCTCGCAACGTCATCTCGTCGATTTGTGTTGCAAACTATCTTCTTTCTTTCTAGACTCGATGATTCTGGAATACCCTGACACCAACCAGATCTAAATCTCAAGCAGATATGATGGTTGGAACGTTTTCCCAAGAACTATAATATTGGTCTCTGTGTAACCTGGTAAAGTGGATGTCGTGGCCGACACACCCAGCCAGAAGACCTATTATTGTAGTATCTTGATTGAAGAAGTTGGCCACATCCCCATAAGGATTTCGCAAGATTTACCTCTGTAGTTATTCCTTATGGATTCTTGAGCTCCCAAAGTCCGACCTGTTACTTGATGTTCTAGATACCAAACCATCTCAATGTATGGGTTATGCTAGCACATCAAGGAGAACATTAGAAGCGGAGTGACAAATGTTTCTCGGTCGATCATCCAGATTTTGTTTCCTTGGCCTCGCTAAGGTGAAATCTGAGAAGGTGTTATCTCCTTTTGCAACTGCATCTTCCATCCCCATTCATCATTGTAGTATGTTGTGTTGCCAGGATCCTTGACACGGATATTGGTAAAACCTTGATGAACATGGAAATGCTCAAGTTCTTGAGAGCACGCGCAAGCACTAGGTGTTATCATCAGCACTAACTGGGATTGCTCCTAGTTTCCTCGGTTATGCTACAACTTTTCAAACAGTGGACTCACTCTCTAGCGTTGGGTTTCTCCCAGTTACCAGAATCATTCCCAACATTTGCATTTTGTTCCTAGCTTGCACCGCCATCGTGCCACCCTACCCTGGATTACCCTTCCCAGTAATTACTGATCGGGATCATCCTCAAAGTGGTCCTACCATGGGTTCCATCCATTTCCGGTGATAAGCAAAATCACCCCTTGTGTTTCCTTCAACAAGGTAACCCACATCATCCATCCTAGTATGGGTATGACATTCTACCGAACCCCTCCAAATGATCGCTCGAGAGTTGCCTTAGGCTGGTATAAAGAGTTTCAATGATCTCTGAATCAAAAGTAATTCTTTTTGCCACTTAAGGTAATAATCTATGAATCACCCTCCTCTAGGATGTCATTTGTTCCACTCCATTCCTCTAGATGTGTGCTTTGTGTCTAAGCTCGAGAGATGTTGCTATGTCTCATTCCGTGAGTTAGTCCTGAGTTGTTCGACCTTCGAAAAGATCGATCCTTCTAGAGTTTCTTTTCCCTCTCGTTGTCATGTTGGTAGGAGTTCCTGGAGCAAGACATCAAGACAAGGATGGTGATCGAATCAACGTTCATTTGAAGTGCACCACGGATCGTGAAGATTATATTAATTTGCGTTCCCCCTTCATCTTACCCTACGCTTGAATCTCGGGACGAGATTCTTGTTTAGTGGGGGTGAGTTGTCACATCCTAGCTGGTTCATGCATTAGAGTGTTGCATCATGTTTACTCTTCCAAAAAACTTGAAATGGGGATGACAGAACCCCCAGCACCCCCCTGAAAACAATAGGGTTTACTAAAATTATTTTCAATGAACCTAAAATGCCCTTCTAAAAAGTCTACCCTTTTTGTTTTGGCTTAGAACCTCTAACAAAATGGGTTCACATTTTTCTAGGACACATAAGGTCATTGGATTAAATCATTACTATTTGCATTTGGGCATATAAATGCTATAAAATATTTTAAATGCCAAAATAATTCTGAAAATAAGAGTCAGCTGTTGGAAATAATCTAAAC
Organism: Triticum turgidum subsp. durum; assembly: GCA_900231445.1. Classification (NCBI taxonomy): domain Eukaryota; kingdom Viridiplantae; phylum Streptophyta; class Magnoliopsida; order Poales; family Poaceae; genus Triticum; species Triticum turgidum. The sequence goes on along the minus strand of LT934112.1, from coordinate 24,302,818 downwards.
AGAGCCCCTGATTATTTTCAGGATTTTTAAAGATGCCTAAGTATTTTTAATAAAGCCACACAGTTACAGAAAAATAGAAAACAGGAAAAAAAAGAGGAGGGAACTTACCTGGACGCAGCCCACCTGGCAGCCCACCAGGCAGGCCCAGCACTGTGTGGCCCATGCCAGCCAGCTACTTCATCCTTGCCAGGCAGGCACATAGGTGACGCCGGCGAGCACGAGCTCGCCATGGTGCCACCTGCCTGCCGCCCGTGCCCGTGGACACCTGGGCAGGCTCCACGTTGCCGCCCCGACCCCGCAGACACCTCACACGCCCCCTACCTCTCTCCCTCGCTCTCCCTCCGCCATGGCCGACGCTGCTGCGCTCGCGCCACCGTGAAACCGCGTCCACCGTCGTCCTCGTACCGAGCCACCGTGTCCAACAACTCCACTGTTGTCGACTCCGTCAAGAAGCCCGAGCCCCGAGCGCTCGCGAGTCCTGCTTCGTCTTCTTCGAGATCATCTTCACCGAGCACCGCCGGAGATCCCCTTCGCTGTCGTCACCGCATCAGCTCGTCCCTGACCGTGCCATCTGCTCCTACGTGACCGCCCGTGAGCTCAGCTACCTCTCCATCCCTCCCGTTCTCGCTCTCGAGCCCTGCATCGACTGCATGAAGCTCACCCGCACGCGCCGCCGTGGAGCTCGTCGCCGACGTGACTCTGGCCACCCACAGGCCTCACCATCTTGTCCACTAACTCCACCGCACCCCCACGAGTCCAACGCACCACTTCCCGTGCCTCGCCGTGCCCTGCAACCTCGGGTTCGACCTCACCCGACTCCGGCGACCGCCAAGGTTGTCGCCGGCGACGTTCCCGGCCACCCTGAGCCCAACCACTGCCACCAAATGCCGCAGCTTGCTCCCAGCTACGCGTAGATGCCCTCCGCCGCTCATTTGGTCGCCGGAACGGGTTAATGCACTCTCACCGCCGCGTCTCGCCTTGCCGGCGGCTAAACGCCGGCGAGTTTGACCTGTTGACCTTGACTGGGTGGGCCCATGTTGACCCCCCTAAGCCTATGACAAGTGGGACCCCCCTCTGTTAATTAACTTAGATTAGAACTAACTAAATTTAGTTAGTTTAAATAACTGCTGACACGCGGGACCCAGTGGTCAGGTTGACCTGAACGTCCCCTTTGACCACTGACGTCACCGTGACACACTGCTGACGCAATAACTCATTTTCTGGATTTATTCTTTTACAGGAAATTCCAGAAAATAACCAAAACTTCTAAAAATCATAGAAAATCAATCGTAGCTCCAAATCAAACAAATTATATATGAAAGATGATCAGAAAAATCCAATCTATCCATCTGTACTGGTTTCATGCATGTTAGAACACTTTAACCTTGCTGTTTAGATGAAACAAGTTAATGCACTGATATAACCTCTTAAAATGGGTTTGCATTTGAATCTTTGGTTCAAATGGACTCATCTCAATCTGTTCTAGCTTGCATTAGCCCAGAAAACATTCATATTGCCATGTCATAGCATGCATCATATTGTGCATTGCATTGATCGTGTTTTTTCTCTGTTTGCCGGTGTTGTTCCCCCTCGGTAGACGTTATACCGACGTTGTGATCGTTGACACTGATGAAGACTCAATGCTATCTTCAGAAGTGCCAGGCAAGCAAAACCCCCTTGTTCATTCCAATACAGTCCTACTCTCTCGCTCCTGCTCTCTTTTACTGCATTAGGACAATAACGATTCATCTGTTACTTGCTGCGGTAGTTGAACCCCTTTATCCTCTGCATGACCTGTCATTGCCACAGTAAATAGATGAAACCCACTAGCATGAGTAGGAGTTGTTTGAGCCCTGATGTGCCTACTCATTCTTGCTTGTTTGTCATGCCTGCTACTGCTTAGAGTTGAGCCAGGTCTGATTCATCGGGGATGAATCAGAGGTGTGTGAACATGTCCTACAGTGTGTGAGCTAAGTGTGTGAACACGATTTGGTAAAGGTAGCGGTGAGAGGCCATGTAGGAGTACATGGTGGGTTGTCTCAATGAAGTCGTCCTCAGGAACTGAGTTCTGTGTTTGTGATCCATGAAACAGCTACCACTACAAGAAATGTGTCAACTGGTGACCACCACTATTGGTCACTGAAAGGTCACTGTTTTCAATTTGTGACCTTTTTGTGACCAAAAATATAAGGTCAAAAGCTGAGGGTCGTTAACTGACTATAGCGACCTTCTCTGTGAGAAGGTCGTGGACGTTTACGACCAAAATATTCCTACTGTGGCGTTTTGGTCACTAGCAACCTCCCCAGGCCACGTAGGCATCCAGCGTGGCAAGCTGATGTGGTACAAGATTCAGCCCGGTCCAATTCGGTTTTCTACATGGGCCTAGCCCAATAATTCGGCCCATTTGTGTTTTTTTTCTCATATTAATTTTGGCTAGGTAGATGGGCCAAGCCCAACAATTAAGCCTTCTCATTTTGGGACCGTGGCATTTTCTGCTAGAAAGTTTTAGTTTTTTTGTAATATAAAAAAGGTCCACTAGTCAAATGGGTCCTAGATGTCAGGTTCAGGTACGTGGGTCCCAGCTAGCAAGTTCTTATTCTTCATATTTCAATCTAACAGTAAATAAATAACCAGTATTTAAATTGGCACAAACAAAACACACACATAATACTCCAAATATTATCAGGCAGATTCAGTACGGAGCTCCTATTGTACAAATAACATATACTTTACAAGCTCTACACATAATAAGCTCTAACATATACAAGCTCTACAAGCTCTACACGTGATACATTTACAAGCTCTATACATATACAAGCTCTACAAGCTCTACAAGCTGCCCTGGTGTTAACCCTGGTGCTCTTCAATCTTCTTCAACATGGAGCTCCTTCGGTAGCGAGCACAAACTGGGCACCTGCATCATCACAGGAAGGCAATTTTAGATCATAAAAATGAATGTTCCAAGCACAATTTAGAGAAAAGAACCAAGTAAATTTGCCCTCAATCATACAAACAAAGTTTAGAGAAAACCAAACATGAACAAGCACTTATTATGCAGTTTTTAAAGTTTTTAATACATTTATTTTCTATTAGCAAAACTGAATATGCTACTTCCGGCTGCATAGTCCAGCTAGCTACACCAGTTTGCTCTCATGCAAAAATTAGAAATAAAAAAAAGAACAACAAATAAATCAATATTGATTTCTCTAACACATACAGTAACTTGCTGATATAACTTGTATAACTTGTATATTTGTCGACGGAAAACGGGATGCAAAATCATGTTTCAGTCTAGATCAATCTATATGAGAAAACATGTATAACTCCCACTATAATTTTTTAATGCAGTTGCGAATTATCCTGAAAACTTGTGCACTTAATGATGGTTAGATCTGTCTTACAGAATAATCAGCTTCCAATATAAGTTAGGTACAGAACAGAATGTATAACCACGAAGTAAGATAGGCCATGCATCAAACACAGAAATACTTTTGATCCGTTCACTGTCATGTACTACTACCTAACTGGCTAACTCAGCAGCTATGACTGATGGTACACTGCACCAAATTCCATAATGAATTCCATAACGAGTAGCATCAGCAGCAGCAGTGTAAGAGTAGCAGCAGCAGTGAGTAGCTGCGGCATCTGGCGAGCAGCAGCAGTATGCGGCAGCAGGTAGTAGAAAATAGCAGGAGCAGCGGCAATAGTACGCGAGCGAGAGGGCTACATGCATAGACACATACATACATACAGGAAGCAAAAGAAGAAGAAACAGAGCAGGGACCTGGTCGATCATGGGCATGAGTACTAACTATACTATAGAAGCAACAGAAGCACACACACACACACACATATATATATATATATATATATATATATATATATATATATATATCCTATTTCTTCCACAAAGTGTTACTTTCCCCGGTAATTAATCTGGCACAACTAACAACCCCTTTCTAAGAACTGAATATGCATAAACACCCACAACCATAAATAAACTTACCATACAGAGCATCGCCTTTCTCAGAGTGGTCGAACTCTGTCAATGGGGTCATGATAGACTGGAGCCTCACCCGCCCTCCATGTCTGTTCTGATGGACACACACAAGAATACACCAAGCATCATCCATCAGTTTCTAGCTAGCACGCACAGGACAATGGTATTAATAATTCAAAGGTCAAGGGAATTATTGATACCTGGTACTCCATAAGCATCTCCGCGTGTTCCCTCTCCTCGTCGCTCGATTCCTTAAAGAACCTGGAGAAAAGAAACAGTCGCATATCAGAATTCAGAACCAAGTTTGATCAGAATATTGTACTGGTAGCTTTGGTATGGAAGACAGCTACAGCACTGTGCTTACTTGGCAAAGCCCTTAAGGGCAACATTGTCCCGGTCGAAGTAGGCGCAGAGGGAGTGGTACGCGTACGAGGCATTGCACTCCACACTGCAATGCCGACATACAGTATTAGTTTTCCTCTAATCAGGACCAGATGCAGGCACTATCTAGCGAGCTAAGAATGGTCAAGTAACTCAAACCAAAACCATCAGTCCTTTGTACAAATTTATAGTAACTTGGTGGTTAAGATCATCAAGTGGGATAAACCCATTAAGAGTAGCAAATATTTTGATAACATCACAGGCTCTGTTTGGCACGCAGAAAATTAATCAGTTGAAGCAGAGGCGATGTTTGGCATCACTGCATCTCTACTTGGAACCTAGAGTAAGAAGCACGGCTAAAAGAGCCCAAGAATTAATTAATCCTGTGTTATTCTTTAACTGGAATTTACGTGCATCATCAACAGAGAGGTGTGAGCTCTGGACTTAATTGGTTGTGAGAATGGACTGGACTGGTATGTTTCAGTCAAGTGATGCAGGATTATCATCATGAGAAAACAACAGATATTGTTGCTGAGCGGGCGGAATAGCACATGATTCATCAAAACTCAAAAGGTATAATTTTGACTGTATGTATAATACAACCAGAAATCTCAAGCAAGAGGTGTCAGAACCTTACCAGCCATGAATGAAGCCTCATTGTTGAGGAGGTTGGGTCACAAGCCGCTGCAGGAGGCTAATCTTCTCCGAGACCTCCACTCGTGTAGGTGCCGTCGAACATGATGGTCATGGTGTACTTGTGAAGGGCACGCAGAAAATGAATCAGTCCAGTCCAAGCAGAGGCATGCAATGCAACAGAGGCTTAAGAGAGAGAGAGGAAATTCTCAGACCTCACCTCGAGTGCGTGGTGGATTTCGTTGTTGGAGTCGTCGGTCCTCCAATCCATCCATCTCCATGAAGAAGGGCTGGACCTTGGCGTCGTTATACGTCCTGAGCAGAGCAGGGGAGCCATCTCCATCCATCTTCATGGCGCCGTGGCGTGGTGGACAGGGAGAGAAGGTGAGGTGTTGGATCTTGGTCCTTGGCACCGCTGGTGATGGAGTGAGGGTGGATCTGATCGCTGCAGGAGTGGATCCGCGGGCATGGAGAGAAGGTCACAGCCACGGCGCGTCCCGCAGCCACGGCACGGCCTCGCAGGTCCCCGCGCGGAGGCGCTGCAGCAGCGGATCCCCGCCGTCGCCGGGTGGCCAAACGCCGCGACGGGACTCACCATGGCTTCGTCGGGGCCGGATCTAGAGCGCAGGGAGGGCGGGGAGGAGGGGAGCAGTTGCGTGAGGGGAACGAGCCGTCGGGGCCGGATCGGCGGTGGTGGGTGGGGGTGGCGGCGGTGGG
>LT934112.1:24282790-24296744 GCA_900231445.1 Triticum turgidum subsp. durum | reverse complement strand
CTCTCGGTCTGGACTGGATCGGGATCGGTTCGGTGGGTGGGATCGGGAGGGGAGGGAAGAGGGGATCGCGCGCCGCGGAAGGAGGCCGGGGACGGGAGGAAAGGATGCCGAGTATGGGAGGAGGTGGCGGCGGCGACGAGACGAGGACGAGGGAGGAGGAGTACGGCGGCGGCAGGGGAAAAGGGAGCGGGAGCGGCAGCGGCGATGGGGATAAGTGAGCTAGGGTTTTCGTGGGTGGATGAGGATGAGAGGGAGGGGGGAGAGCGACGAGGGAGGAGTGTGGGCTGCCGTTGGATCCGGGCGCATCCGATGGTGCTAATCCATGATCCGCGTGAGATGGTTTTGGACCAATCAAAACGCAGTACCCTTTGATGATTTTAAGACCATTTAAATTGGTCATAATCGATTGAAAATAAGATGTTAAAACATGTCTGCTATTTGACGGCCTAGAAAATTTATGAAAACAAATAGAAATAAAAAAACTTTGCATTGTGTCACCAAGTGTGACCTACTTTTCAGTAAGAATAACAAACTTTGAATAATGCAAATATCATTAAAAAGTGTTCTCAGAAATAAGTTTTCTCTAAGAGAATTATTTTTCGAGTGTCCAAACTGAGTTTTTTTGTGAAGGACCTATAATATATTTGTTGCAAAATTGGACCAAATCATTTTTTTGAAATACTAGGCCATATTTAATGCACAATTGACCAAATTGTTGGGTGTAAAAAGTTTTGATCCACCTCTAATGAAAAAGACAGATTTCCGTCGATTCAGCTGGAATCTGGTCAAATTTGAACTGCGGATGCCTCATAGTTTTCTATTTATTTTTCCAAAAATCATTTCTAGGTACATAAGTATTTATTTAATCAGAGAAACACCAAAAAAATTCCAAGATTCAACCACTAGCTAGGAACGGTCATTCCCGCCGTTTTGACCGCAATTTGAAACAGGCATAAAAAATTCAAAAAAAAATCAAAAATTGGGAAACCTTCGCATTATGTCATTATATGTGACCAAGTTTCTAGGAAAAATAATAAACTTGTAATACGACAATTATTTTAGAAAAGTGTTCTCATAAATGAGCTATTACGCGTGAAGATTCAGAGTTTTCAAGCCAAATGATAAATCTTATGGCCACGTTCATGGCATAGTTTGTTCAAATGATCTCATAGTGTGCACAAGGGTGCATCTTGGAATTCCAAACAATATTGCTTAAGGGATTTTTTATTTTCTTTGCACGGAAAATTCATTTTCCATTTTCCAAGTGCCCGAAAAGAGTTTTTTTTGTGAAGGACCTACCATATATTTGTTGCAAAATTGGACCAAATTATTTTTATAAAATACTAGGCCATATTTGATTCACAATTAACCAAATGGTTAGGTGTCAAAAGTTTTGATCCACCTTTGGTGAACAAGACAAATTCCTGCCGATTCAGCTGGAAGCGGGTGAAATTTGAACTGCGGCTGCCTCATAGCTTGCCCTTTATTTTTTTTTTCCAAAAATCATTTCTAGGTACATAAGTATCTATTTTATCATAGAAACACCAAAAGTTTTCCAAGATTCAACCACTAGCTAGGAACGCTCAAGCCCGCCGTTTTGACCGCATTTTGAAACGGCCATAAAAAATTCAAAAAAAATCAAAAAATTGGAAAACCTTCGCATTGTGTCATTATATGTGACCATGTTTCCAGGAAAAATAATAAACTTGTAATACAGTAATTATTTTAAAAAGTGTTCTCAGAAATGAGCTATCATGCGTGAAGATTCATGGCTTTCAAGCCAAATAATCAATATTATGGCCACATTCATGGCATAGTTTGTTCAAATGATCTCATATTGTGCACAAGGGTGCATCTTGGAATTCCAAACAATGTTGCCTAAGGGAGTTTTCATTTTCTTTGCACGGAAAATTCATTTTCCATTTTCCGAGTGCCCGAAATGAGGTTTTTTTGTGAAGGAACTACCAAATAATTGTTGCAAAAATGGACCAAATCAATTTTGTAAAATACTAGGCCATGTTTAATGCACAATTGACAAAATGGTTGGGTGTAAAAAGTTTTGATCCACCTCTGGTGAAAAAGACAAATTGTCGCCAATTCAGTTGGAAGCGGGTCAAATTTGAACTGTAGCTGCCTCATAGTTTGCTATTTATTTTTTCCAAAAATCATTTCTAGGTACATAAGTATCTATTTAATCAGAAATACATGGTTTGATGGCGAGACATCGAGGTTTGGACGGTGGCCGAGGGCCCCAACTCTTGAGCGCGTAAGCTCGCATGCCCGCCGCGTGGTCACCGCGTGACCGTGGCGTTTCCATGTGTTCTGGGCGGCCTAGGCATGTCTAGTGGGTTGGGCACTCCCCAGGTAGGTGCTAGGAAGAAAATCACAACATAAGATTCTCACGAGGAGACCGATCGATGCTCAAACATGAATAAGCAGCCAAGTGTTTGATTTGCGGTACGGGAAATGCATATGGCTAATGGGCGTGGGTTTTGGCTGAGGATGATCAGTTACTAAGAAGACCGTCTTCACAAATTTTCAACTCAAAAGGACGAGCCTAGGTGGTACTTGCTTTACAAAGTACCACACTGGACATAAAGACGAATGTTGAAGCTAGGCTCAAAATAATAAATGGATTGAGCTAGAATTTGGTGGAGGATGGTTATTTGGGCATAGGAAAGCACTGTAGAAAATGGATACCATTTGGACATGCCAAAGTGGTACTTCCTTCACAAAGTGCTGCTCTGATCAGAATAGGAAAATGAATATTTTTGAATTATTTTTGAACTAGGCAAGGAAGGTTTTTACATATTTGACGAAGATATGACCCAAAGAATTTATGAGATTTTTTTGAGAATTTTGGGAATAACAGAAATATAGGTTGCTTCACAACCTAGGGCAAAAACCGCCACATGGACATGACACATAGGCAAAACTGATGAGATGGCACCTAGTCATCACAACCCACCACAATCTACAAGGCTATGACCATCTATATTGGTCATTAACAACTAGAAATAAGGCAGCGGACTAGCACTGTTTGCTTTGTGACCTTTTCGTGTAAGGAAATTACGACCTTTCTGACCAAAATGGTCGCAATGGTTTAGGGTTTGGAGCCCCTCGAACAGCTTTTGACCAATTGGTCTGAAATGGTCATAGATCTATGACCAATTCTTCCAGGGTCACCAACGAAAGTTCACTAGTTGACATATTTCTTGTAGTGTACTACCATGCATTGGGCCCTGAAATATGACCCCGCTCGACTTCTTAATCACCCTCGTCCTCTGTCCAGGAGTTTCAAGTAGTTTCTGGTGTTTGTAGTATGCTGGAGGCCGTGCGCAGCGCTGACCGGAGGGGTGGGCTGTGATGCGGTAGGCACGTGGCCGGGTATACCGGGCGCCCGTTTGGTGTCTCGGAACCCTGTACACATCATTCGGGGCCGTATGTGGAAACCTCGGCCGGACTCCCTGCGGATGGAACCTGAATAGGCGATAAACCTAGACTAGAGACTTAGGTGTTTAGGTAGGTCGTGGTCTACACCCACATCGGCTTTCACTTGAAGTCTGCCGAGCACATGTCGTGTGCAGACGCTAAGTGGTGGAAACATGTATGAAGAAGTACACCCCTGCAGGGTTAACATCATCTATTCGATTAGCCGTGTCCGCGGTAAAGGACTTCTAGGTTGCCTATAACAGTTCATAGACAAGTGAAAGTGGATACTCTAAAATGCGCAAGATAAGCGTGAGTGCTATGGATGGCATTCTCGTAGGGTGACGGAGCGGATCCATAGTAGTGTATTGATATGGTGAATATGTGGACTCGTGTGCGCCACCTCAAAAGGGTTACTTGCAGTCGTAGTTCAGGATAGCCACCGAGTCAAAGCTGGCTTGCTGCAGTTAAACACCACCATCCCCTTGTTGATAATGATGCATATGTAGATAGTTCTTATGTTAAGTCTTGTTGGGTACATTTGTACTCACGTTTGCCTATTTTATGTTTTTGCAGAGAGACTTCAGTCTCACTAGTAGTTCCACGTGGACTTCGACGTTTAGCTTGTTACCTCAGCTACGATCTTGTGCCCTCGGCAGGATCTGGTAGATAGTCAGGCTTCTCAGCCTTTTTCATTTGTAGATGTCTGTACTCAGACATATTAAGCTTCTGCGTGTGCTTTGACTTGTATGCTCTGAATGTTGGGTCATGAGACCCATGTTTGTAATATCTCGGAGCCTATTGAATAAAATACTTGAGTTGTAGAGTCATGTTGTGATGCAATGTTGTATTTGCACATATCGAGCATATTGTGTGTATGTTATTGAAATGCTTGGTATGTGTGGGATCTGACTATCTAGTTGTTTATCCTTGGTAGCCTCTCTTACCGGGAAATATCTCCTAGTGCTTCCACTGAGCCTTGGTAGCTTGCTACTGCTCCGGAACACTTAGGCTGGCCGGCATGTGTCCTTCTTCGTTCATGTGTTTGTCTTTTCGGGGAAATGTCACGCGATGAATACCGGAGTCCTGTTAGCCCGCTACAGCCCGGTTTACCGGAGTCCTGCTAGCCTAGTGCTACTGCCCGGATTCACTCGCTGATGACCGACACGTTCGATACTGGGTCATGGATGCCTGTCCCTGTAAGTCTGTGCCACTTTGGGTTTACGACTAGCCATGTCAGCCCGGGCTCCTTATCACACGGATGCTAGCGATACTATCATATACGTGTGCCAAAAGGCGCAAACGGTCCCGGGCAAAGGTAAGGCGACACCTGTGGGAATACCGCGCGTGAGGCCGCAAAGTGATATGAGGTGTTACATGCTAGATCGATGTGGCATTGAGTCGGGGTCCTGACATTCCGATCTACACTCTTCATCGGCGGCGGGTCCTATACTGTTGTGTTGGTTCTATGGGGCCTTAGCACGACGATTTCCCGACTGTCTACTACAACAAAGTTTGCCCGGCTCCGGCGAGGGAGGGACGATGACAGCGGCGCGCCTTCGGCTTGCTTCAGTGCTTGTAGTCGTCGCTAGGTGATTTACGGATCTGGATGTAATTTTTATTATTTCTAGTGTTCATTGTACTACCATGATTGAAGATGAATAGGTTGGAAGTTTTCCCGTAAAAAAAAAAGGTAATATATTTGTCCATACGTGTCTTGTGCACGTTTACTAGTGTTAATTGTAAACTTAGGTACTCCCTCCATTCCATAATTCTTTCGTGGTTGAAGGAAGTACTCCACTTTTCTATAGTTCCCTCTTCGGACTGCTAATTCAAATCATTCTATTTTTCTCAGAGACAAATCGCTCTCTCCCTTTTCTCTTGAGCTTCTTGTTTTTCTTTTTCGAAACGGACTCCTAAGCTTCTTGTTGTGGATTGCTGATGTGACAGTACCACTGCAACTGCGCACGAGTTGCACCATCGGGAGTACACCACCGATGATCATCGAGTGTGCCATGCGGTCCATGCATGCCATTAAGTTAATGCGCAGTACATAAGCAGAAGAGACAAGCAGCGTTTCGAAGGTGCCGACCGTGCAACGTGGTTGATCCTGCCGGCGGGCTGTTCCCTGGGTGGTACACACACCACGCTCTTCTCCGGCGAGCGGTCGATTGTTACCTCCGGATGGTAGAGACAGGCGAGTGATATACAACGGCAGTTAAACAGCTGGATGCGTGTAGTGTGTCGCAGAAGAGGGTCGTGGCCTCAGTAAAATAAGACCTCTTCTAATGCAAAGGTGCTTAGATGAGGTGCTAAGTGCATTAAATACCTTAGCAACTCAACTCCCCAATGCATAGGTGTTTAACTTATTGTTGCTAAGCACACTATATTTAATGAGTGAGCACCTAAAGTCTTTCATCCATTGGTCAAGTTGTTTCATTTAAGTGGTTTGCCTAGGTTCACGCGCTTGGCATTGGTTCTTCCTGGGGTTATCAAAGTGCTCTCTCTCCTCCTTAATTGTTGTGCCATGTCATTTTTTCACTTATGTGGCATGCTTAGCACCTGTCCACCTTGGAGCACTGGGAAGGGCCTAACGTCGTGCGCGATCGAATCCACGCTCCTCGGCATTCACGCCACCATTGCTCATCGTGAATTCGTGATCTTTACTCAAAGCTGCCGTTTAGCACATCGTACAAGGGGAGCACAATGTCTCCGTTCCTCTTTGTATAGGGCTTCGTTGCATGGACGTACGTATGGTCTTGTAGAGGCTGTTAATCTCAGGACTTAACCGGCTCCAGTACCCTGGTAATTGACTGGAAGCAATTTCAATCGGAAAGCGTCTCTCCATATGCATGAAGAGACAATATGGGATTGAATTGTTGCAGAAGGAATGTTAATTGACCTCAGGGGCAGAGTGCCAACGAAGTTTCTGCAGATGCATCCCCCATTCAGATGTTACCACGTGTACGTCTCTCCATCTTCTTGACGGCCCGGTGGACTTGTGAAGGAACCCTTTGCTTACGATGCTGGATAATGATCTTGCTTGTTCAGCCGTCAATGTACCCATGCCCGTATATCTCTACTACGGAAAACGAAGATCATGCATCACCACACTGTTTTGGTGTCAATTAATTAGTTTTGTCAAGAAAATACCTTGCATTTTTCAAATGAGATTGTGTAAGCTTGCAGCGAGTCCTGTGGAGGGGCTGGTAAAGCGATAATTAATGCGGTCAAAGGATTAGCACCGAAGAAACAGAAGGAATGTCTATCTTGTGGAAGATTGTCATGGGCTTAACTTATTACAATTTCCCAAGATCGCACAGTGCCCGCATTCAGTGCATTCTTGGAAGATTCATCCGTTTCATAGTTGCACCATTCCAGAGATCTATCGAGATCGGAGATCCTCTTCTTGGAGGTACAAAACAACCTGCGTTCATGCATCTACCGTACCTTTTCTGCCTCCATGGATGGCCAGCTGTGAACTCCACCTTGTCCACAATGTGTAATCCCGTCTCTAAATTAGATAATCATGTGTTGATCACGAAGAGCGTGCAATCTCCAATGAAATTAGCCAATAAAATACGATGTCGATAAGCTCTGGTGTCAGGGGGGTGCCTCCTAGTCCATAAGCAAAACCTTTTGCAAGTGGGAGGTATGATGGTCTTGTGTGGTACAATATTTTGTACCTCTCAGCACCCTCCCTCTTCCTCTGCACCTGCACTGATACATCTCTATAAAAGACCCAGTATCTTCACTTTCATTCTCACAATTAGGGTCCTTGCACCAGTTAAGCTTTTGTGTAAAAGGAACACCACACAAACCTTAGACAAAAGCCCCTTTTTTTGGTACATCAACTACCAGGTATTGAGCCATGAAGGTTGGGAGCCAGATGAAGCAGATGGGGAAGCTCAACAAGGCGCTCAAGGAGCAGAGGGCCAAGCTCTACATCATCCACCGCTGCGTCGTCATGCTCCTCCGCTGGAGTGATTGATACATCCGTCGATCTGTTCACCGCAGATCGATCGACGATCAATCGTTTGTTTCAGCCGATCATCCCTTCTGTTTTGGATCTTTTTTCGCCCTGCCGATGATGCATTCGGCGGGGTTGCAGATTCCAGCGGCATGGCCGATATGCAGTGCATGCATGGATGATATTCATTCATGATGCATGCATTGCGCTGCCTATGTTCGCATTTTAGGAGGGATTGATCGGTTGATGGGTTGAGATTTTCCTTTCCATTTGTTTTTTCACTTGCTTCTCTTGAGGCAGGGGTGTGAGGAGAGGACGCCGGAGCACTCAGCTACAAAGGTTGATGCGCTTTCGTTCTCTTCCACAAATGGAGAAGGTTGATATAGATACCAGTTCATTTCGTTTGCTGTGACTCCAGTTCAGTTGTCTACAAATGCTGCTGGCGATGCTGAATTGCTGATCACATGCATGATTCTGAAGAAGATCGAAGATAAGAAGAAGATTAAATAAGACGCCGATCTCATGGATTATTCTGCCGGGATGTTGCTTTTCGTTCCGATACTTGTATTGTAATGTTGCTGTCCAGGACTATGGTTTCTGTTCTTGTGCATGCACTGTAGCTGGTTTACCCCAGCATGACGATTTTATCTTTCTGTTAAATAAAAATAAAAGCTGCGCTATGAAGCCTTTTTTTTACTTCTACTTAATAAACATTGATTTTTGAAGTGCCTGCAAGAAGATTATCTCACGCGATTATGTGTTCCGCCTGTAGCACTACTGGAATTTTCGTATACGCCGGGTGTCGGCGTCTTCGCCGAGAGCCAAAACACAGGCACTCGGCAAAGTAAAGAACGCGGATAGCCGCACTCGGCAAAGGAAGTAAATCGAGAAACACATGATGATGCCGACAGTATTGCTCAAGGCACTATTTGCCAAGGGCCATCTGGTCACACTCGGCAAAGTATTGCCACGTTGCGCATTCGGCGGCGACTAACGGCACGATTCTATTGGAGGTGGCTCTAAAACTGTCTCGGATAAATTCCATCACATGCGGTTTTGAGGGTAAACTGTCACAAATATATACCTAATAATAAATGGAATATTGCTTCTAGGGATACTTCATCGAAAATGCCCCCGAAGTTGCAAATTATTATCCATTGATGCCACCTATAGGTGAATCCCCGCTTGGGCCGGCCCAGTACGAACCTTCTATACTACGCTCTGCGCCCTGTGTCTTACAGCACACGTGTTTGGGCCGGTCCATGTACGGGCGACCTGTTTTTTATTTTTCACTTTTCTTTTCCGTCTTCGCCTTTTTTTCTAATTTAAATAATTTGGCACTTGAAAAAACTTTTGGATTTTTTAAAAAAGGATAATTTTGAAATAAATGTTTAAAATTTGATAAATGTTTGTGGATTAAAAAATGTTCGTGATTTAAAAAATGTTTGCATATTCAAAAAATAGTTGCAAATTTAAAAACAAATTCTTGAGAAATCAAAACATGTTCATGATTTTTCTTAAAGTTCAGGTATTAGAAATGTTCATGAAATTGAATAAAATTTCGGCAATTCAAAAAATGTTGATGAATTGAAAAATATTGTAAAAATTCAAAAACTTGCCCTGTCTTACAAAAGAGTTTTTTGATTCATAAAATGTTTGATGATTTAAAATATGATCACGCATTTAAAAAAGTGCTCGTTATATCAAAAAAATGTTTGTGAATTTCAAAAAAAATCACCAAAAAATGTTCACCGGTTCTAGAAATGTTCACCTATTCAAGAAAAATATTCTAGAAAATGTTTAAAAAATTGCAAATAATATAAAATGTTCATGATTTCAAAAAATGTTTGAAAATCTACAAAATGTTCATGAAAATATGATAAATGTTCTCGATTTCAGATATGTTCACAAGTTTTAAAAAACGTTCATGATTTTGAAAAATTGTTCACGATTTCACGAAATTGAGACTGATAGTGTACCTCAGTGATGCAACAAAATGTGGTCATCACCATTGAAGATTATAATTTTTTTTCTTCCGTTGCAATGCACGGACCGTTTTGCTAGTAATTCCTATATTTCTATATATCTACCGCGAACATATGCAACAAAGTTTATAAAATCTAAAAGCCTGTATTGAGAAACAAAATAAATACCCAAATTTATTTGTTTGTTACCTCGTTGCCATGGATTTTGTTGGTGAATCACGCCAATGCGGGGAAGAGTCCTGACATCAATGACTCTGCAATGTGTCAACACTTCTTGATCATCCGTTTGTACTTACCCTGCAATGTCTTCTCAGACAAGACTTACATATTTCACCCGTAAATTTAGCTAAACTAGTTAGAAATAAGGTGTATGCGTGATGGATAGAAGATCCATCCATATTTTTTTTTTACAAAAGGAGAATTACCCCCCGGTCTCTGCATACGGAAGATGCATCCAACTCCTTTATTAAGCAAAGTAACCGAAGTGTCTATGATCCAGAATAAGCTCGCTCGGAGCTCAAAAAGCAATCAAAAAGATAAAGTTGCCACAACGATGAAAATAGAATGAGATGACTAAACACCTATCCTATTACTGGACCGCCATCCAAATCGGTTATAGATATTTCGAGCTACCATCTTCCATCGGATAGACCTAGTAACCAAAGGCTTCCTATCTTCCGCAGGAGTGAGTAACGACCACGTACGGATCCAAGCAGTGGCCATGTAGATAACCTGTAAAAAAACTATACGGGTTTGTCTGTTAAAAACGATATCATTTCTACAATTTCATAAAATCCAAAATAATGCACATACTCCTATCCAAATATGTCTCGCAATATTTGTCCTACTCCATCTAGCCACGTCCCAAATAACGTGTGAATACTATTTGGAGGGGTGAATATCAAAGGCTATATGAAGTGAACGCCATAATAGTTTGGCTAGCAGACAATTGAGAAGGAGGTGTTTGATAATTTCATATTGATCACAAAAGCTACATACTTGACTAATCTCCCAATTATGTTTTGCCAAGCTATTCATAGTTAGAATCACGTCCTTGTGAACAAACAACATCAAGACTTTGATTCTTAACGGCACTTTGATCTTCCAAATATGTATCGATTTCGGGATCGGATCAGAGTTATTTAGGTCCATATACATAGATTTCACCGGGTCGTTCATAATTAATCTCTAGTGAATCCTATCAGTCTCATCAGAGTGGTTAACATCCATCAACCTTCTGACCAGATGTAGTCATGCTTCCCATCGGTCTCCTACCAAAGATCTCCGGAATTGAATATTTAGAGGACTGGACTGTAATACTGTAGCAACGTAAGCCTCCTTACGTTGTACAATGTTATAGAGAGACAAATATTGCCTGGCTAAAGGCTTCTCCCATAACCATGTATCCTCCCAGAATCTGGTCGAATTACCGTTTTCAATGATGAATTTAGTTGTATGGACGAAAACTGCTTTCGTTCTCATCAAGCTCTTCCAGAAAGGTAAATCACTGGGTCGAAAGGTGACCTGGGTCAAGGTCTTAGATTGTAGGTACTTACTCCCTCCGTCCCAAAATAAGCGTCTCAACTTTGTACTAACTTTAGTACAAAGTTCTACTAGAGTTGAGGCACTTATTATAGGATGGAGGGAGTATTAAGTAAAGTTTGTACTCACGTGCCTTCGGTCTCAACAGAAAGCCTGTACAACCATTTAGTGAGCAGACATATATTCTTTACCTCTAAATTCTCAATCCCAAGACCATCCTCGTCCTTCGGTCTACAAATGATATCCCATTTAGTCTCCTCTTTATTTCATCACTGCCAAAAGAATCTTGATGGTAGAAATCCAACCTTTTACGTGACAGAAACTTTGTCTTCCCATAAAAAAAATTGTGTTAAAATAAGTATCTCTATGTTTCTCTGTTTCCTGTTGCCTAACCACACTAATTTGGTCTACCAACTGCTTCTATGTTCCCCCTAACATGAAAATGAAGATACAGTATCACCCCTCTTCCTTAATACTCAACTCTGTACTTTTTGCCCTCCCTCAGTGAGGTAGATATCACTAATCACTAATATTAATGGCAACATATGTGTGATGTTTACCAATAAGGATAAACATTTTGGTGCCTTTCATGCTTAATTGCATGTCAGCAGCATCAATTTTTAGTGCATGCTTCATTTCTTTGTAAAAATGTTAGTTGTCATGAACGGTAAATACTGCTGTGAAGATGGTCAGGCAGCTGTGTGGGTGAGGGGTTAGAATAGGGATTGGGAGGATAAAGTAGATGGCAAATAGATTGTAATTCTTGGATTGCCTGCCTAAGTGATATTTACACACCAGTATTTCAATAAACATATCAGGCAAGGCAACATGAGGTGCATTGTAGGTTATGTAGCGCTTAGGTCTTAAGTGTGGTACATTAAGCAATTGCCTACTTTACTTTTCTCTTTGTGCTTCTGCAATATATATTTTGACATGTAATATACTTCTACCCTGAAGCAAATGTTCTGCTGGCAATGAGTGCGTCAGCAAGCAGACTTGTTGCATTACTGTGGTGGTAACACAGGATGAATCGAACTCCATGTCTCAATTGGACACTATCAAGAAAAGGGTGATTCCAAGCCTCCTGGCCATACCAGTGAAAGGTTATTATTGTTCGATAGATTTTTCGAAATATGTTCTCTATATATTCGTGCTAAGGAATCCTTAATAATTCCTAGATCAAGTTCTAAATTATATAATTTTATTTTTCTATGTTTCATGGTACAAATGTAAAGTTGTTTTAGGTGCAACTTGTATGATTTCTTATGTGACTTTTATCAAAAAATACATACTTCCTTGATTCCTTCAGTAAACAATATGCAGATAATATATGATGTGCACTACTTGTTTTCTTTTGCAGGATTTTTGGAATTTAAGGATGTGGAGATCCAGTGTCATGAAGACGGTGAACTTGTTGTAAAAGTTGTTATGTCTGAGCATTGCAACAAGAGTGGGATATCTTGGGCTACTCTACAAAAGTCTTGCGTTGCAATTATGGAGTTGATTGACTGGGAACGGAGCCGGCCAGGGAGCGTATATGATATTTTCTGCTCATATGGCGTCGACTCAGCGTGGAAATATTTGGTTGAAGTATATGTTTACTTCTCTCTCTGTTTTGATTTTGACTTCTCCGTAAAGATTTGGGTCAATTTGTTTTGAAGCCTGATTGCCCATGATAATTTCGACTTCAGCATTTGATGTTTCCTCATTCTTTGTACAGTCTTTAAGATAAAAAAACTGACGATGTTGGAAGGAACATTCATCTCGAACACTTGCTGGTCGTGGCAGATTGCTTGTCTGTAAGTGGGCAGTTCTATGGACTAAGCAGTCAAGGTTGCCGAAAAAGGGTTTCCCCTTGCTTTATATTATAAAGCAAACATCACCGAGTACATCCGAGATACCGAACGACGTACACACCGCACACACCCAAGGCAAGATACAAAGGTGCCAGGCACCGACACACCACCCCACCGACAACCAATAGAGAGGTGAACCGGACCAAAACGAAGCCAGGCCTTGAAAGCGGTGCCTCCAAGAAGGATACGACCATGGGTAGCCGCCACCGCCCGATCAACGGAGATCAGGTTTTCACCCGGAGCAAGACGACAAGAGTGTGAATGCCGCGACGGAGCCTTCAGGAAGGGTACGGCGGCAACGGCCACCGCCACCGTCGGCCAGTCAAAGGACTGGACAAGTGGTGTACCCCGGCACTCACACCCCACCGATGAACCTGAACTCCGTCGTCCGCCCGCAACCACGCCACCCACGCGGCCATGTTTGCCTGCCCGCACCTGAGACGCACGCTCCGCCCACGAACGTCGCGCCTCCTGCCGCCAGAGCCGCCGCCCTGCAACCAGACAACCCCGAGACCAACACAAAGGCCCCAACTTTGGACCAACCGATGGCCCTCGACCGACGGAACCACCCGCCGATGCTCCGCTGGTAAACCTGTGCCAACCCGCCCACGGCCGAGGAAAGGGGGAGAAAGGGGAGCGGACGAATCCGGACCGGCAAATCGTGCCGGCGACAGGTGACGCGACCGCATCGAGGCCACCCATCCCTCCAACCAAGCTCCCCGCCGAACACGGGGAAAAGGGGAGAAGGAGGACCCCCATGTCGCCCCACCATGGTAGCTGACACACATCTCCGCGAGGCCATCGGCAACCGCGAGCCCGCCGACGAGGGAGATCAAATCAACCCGCAGCTGCAGCCATGGAAGCCCACTGGAGATGCCTCCTCGCGCCGTCCGCCGACGTCCGAGCACCAGACCAGGGAGGATCTGACGCAGACTCGACCAACACGCCCCGCCAGCCACCACCACTGCGCCGTCACCCCCACCCGCCCGAAGCCAGGGCAGGGGCGGCCGCCCACAGATCCATGTCGCCCGCGACCCGCACCACCTCAGCGCCAAGCCAGGAGCCAGCCCAGGCCACCGGAGCCCGCCACCGACGCCCTGCCTCGTCGCACCTGCCGCCACGCCAGATCCGCCCGCCGCCATGACCTCCCGCACCAGCCGCTCGCCGTCCCC
>LT934112.1:24247324-24282649 GCA_900231445.1 Triticum turgidum subsp. durum | reverse complement strand
CGCCGACCACGCACAGGCACGCCCCACCTAGCCCGCGCAGCCACCGCCGCCAGCACACCAGCCCACACTGCCGGCGCGCCTCGCCGCCGCCGCGCCCCACGCCGAGCACGGCGCTCCCGCCGGCCATCGCGCCCCGCGCCGCGCGCCGCCAAGCCAGGAGGGAAGAGAGCCCCGCCGCCGCCGACGTGGACCAGGCTTTGCCCGGCCGCGCCCTCCGGCGGCGGCGAGGGGAAGGAGAGGAACGGGAGGGCTCGGGCCGGCGGCGCCTAAGGCTTCGCCCAGCCGCTCGCGGGAGCGGACGGGACGAAGCGGTCTGAAAAATCCTAATGCGGTTCATGAGCAATCCCATCTCCATTTTCTGAAGCATGTTTTGCCGTGAGTAATTTAAGCTATTCTGAGTGACTGTTTACTACAGTACAAGATTTGTCTTTTTGAAGTGCGGTGAACAAATTCTCATTTGATGTCATTTTCTGTAGAGGCCTGCACAAAGTTTTATAAATGCTGCAACGCAATCTTCAGTGGACTATCTCTGTGGTACTTAGATGCAATGGCCTGGGGCAAGGAGCCTTCTACTGGGACGTCGGGTCCTTTACCGAAAAAGGGTTTCCCCCCGCTTTGTATACAAAGCAAACAACCGAACCATACAGGAATAGGTGCTGGGGCGGAAGCAGCACAGTCACGCCCAAAAGAAAAGACAGAGAAAGAGCAAAAGAAACAAATGCCAACAACGGCGGATCAACAAGAACGAAGAAGCCTCGCGATCGTCGCGTCCACCGACATCTTCCACTAGGCTCCAAGACTCCGAAGCGCCGGCACCTATCAACACCTCCAAGAAGGATCGCAACGATGACGACGCTGCTGCCAAGGGTTTCCCCCAGTACACGACGAGGCGAGAGGAAGGGTAGCCCCCGACGCCCTCCCGGAAGGTCAGGTGGCATCGACAGGCGCCACCGCGTCGGTGTCAGCCAAGCCGACAAGGGTTTCCCCGATCCCAACCCGCACCTCGGGAGCTCCGGAGCCTGCCACCAAACCAACCACCACCCTGCGTCAACGCGGTCATGAAGCCCCCACGCCGTCTCACCACGGCATCGCGAAGTGAGGACAGCACGACGATGAATCAGAGCCGGGACTAGGGCATCAACACCGTCGGCACGCGGGAGGGCCCCACCTCCACTGTCAGCGACGGTAGCCGTCCGGACGCAATAGTAGGAGCACACCAGGCCGTGGGCCCACAGGCCCGGCCGAGCCCTCGTGGGCCCGTAAAGCTCCCGCCCTCACGCTGCTGCTGGAACGCCGTCGGCGCTGCCGCCCCACATCCGAGCCGCTCCTCCTCCACACCGCGTCGCAGACAACGAGGCCACACCGGGGAACCGGCCCGCTAGGACCCAGATGGGGCCGGGAGGGCCCAGATCAGGGCCGGGGGCGCGCCGCCGACCACTGCACGTCACCACGCCGCCCTGCCGCCAAGGGCAGCACCGACACCGTGCCCACCGCCGACGACCATCGCCGGGTCGCCGCCTAGCCGAGCAGCACCGCCGCCGTCACCTGCCCCAAGAAGGAGACGAGTGCACGGGGACAGAAGGGCCCGCCGCCGCTGGCACCACCCGGGACAGCGCCGTGGGGTGCCCGCCGGCGGTGGCGGGGGAGAGCCACCGGAGGTGGGGGCCGAGAGGAAGGGGAGGGGCGCGCCGCCCCGGCCACCTCCCGGTGAGGCGGCGCAGGGGCGGGAACGGGAGGGATGGGGAAGAGGGGGCGGGATGCGCCGGGGCGCGCGCGCCGGCGGCCTATGGCGGCGAGAGGAGGCTAGGGCGCCGCCGGCGGCCGCGGAAACCTTAGCGGGAGGGAGCGGGTCAGGGGAGGGAGTTGTCCGTCTTTTGCCACGTCGGGTCCTTTCAAGATTATGTATTCTGGGAAGGTGAGTATTATTATTGCTGTCACATTTAGGCGCATCATTCTGTTAAAAACAAATTAGTCACATAATTTCTTAGAGGCATTTCATTGTACTCCCAATAATGAAAAACAGCTAAAGCAAATTGGGGCCTTCACATGGAAATCACCCTGTACTCCACTGCTATAGTTTCATGTGTTGGATGGCATCGAGCTCTAGAGGCAAGCTTCACCATCTATGATGTTTGGGCGGCCAATACCTGCTCCGCTCAGAGCGGTGTGGTTTCTCTCCCCTGCATGGTTGGCGTTGATGTCGTTTTGGTGGTGCGGTGCGCTTATGGTGCGTATGGTGGTGTGTGTGTCTTGAGTTCTATTGCTTTGGCGACCGGTGGGGCACTTTGTGCCCTTTGTATCTGGTTTTCGCCAGGTTTTCCCTAATTTACCGGGCAACTCTATTCTTATTTATGAAATGCAGGAATCCCCTACCTCTCTAGAGGTGTTACTTGAAAAACAATAGTTTCATACATTTAGTTTCTGAGAGCATAGTGCCAGATATATTTTCTCAGATACTTGCACGTGATCAGGCTGTGGGCTGTTTGAACAGCCTGTCGGATTAAAATATGACTTCTCCTTACTATACTTGTCATATATACATATGTTCAATTCGGTCCTAACATTTAATTTTTTTTAAGGCGCATACGCAAATTTCTTTTTTAGAAAAGGAGGATGACCCCCGGCCTCTGCATCTGGGCGATGATACGGCCACTTTATTAATTATTCTCACAAGACCTTACAAAGTCATACAACAGTAAGACTAAAGCCGCCGTCTAAGCAACAAATGTCGCTACACCTATCCAGTTGACGAAGTGGCGCAGATAGCCTGGGCCTAATACCAAACAGACATCGCAGCCAAGCCTAGCTAACATCTAAGACCTGAGACCCCAACCTAGCCACTTGCCGGGTCTGGGGCACACACTGGTCCGGCGTGCTCTCAGAGGCCGCCTCCGCCAACTGCCACCGCTCCATCTTCAGAACTGTACTGATGCATCAACCTTGCTCGGTCCAGCTATCGTCGACGCCACCACGGCGCCCAACGGCACCTCCTCCCTGCGCGCAAACAGCTGAGCACGTCGCGGTCGCCACTGATATACCTCAGTGCCATGCTGCCAAGTACCACCAGCTGACACAGCTTGAAGTCCTTGGAAAATCTGTCGTGCGTAGCGCCTGCCGACCAGGCATGACCAAGCGTAGCACCTATCGGTCAGACATGACTTGACATCTCCACTGAAGCTCCGTGCAAGACGAAGCCGCTCCACCTCCTGCCTCTGACTTCGAGCGCTGCTCCACAAATGATGCTCCCAAGAGAGAAATGATACTGCAGTGTCGTCATCGTCCGCTCAGGAACACCAGATCCTAGGGTTTCCCCCGGAGTAGCACGAGTGGGTCGACAGTAGTTACACGACGATGCCTTCATCAAGGTAACGGCGTAGAACGTCGCCATCGCCTGCCATCGGCTCGGTTTTCACCGGCAACCATGTCTCCCCAACTCGCAGCCAGGACTAGATGATGGATCTCGAGATCTGATCACCAAGCTTGTGGTCGGCCACCGCTGACGAAGAAGATGACCACCATCATTGGCTACACCGGCCAGAACAGATCTGCCATGGGTGCCGCCAAGTAGTCCACCAGACCCTCGACGCCGCCGCCGATCTAAAACCAGATGACATGCTGCCGAAGACCGCATCGCGCCGCCGCCCGATTCAGGCCAGCCGCCGCAGCCGCCGTCCGTGGCCCGAGGCAGGGCCGACCGCCGCCGCCGTCGAAGCCAACACCGTCGCATCTAGATCGGCCGCACCTCCACGCATGTTGGGGCCCCGCCACCCCTAAGACGCGGGAGGGAGGAAGAGCCCCCACCACCGCCGTCGGCCTCCGGGCGTCCTCCGGCGGCAGCAGAAGGAGGGGAGGAAGATGGGCTAGGCCCGGCGGCGGCTAGGGTTGGGGAGCCCTCGAGTCGCCCGAGCGGGGGGCAGAGGCCTACATAGCCCTGAAGTTCGGCAAGTGTCAGGTGGCACTATCTTAAATGGAAGCACCGTATCCGTGGAACATGATTATTTTGGTGCTACGGTTGGTATATGGGACAATATTATTGACATGGGCACTTGCTTGCAGAAAATGCTACACTACATGAGTAATGCTCCCGTCACTATCCGTGTTGTATAGTGCATAGTACTCCCTCCGTCCCATAATGTAACACGTTTTTTAACACTATACTAGTATCAAAAAACGTCTTACATTATGGGATGGAGGGAGTAGTTTTTATCCCATTTGAAATTCTATCTTGATTACTTTCCTATATGATGTATATATACCATGTTTTACTTGCATGAAGGTACCAATTAAATGCATATGTCGTGGAGCTAGATAAATCACGGAAAAAAATTATATGAGACCAGGTCTCATATAAATTAGGTGAGACCCGCCCTGATGGATGACATGTGGCATTCACAAATCACAAAGCATCTAATCTCTCCCCCCCTGATTTCAAGTGGGGGGGTGGGATGGATGCTTTGTGATTTGTGAATGCCACGTGTCATCCATCAGGATGGGTCTCACCTGCTAATTCGTGAGACCTGGTCTCATAGAGGCCCTGAGATTTCATCCCAGAGGGCGTGAAAATATTGGTGCTGGAATAAGAGATATAAAGGTAATATAAATGTGTTTCTGTTTTTGTCATAGCTTCGTAACGCTACAATTATGTGCATATGTGTTCCTGTTTTTGTCATAGCTTCATAACGCTTACTCCCTCTGTTCCTAAATATAGGTCTTTGTAGAGAATCCACTATGGGCTAGTACATACGAAGCAAAATGAATGAATCTACACTCCAAAATGCATATACATCTGTACGTGGTTCGTATTGGAATCTTTACAAAAGACTTATATTTAGGAACGGAGGGAGTAGATGTTTGTGTGCATATGTTTTTCATTTGGTATATGTGCGAATATTCTCGATGCTGACATGATGTGCCAATGAGCTGTCCACTTAATATGAAAATGGCCGTGTTGATTTAATTTGATCTTAAGGTTTCTACTGCTGCCAGCTTTCACAGCATCATTGAGTTTGAAAAGTTGCATGAACAACAATCCTTTCATCGAGTTCATTTTGTTGAATCTCTGGTGGTATCTATCGTTGCCGACGTCTCATGCTACATACTTGCATCCCTGTTTTGTTGTAAATATATCATGGCCAACTATTTTGCGGCGAAATAAGGCTACTCTGGAATTATAGGATAGTGACCCTGTGATTATGTGATGATGCTGCTTGCAGATCGGACATCATTCCAGTCACCCAGGCACAAGGTGCTTCATTCTGGTAAGGAACGACGGTACCAGTGAAGATGTCTCTTACAAGAAATGTGTCCAGGGTGCTGCGGATTCTATCTCGCCTCAGCTTGGACGCTATGTAGAGAGGATATTACAGAACAGAGCAACTTGGTCACAATATAGTTAGCAGATGCGAATTTATTTCAGACCATCGTAGAGAGTTTGATGTTTCGTTGACAAGGAACTGTCGAACACGAGTGGATGATGCTCTGGTTATCGCAGAGGAGTAAACCGCCAATTAGCGAAGATGGCATGCTTCTTGACCACCCTTCTGATTATGGAAAAGAACTCCATAGAACACTGTTGTTGTCTTCTAGGACCGACGATGCCATTCTTTTGTTGTGCAACCCTTTTTCTTCGCCGTGTGCTGATGGATCATCCATGACCGTCATTAATTGTAACCTAAATACATGACTTTGTAGTATAATTAGCATAGTGCTGCAATCGATCCTACAACCTCTAACTTAATGTAAGAAGTTTTCGCAGTGCAAAAAATAAAACGTCTTGCAGGATTACATTTTAAGTTACAGAGGGGGTACCATTTAGACAAAAATAAAGTTTACAGAATTCCCACACATCTATTGATCTGAATCATTGGTACAAATAAATACAAGAGGAGGCTGCCCACGTCTAACAACACATGCAGGTGCGTGGGGCGCCAGAGAGAGATTTATGGAGGCGACAAATATGAGTGGGGCGATCGGGGTTGACGAACCTAGAAGGTTGTTGATAATAGACCATCATTGTGAAGAAAGGTATTTTTTATATCCATTTGATGAATGGGCCATGAGCGAGCAGTGGCAATGATGAGCACCACACGGATCATTGCCGGGTTGACACTGGGATAAACGTCTCGTCGTAGTCCACCCCGTGACGCTGAGAAAAGCCACAGACCACCCATCGAGCTTTATACCAAGCAAGGGATCCATCCGGATTGAGCTTGCATTTGTCGGTCACCACGTTCATACCTACACGAGGAGAAACTAAAGACCACGTGGCATTCCACAGTAGGGCATTATATGTAGGGTAACACATAAAAAAACAAAAAAAATTGTACTACGAGCGCGCCCAGGATCCCTATGAAGATGCATACAAGGTTTGATCTGATCATTACAAACTCGTAGTAGCAGCGGAAAGAGAGTTGTTGAAGATTGGCGGTGCAGATCCTCGCAGCTAGGATTTTGACTAGGCGCTCCCGAAAACCAGACAGCCTTTCGGCACTACGAAACTATTTCGTGGAGGGAGAGAGAGAAGGGCAGATCATTGCATGCCATTTTATGAGAGCTCAAGAGAGAACTTCGATGAGAATGGACAACCCTTTCGACCTCTGTTTATGGGGGAAACAAGGGGTAGAGGCTTGGTGAAAATACCAAAAAGCCCTCAGATATTTTCCTACTATACATGAGATATTTTTCCTTAATAGTGTTTCCACTATTCATCCCAATATTCATGAGATATTTTCCCCTAATAGTGTTGCCACTATTCATCCCACTATTTATGAGATCTTTTCCCCTCAACTATTTTCACACGCTCATCACATATGGATAGACCAAACAAAGCGCAAGCACGCCACCTCGCAACACCAAACACTCACTAGCTCCACATCGTCGCCGGTCAAGGCGACTTTGCTATGAAGTAGGAGCTAGAGGGCCGTTATTTCAATCGGCATCAACACCTTGGACCGATTGATTCGGAGTTTGTGAGAACAGTACCTTTTATTTTGAAATAAATAAATAAAGTAAGATACAAAAATACAATGATCTAAAAGATCTTATATTTCTTTACAGAGGAGTATTAGTGAGTCAACCGAATGCCCCCACCCCCCGCGTTGCCTGTAACTGGCAACACGGGGGAAACCTTCGTCGCCGCCGGTAGCCTTCCTCTGCCAGTGTCCCCCGCATCGCCGCCGCCGGAGGCCCGGTCGGCGAAGCCGTGCCGTGCCCAGGGATGGCGGCGGCAGGGCGGTTTTGTCATTCCCCTCGCACAGGACCCCTCCCCCCAAACAATCCCCCATTGCCATCGCCTCCCCGAGTGCGGTGCCACTGGTGGGCCGGCCGGTGTCGCCGCACCGCACCTGAGGATGGGGGCAGCAGGGCAGCATCACCCCCTTCGCACTGCAGCTCCTCCTCCCCAACCTCCCCGCCCCCCAGATTCGATCCGGTGAGTTGCAGGCTTCCCTTCCCTCCAACTGCTGTTGTGTTTGTCCTGCCAGTCCGGCGAGGCGGCGCGGTCATGCACCTTTTCCCGTCGCGCCTCTTGCCCCTACTGGCGCAGCTTCCTTCTTGCTGCTATTCTCTGGGGCGTGCGAGGACTTGTGTGTAGGTGACAGGCTGGCCAAGGCTCGGTCTTGCCCCGTGTTGCAGACCACCCTCCGTCTCCGACGGCGTCTCCTTTGAGTTACGGAGGCAACCTCTCCCGTGTGTGGTCAAAGCGTTGTTTTGGGCAGCGGGCTAAAGCTTCGCGGTGAGTCCTTGCCGACACCTCCGGTCCCAGCGGCCATGAACCCGCGTTCTCCGGTGTTCATGTCTTGTCGGCATCCCTACTGACGTGATTTTGGCCCGACACTCCGACGATGCGTCCCATTCCAGAGTCTTCGGTTTGTCGGTGTTCTGGCGGCCCCGCCTCCGGCAACTCGGATCTGCGCTCCCTTCCGGCTCTAGCTTGTTGGCGGCGCCGGTCACCATCCTACACTCCACGCCAGCTTTCTACCATGTTGCCTTCCCGACCCCGTCCACACTCACAACATGTCATTTTCAAAGCTCATGTTCTTTCCGCAGCAGGTGTAGCTCCACCACTTCCCTACCGGATGGCAGTCGACCGACGGATGGTCTTCCTCATCTTCGGATCCTGAGCTGGCGGTTACGGGATTGCTCGAACTCATGCCAGGCGAAATCCATGCTCGGCTTGCCGATGCTGGCAGCGGCAACACTGGTGAATGTCGTTTCCTTTCCTGGAGGCACTGCCATGGCCTTTATCCACACCTCTTCGAGCATTGGGGGAAACCATAGGTCTGGTTCTTCGAATCGGATGGCGGCGGCGTCACGACGTCGCACCCCTTCTTGAAGGCCCTATCTTATTTCGCTCGCGGCGTTCCGGTGTTGCATTTGGAGATGTTCGACATCATGCTAGTTCGGCCTGCCTTTCTGTTTAGGATTAGTGGGTTTAGTTGTGTCATTTCCCCTGTTCGGGCTGAGCACCCCTTTGTCTCTCTGATCGGTGTTTCATGATCACGCCTCCTTGCGTTCATACCATGTGTTGTACCCCCTATTATACTGATTCTCTTTCTTCTAGCAATGAAAAGATACGTAAGCTTTACGTATTCGCGCAAAAAAAAATCCGAGTCTCCCGCCCGAAGACCAACCACTCTAGACCAAATTTGTTTTTGGGTTCCCGCCTGCGTCGCGCGAAAATCACTTTGTTTCTCGATCATGTGACCCGGCCCAGCACGAAAAGAAAAACCCAAATCAAATCACAATCCTCCCTCCTCCTAACCCTACCCTAGCACATCGTCCATTCCAACGCCGCCGCTCCTCCCTCCCCCCTCTCACGCCGCCACCACCGCCCCCTCTCCGGTGAACTCTCCCTTCTCCCAATCTTGAATCCAACAAAGGGAACCTGTAGATGAAGAAGAAGCACGTGCACGAGCAGCAGGCGCGCCTTCCCCAAGGCCATGACTGCACGGAGCAGGACCACTCTCCGTCGTCTGGCAACCAAGGCAGCGACGTCGACGGCGACGGCGAGGCGTCGCCATTCCCCTCCACCGAGGAAGCGTCTCAGGTATATATGTCCCCCTCCTCTTCCTTTTTCCAATCTTGAACCCAATCCAATACAGGGGACGTGTTCAACCTGAACCTGAACGAACTGCCTCCACCATTTCTAACAACCAGGAGCAGCAGCAGCAGCCGCCCGGGGTGGATCTTCCTGAAGGCGCCATCGTGGAGATCCTGTCCAGGGTGCCCTACAGGTCGCTCTGCCGCTTCAAGTGCGTGTCCAAGCCATGGCTGGCCCTCTGCTCAGACCCGACTGTCCGCAAGAGGTCGCTGCAGACCCTGTCCGGCTTCTTCTTCAAGGACCATGGCCGCTTCAATTTCCGAAATTTGTCCGGAAAAGGGCCCCCTTTGGTCGACCCTTCGCTCCGTTTCTGGCGCGGGATCTACGACTGCTTCTCGGTCGAGCAGTGCTGCAGCAGCCTCCTCCTTTGCAAATGTTTGCAATCACGTCACCAGGAAGACGAATGTGATTACGTCGTGTGCAATCCTATGACAGGGCAGTGGACCGTGCTGCCTCCCATAGGATGGCTGGATGAAGAGGATGGTGCTATGGTGTATTTCGAACCGATAAGGGATATCTTCCTGGGTTTCGACGCGGCAGCTCCGTCCCGCTTTGTGGTGTTTGTGCCCCTGACCAACTGTTTCTGCGAATTCACAGAGGTGGCCATCTACTCGTCGGAAACCGGACGCTGGACCAAGGTGCAGAGTGAGTGGGGATACAAAACTATTCTGGTTGGGAATTCAGAATGCGTCTTCCTCAACGGCACCATGCATTTGGCTACCCATTATGCTTTAGTGGTCACCGTCGACATGGAGGGGAAGGCTTGGAGGGAAATTGAAATGCCTGAGCACTCGCCAGACACAAATCAGTTGGCTTCCATTGGGAAGTCACAAGGACGCTTGTATGCGTGGCAAATTGAAGACGATCATGATTGCCAACTCTATGTGTGGGTTCTTGAAGATTATGGTGGTGGAAATTGGACCCTCAAGTATACTGTTAACGTTCCAGAACTGTTTGGGAGGCAACCTGGCCAAGATGATATGTCCTATAAGGTGTTTGCGATTCATCCAGATTGTGATTTGATTTTTCTTACAGACGAGGAGGAGATGGCAGTGTCGTATGATATGGAGAATCAGAAAGTCAATGCTACCTGCACTTTTTCTCAAGAACTCGAGGATGTTCTACCTTACGTCCCATGTTTTGCAGAATGGGCTTCAGATGCTCACTGAAAGTACTACCTGCAGCTTAGTGTCCGTAGCGTGGCACTTCAGAAAAAGCGGTTGTTGGGTATTGGGTATTGTCTGATCTTTTTGTTTTGTGGCACTGGATTGGATGTGTCCTAGCGTCTATATCTGCTTCAGTTTTATCTTCCCATCTCTTTGTGCCCTGAACTTCTAATGGGTTTTGTCGTTTTGAACCGTGCTGGTTAAGCATAAAGAATCTGCAAGGGACCCTTAATTGATCATTATTGTCTTATTGATGTCACCTTGTTAGCTCCTATGTGGGGTAAATTTAAGAGATGTCAAACTCCTTTTATTTCCATTTACATCGTACAAGTGTCTTATCTTTGTCAAACTCCTTTTATTTCCATTTACATAGTACAAGTTTCTAGTATGAAATTGGTTATCTTTTGATGTCGTGTTGTTATTCTGCATTTGGAACTATCACTCTCATTTGCCAGATTTTGAAGGTTTTCAATTTAGAAATGGAACATGTCAGAGTAGCCTCTGCATTTGCAGAGAGGGTAAAAATCTGTATGGTGTTCCATTGTTGTTCCAGTCTGTATATATGCAGCTTAACAAAGCTGGACAAATTATCATTTCTTTTTTTTTATGGGAAGAGAAGTCCCCTTCCCAAGGGGTGGATAAACAACATAATTCACTGAAATGATATGTTTGTAGGTAAGACAGAGGTAATGGTGCACACAAGTTAGCCGTTCATTACTACTACTACAGTACTTACTAGTCATGCAGCTCCACTGTTCATTTTTGTTTTGATTAAGCTATCCGTGGCTAATATCTTCGTTTAAGCTGCCCATGACCAATATTTCTCTACTTGACTTCTCACTGGTCTGTTAAGATTCTAAGTTGTTGTCCTACTAAATCTAGTATTTCTGAGGAATGTTATATTTTTGCTGACCATATCATAACCTGCAGATTCTTCTCGTCCTTTACCTACGTGTCATTAGCATTCCAAGGCTTGCATTGAGTTGCTAATTCGCAGAGTGATTTGGTTTGTAATTATATTTTTTCCCAAAATTGGGAGCTTTACTGATTAGTGAATAGGTTTACAATCCATAGCCAACGGCTTTTGAGATTCTCAGGGACATCTTGTAATCACAGGTCGGAAATTTAGCTAGGAAATCTTCCACCCTATTCTGGCTTCTATCTAATTTCATGATGATCAGCTCCCTTTCTTCCACGAACAACTTCGCCTCTCTAACTAGATGGCCCGCTTTCTTCCATGAACTACTTCTTCACCTCTCTAACCAGATGGCCTATTCGTGACTTCTTTCGGCTCAGGTTCTTGAGCGTCTTAATCATATTCCAGCAGTCAGATTGAAGGACAAACGGCCCTGTTGCGTAGGTGGTGGCTGCCTGAATCCCTTCCCTGTCTGCCAACAATCCTCCTTCAAAGGGATCTTCACACCTAGCCACATACTTGTAGAATGCAAGAACCAAGTCACCAACCGAGTTAACGCCGAGACCTGCACCTTTGTTCTTCAAACCCTTGTATTTTGTTCGATGCAAGTTGTTCGCGGATGAGGACATTCAGCTTAGGAGCTATTATAAATAGATCAAAATTGGATCTTGTTCCGGTCTGAACTTCCGCTGTCTCGAACTTCCACGCAGGATAGATATCCCCCTTGCTATTCTTTGGTGAAAGCTGCCTGCATTTTGCTAAAACTGAAAATTGTCCATTTGCTTGACTGGCCAAGTCTTGACATGAGATGAGTGTGACCGCCTGTGACAGTTTTGTCTTCCGGCACAATTAGGTTATAATTCATGCTACATTGTTTCTTATGAATAATCAAGTCTCAGTTGAATAGCTCCATAGTTTGCTTGTGGCCACTGGTTTTGGAGGTTGAGGGTTGAACTTAGGATGCTAGCTACTTGTTGCATGTGCTATTTATCTGGTCGGGCAGCCACTGTGGTGTTGTGCAATTGACAGCAAACCATTTGATTTCAATGTAGGATCTCATGAATATAGCATTGACCGAGAAATCATGAAGTCTCAGTCGACTGAGATTTAGCAAGACTGATTACGAAAACATTTGCATGTGATTCCCCATGCCGCAGACTCCTTTTCTTATTGTTTGCAAGTAACAGCTATTTGCAGCATATATTCTATTAAAATAAACCATACAAGGTTTAAAAGTAAACCATCAGGCTTGTTACAGGCAGGACAAATGGGACAAAAACTGAACTGAAACTGTCAACAAAAATAATAACCCAAAACTAAGAGGATGGGTGGAAACAGTATCAGGTTTAATTGTTCATACGTGCTTGGTAAAATCTTTCACCAATCAAAGGATTGCAGGCTATGATTTTTGTTACCAGGTCAAACCCCACATAACTAGGTCTCCCAGTTACATTATAACAAGTTCAGAACAGAGTGTTCCTTTTCTTTTCTAAACATAACAAGATGTTTGTGAACCCATTCTTCCCCTTTTCATTAGAATAGAGTCTATTGCAGAACAAGAACTGGCATGAAGTAACAAGATAGGATTAGGCATCTATACCAATATAAAAAGACCCAAAGGGGCAGATCCAATTAATCTCGGCCACCAAATCATGTCAATCCAACGACTAGACTGCTTCAATGTCGAACGCTCAACACGTTTAGCGTGCAGTTAATTTCATGCCAAATATAGTGCTAATCACATAATAACACGCAAAATAATATTCTACTTAACATCCGCATGCACTTAATATACTTCCAAATTAATGTGCATTGCACGTACACATTGACTAGTAACAAATAAAGTAGAGACCCCAGAACCACACATAAAATAGATATCGCGTAGAGCTACCATCCATGTTGTAGCATCATCAGCAAACATGGAAAACAAACTTTCTACAAGCAACCAAAAATTCATTTATAAAAAATCTAGTGAGTCATGCAGACTATATTTGATTATTATATACACTAGATTGCATAGGTGTAGGCGGACATACAAGCATGGAAGACAAACTTTTACGCTCATTCCGTTAGAATCCTGTTGGAAATGGAGGAATCTCAGATTGGTTCTGATGTAGTTTTACTCTTTTCCTACTACAAAATAATTCATTACAATGAGTGGCTATCTGAAACCTCTGATAATGCAATTACGTCTCTGTGCATCTTCACCTACCTATGATCGATGACTGCTATGGTTTTTTCACATGGCACTATTTATGAAACATTAAAAGTGGCACCAATTCAGGCAGAGAAGAGTAGAGCAGTCGTTGGTTGCATCTATGATGATTGTTGTAGTATTTCACAGGGCACCACTAGAAGATGTAAAGACCGACTAAAGAGGCATGCACGCAGCAAAAAATTGGATCACCCTGCGTGACGAATGAACAATCATTAAAAATGCATATGCATTTGCATGGTTAAAACCAGATAGTGAATTGCCGTGAGTTGTTTCCATATGATAATAAAATCAAACAAGACTAACAATGTGTTGAAGCAAAAATTGTTGGAATATTAAGCAAATTCATCATTAATTTCAGTAAATAATTCATGACTAGATCAAAATAGCATGCAACAATCTAGCATACTTGACAAACAGAAAAACATGCAAATCAGCATCGCACATGTAGCAACAAGTACAAATAGAGGCACGAACAAATGACGATGAAAGTATTGTTCGTTAGCTACTGTGAGCGACGTTATTGATGATGTTGTTGGCGCCGATCTGTTGCTGACGGCTTTGTAGACGACGATGAGTAGCCCCGCCCGACTTGGACGGAAGATGACCCGTGATGACGAACTTGAGCAGTCGCGCATAGCACTTCCCAAAAACCTAATTCGCCCTCTCCTGGTGCATGATCACAAGGATGAATGGTTTCGGAGACCCGCTCTCCCGCACACTGATGCGTGCCGCGTTCGGGATGGAGTAGGCTACGGTGGTAGCGCAAGTTGCAGGATGAGGCAAAACTCTAGGTGTTTTCGATATGTCTTTGGCCACGGCTGGGGGCAATATATAGCTAGGACCAGAGGCGGTATTGTGTCGCAACCACGCACTCCAACCGACTTGTCAACGACGGCCTTGGTAACGAGGGCCTTGTTGTCGTCAACCAACGGCGGCCTTGTGTTGCGCGGCAGTGGCCTCGAGGGTGTACTAGGCCACGACTTTCCTCTCCGCAGCAGCAGTGTCAGGACCGGATTTCGGGATATTAATTTCCCAAAAAATGGCCCTTATGCTCACCAGTCCCAGGATTACTGTTAGCTGGCGAGACACAAACATGATACAATAACTCCAAGCAAATTACATGATATGTAGTATAAGACCATTCTGGCCCATGAGTACAACACAAGGTTTCTAGTTGTTGGTGGCAGAAGAGGTTTGTAGTCATCAGCGTCTGTGGAACTCCATTTCCCACGGGAACAGCTGACCAGGTTAACTCCTATCTTCGCGAGGCTGCTATCACCATTGATTAGGTTCCGGGGCTGTCATCTCGTTGCTCCTCTCCGCGCAAGAAATCTGGCCAAGACAATATCCAGGGACAAGCCAGTGAGTACTTTGAATGTACTCGCAAACATTATGAACACAGGAATAATATAACAACGATAATCATGCTCGGAAATACTCTATGATCACAACGTCAGTCACAGAAATAAAATCCATGATGCACGCAAACAAGTTATTCACGCAACACATGAATAATGCAATTAGAGAGTAGAAATAGAATGCCTCAGTCGGGCGTCTGAGCGACACCACAGAAAGGGCTTATAGGTAAATAAATAATAAACATGCCACAATCGGGCGTCTCAGCAACACCACATAAAAGGCTTATAGGTAAATAAATAATAAACATGCCACAGTCGGGCGTCTCAGCGACACCACATAAAGGGCTTATAATAAATAAATAACAAACATGCCACAGTCGGGCGTCTATGCGACACCACATAAAGGGCTTATAGTAAATAAATAACAAACATGCCACAGTCGGGCGTCTATGCGACACCACATAAAGGGCTTATAATAAATAAATAACAAACATGCCACAGTCGGGCGTCTATGCGACACCACATAAAGGGCTTATAACGGAATAGTCACAGGGAATATCCCGGAGGTAGAACCGTCCCAGAGATAATCAATAAATCAAATAATGAACATCGTTAGTCCAAAATAATAATAATCACAATCATCATATTTCACTGGTCTAAATCAAAGTTCAGACTTAGTTGTTATTCCTCCGAAGACCGACACTAAGACAGACACTTGGCCCAATCCAGACTGTAGTCCTTAACCATGGACACGGCTACTCGAATAGGTTTAATCTCTGCAGAGCGTGTACTCTTTACCCACGAGTAACGGATTCCATTAGTCCATCCGGACTAATTCCGCTCACGGTCTTTCCGTTGAAAACACACCCAACCGCACACACCAGCTTGACTCATCGGTGTCTGGAATCACCCACGACACTCATTAAGCAAAACTCTAAGTGGGGAGGCTACAACCTCGATTAGCATGGGATCACAAAATTTATACCGCGCGCAAACTGGGGAAGCTACCCCCTCGGCTACAACCGGAACACCCATGCCCCCTGACCGGATGACTGGCTTTAATCCATGGCCATGGTACCCTCATCCCGGCCCCTCTGTACGGTGTGTGCTAGAAAGGGGTTGACAAATTACTGAACCGTACCCTACCTTTGGCAGGGACTAGTGGTGGCACGGAACAATTGTGGGGGTTACTGGAACAAGACTCGATCTACGGTCGACTCGGGAGGTTTATGTGTTACGTGCATGATTAGTATAACAAATATGCTTTCAACCAACAGACATAACCACCACTCATCATGTCTCACTATGCCGTACCGGACACAGTCGTCTCAATGGCCGGAGACAAGCTCGTGCCTACCCAAGACAGAGGCTTTCCCGAGTTCCTTCTGGTATGCACGAGAGGCATGTGATGGTGACTACCATCTCAACATATCAAACTCCAACAGCATGAATCATCAATATGCACTCGAGAGTTTGACCATATCATCACAGAAAAATAACGAAAAATTTGGAGACGAGGGGTGTTGTAACTGTATCAAACAACACACGACAATATTATGCCAGGGTTCAGAATGCTTACCTTCAAGTAGTGGGGAGGCAAGGTGCATTCCAAAACTTTGAAAGTTTTTCTCCTCTCTCCAAAATCCTATTAAAAATATATTTGAATCAATGCATAGTTTTCAAAAACAGTACCAAAAAGTTGTCTGAATTTTTTTCAAATAAATCTTAAAATAAACTAGACAATATTTGAGAGAGGTAGGAAAAAGAATCAATTCATTTGGAGTTATATTTGAAAAGTTAGCAGTCAAAGTTTTGGTCAAAATCTGTTTTTTAAAAATAAAACAGAAAAAGAAAAACGTTTCGATTACTGACCACGTCGAAGGCATATTTTGGATTAACGCCTCCACTTATCCAGCGTGGACGGCGCGTGTGTCACTGACATTAGGGTCCAGCGGGCCCACTGGTCAGGTTTGACTAGTCCTCTCCCTCCTCTTCCTCTGCCCCGAGCGGAGGCGGGACTCCGGCGACGCTCGCCGGCGAACGGCGGCACAGTTTGAGACACCGAGGGTCGAGATGGATCCGCGGGTCCAGGCGGTCCTCCCGGTGGTCGCCAGTCAGGCGGGGACGGAGGGAGTCGCCGGCGGCGGGCTTCGCGGCGACCGGTGGCTTCGGGAGTTTTGGGCGTTTGAACTACGGTGGCTCCCGGTCGTGTTTGAGCAGTTGGGCGGCACCGCAAGACGAAGGGGAGTCGGGTGGTGGTGTTGGCTGGACGGGGGAGGGCCTGGTTGCGACGAAACGGACCGGAGGGCGGCGGTGGCCGAGCTGGCCGGAGACGGGGAAGACGGCCTCTCCTGGTCGATTGCGAGCTAGGGGAGCGCTAGTGGAGTGGCTTGAGGCTGCCTGGGGTCTAGGAGGAGCTCGAGGTCACCCTTTTATAGAGTAGCTAGGTCGGTTCCGCCATCGCCGAGGATAGGATCGCCGGCCGACCGTTTCTGCTGCGGCAGGGCGTCGTGGCACCGATGAGCGCTTGCAGACAAGCGAGGGGATAAGCTTGAACTGCTCTAGGGGCAGCTAGCGCGCGACTGCGGCTCGGGCGGCGCCGACCGTGGCAGGAGCTCACTGCGGACGCCGGCGTGCCGCCAAGGGGCTCTGACGGTGGCACTACAGGGCACCAGGGACAGCTTGGCTCGTTCTGGTGAGCGGTCGAGGGTGGGGCACGGCTCTGCAGGGCGAGCAAAAGTCAGGGGCGCGACACGGCGGCTCGGTGCACGCGCGTGCAAAACGTGCGCTCCGGGCGCGCCCAGAGCACGCACGCGACGTGTTCGACCGAATGCCAAGGTCGTCTAGGACGCTCAGGTGAGGTTGGCAATTAACAGGACTAGGCTAGGGTTTGTAGGAAAGCTAATGGACAAGGGGTTTAGGCCAGGAGACCAAGCTTGCAATGCTAACTAAAAACCATGTCAAAATTGGTCATGCCTACAAGGTGTTTGACAAAATGCCAAGGGCACCTAGGCATCTCTTGGAGTGGTCACAATCTCCAGATTGGGGTCTCTCTAGGAGTAGGTGATGGTGGCCAGGTTAGTTTGTCAAGGGAAGAAACTTGTTAGTGCAAATATTTGAGAAAATCAGTTTTTGGCAAAAACTAAAGGCTGTCATTTCATGTACCAAAACTATTCCAAAGGGTTCATGCTCCTAGACTTAAGGGTTTTGCAGGAAGGACTACAAGCAGGAAAAAGGACCAAGGGTAAATGAGCAAGTAAAAACATGGTTGTAGTATAAATCCTTAAGTTGGACCAAAAAGAAAAAGAGGTTGATTCATTCAAAAAATTTGAAGGACATAACTAGGTTTTTGCATAAGGGTGGATAATATACTCCTACTGACCTCCCCAAATTTTGGTGGGAGTTTTAAAGAAATATTTAAATAGGTTGTAGTGCAAAATTGCGCGTTGGGCCACGATTTATGTTCATTTCGACTCAAACGAACATGGCCGGACGAAATGAGGTCGTGTGTTGGAGTGTTGGCCTAACAGATACAGTTTGCAGCCGGTCGGGCAGTGCAAAACGTTTTCTGTATTCTTTTCTACCAAAATATTTGATCCAAATAACCATCGCACACACGCTTTTTCATTTCTTTTCTACATTTTTTTTGGTGAGGCGCCCGTTCCACTTCTCAAGGGGGAAACGAAGCCATAAAGCCACGATGTCCTTTAAAACCATCGAGACTCGGCGAGCCGCGCAGCCTGCAGGACGACCCACCATATGCGGTCGAGTGCGTTGATCGAGGAGGCGATGCCGCAAGGAGGACGAGGAGGCGGCGAGCAAGGCTGCACGGAGCAGGGCCACGTGCCGGCGACTCTCCACCCAGGCCACGGCGAGGACGCTCCATGCCATTCGCCGCCGCCGTTCCCCATCACCGAGGTAGGTTCAGAGGTTTGCTCCCTTTTTAACTATTCCTTCTCCCGATCTTCTACCCAAGAAAGGAACCTGTATGAATCGTGTCCACCCTCCACCATCTGTAGATGAAGGAGGAGCATGGGCACAAGCAGCAGGCCAGCCTTCCCCATTACTGCACGGAGCAGTACCATACGCCGTCCACCGGCAACCAAGGCCGCGACAGCGCCACGCCACCATTCCCCTCCACCGATGAAGCGTCTGAGGTATGTTCCCCTACACTGCCTTCTTCCAATCTTGAATCCAAATATCCAATCTCACGTTGAAGCGACATGATGATTTCTGTTAATGGAAATCGGAGAGGTAGCTCTCTTTTATCAAAAAAAAAAAAAATCTCACGTTGAAGCTAATTAAACCAACTGTATCTACTATGTGTAAGAACCAGCAGCAGCAGCATGGGGCGGATCTTCCCGAAGGCGCCATCGTCGAGATCCTGTCCCGAGTGCCCTACAGATCGCTCTGCCGCTTCAAGTGCGTGTCCAAGCCATGGCTGGCCCTCTGCTCTGACCCGAACGTCCGCAAGAGGTCGCCGCAGACGTTGTCTGGCTTCTTCTTCATCGACCGTGGGCGATTCAGTTTCCGTAATCTGTCGGGAAGAGGCCCCCCTTTGGTCGACCCTTCGCTCCATTTCTTGCGCGGTAGCTATGATTGCTTCTCGGTCGAGCAGTGCTGCAGCAGCCTCCTGCTTTGCAAGTGCTGGGAATCGCGTCATGATGAGGAAGACGAATACGATTACGTCGTGTGCAATCCTATGACCGGGCAGTGGACTGTGCTGCCTCCTGTAGTATGGGTGGACGAAGAGGATGGTGACATTGTGTATTTCGAACCCATAATGGATGTCTTCCTGGGTTTCGACGCGGCAACTCCATACCGCTTTGTGGTGTTTGTGCCCCTGACCAACTGTTTCTGTGAATTCACCGAGATGGCCATCTACTCGTCGGAAACCGGAAGATGGACCAAGGTGCAGAGTGAGTGGTATTACAAGACTATTCTGGTCGGGAATTCAGAATGTGTCTTCCTGAATGGCACTATGCATTTGGCTACACATTATGCCTCGGTGGTCACAGTCGATGCAGAAGGGAAGGTTTGGAGGGAAATTGAAATGCCAGACCACATGCCAAACCCAAATCATTTGGCTTCCATTGGGCAGTCACAAGGAAGCCTGTATGCGTGGCAAATTGATAACGATCATGATTGCCAACTCTATGTGTGGGTTCTTGAAGATTATGGTGGTGGAAAGTGGACTCTCAAGTATACTATCAACGTTTCAGAGCTGTTCGGGAGGCAACGTGGGGAAGATGAGATGTCCTATAAGGTGTTGGCGATTCATCCAGATTGTGATTTGATTTTCCTTACCGACAAGGAGGAGATGGCAGTGTCGTATGATGTGGAGAATCATAAAGTTAATGTTACATGCACTTTTTCTCAAGAGTTCGAGATTGTTCTGCCTTACATTCCATGTTTTGCTGAATGGTCTACTGATGGTGACTGAAAGTACTACATGCTGCTTAATGTCCTTAGCTTGGAAATTCATTAAAAGAAGTTGTTGGTTACGGGCCTAATCTTGTTGTTTTGTGGCATTGGCTTGGATATGTTCTATCTGTTTGCGTCCTGAACTTCTAATGCGTTTTGTGGCTTTGAACAATGCTGTTTAAGCATAGAAAATCTGCAAGGTACCCTCTAATTGGTCATTATTGATGTCACCTTGTTAGCCCCTATGCTGTGTGAATCTAAGAGATGTCAAACTCCTTTTGTTTCCATTTAGATTGTACAAGTGTCTTATATATGCCAAACTATTTATATTTCCTTTAAATTGGTATCTTTTGATGTCAAATATTGATGTTGTGCTGTTATTCTGCATTTGAAACTATTACTCTCTCATTTACAGAGTAATTTGGTATTTGGAAGGTTTTCAATTTAGTAATAGAGCATGGCAGAGTAACCGCTGCATTTACAGGGGGTAAACAATCTGCATGGTGTTCCATTGTTGTTTCAGTCTGTCTCTATATATGCAGCTTAATAGAGCTAGACAAATTATCTTTTCTTTCCTTTTTTTCCTTTTAGATAGGAAGAGCATTTCCCTTTCATTAGAGTACTTAGTAGTCATGCAGCTCTATTTAAGCTATCTGTGGCTGATATCTTTGTTTAAGCTGCCCATGTCCAATATTTTTCTACTTGACTTCTCACTGATCTGTTAAGATTCTAAGTTGTTGTCCTACTAAATCTATTTCTGAGGCATCTTATACTCGTAACTTTTGCTGACCATATCGTAACTTGCTGATTCTTCTGGTCCTTTACCTACATGTTGTTAGCATTCCAAGGCTTGCATTGAGTTGCTAATTGGCAGAGTGGTTTGCTTTGTAATTATATTTATTTTTGCGACAAAACTAGGAGCTTTACAGATTAGTGAATAGGTTTACAATTCATAGCCAAAAGGCTTTTGAGATTCTCAGGGGCATCTTGTGACCACAGGTCGGTACGATGCTCTGAGCGTGAAAATCTAGCTAGGAAATCTGCAACTCTATTATAGGCTTCTATCAAATTTCATGATTTTTTTTTAATTTTTTTAGAAAAGGAGGAAGCATCCCCGGCCTCTGCATCTGGGAGATGCATGCGGCCATATTATTTATTATTCACAAAGACCTTACAAAGAAATACAACAATAAGCCCGAGGCCACCATCTAGACGACATCTGTCGCTACTCCTATCCTCTTGATGAAGGGGTGCCGAACATCTGGACCAAATACCAAACAGACATCGCACAAAAGCTGAACATCTAACGTCGGATGCCCCATCCAAGCCACATAGGCGGGACTAGGTAACACTTCGGTCCGGCGCACTCTCAACGAGTACCACCACTAGTAGAAAGAGGGGCTTCTGTCCCGGTTGGTAAGGCCCTTTAGTCCCGGTTTTTAAACCGGGACTAAAGGGTCGTTACTAATGCCTCTCCCCTTTAGTCTCGGTTCTTACACGAACCGGGACTAAAGGCCGCATCTCTGATCACCACCCCTCATCACTGCTCAATTTATCCTCTAATCTCTAGTCATCCCTCATCATTCCAAATCATCTAACTTCCCGAACGGTCACCCATCCTCCCACTCCCCCAGCCTGAGCACGCTTAACTTCCGGGTTCTATTCTCCCTCGTTTCCAAGTCTGCACTTGTTGTTTTCCTGACAATAGTAAGATGTCAATCCTATTAACCCTCAGGAATTTTGCTTGAGCATGAAGTGACACATTTCACTGTTTGAGTTTGAAACTATTGTTTTTAAAAACAATAATTATTTAGTAACACTAATATTTCTTGAATAATTAGTTTGACCATTGTTTGACCATAGTTTGACCAGATTTGACCAAAATTCAAAAACTGAAATAATTATTTAGTAACACTAATACCTCTTGAATAAGTAGTTTGACCATAATACTTCTTGATTTTTTGAAATTTTTTTGCCTCCAGATCTTAAAAGCCCCGTAACTTTTTTTTCTGTTAGGTTTTTGAGGATTTTGAAAATGTTTAACCGGGTTCTCCCCGTTAAATTTGGATGTAACTTTTCGAGTAGATGATTTTTCATATAAAAAACTTTTTCATCCGAGTTCGTATGCAAAAGTTATGCCCATTTTACTAAATTCTAGAGAGATTTTGCAAATAAAGTCGAAATTCATATTTGTAAATTTTCCCAACAACTAGACCACATATCACATGGGAAACTTATTTTCTTTTATTTTTTTGATATTTTCATCATTTTTTTATTTTTTTTAAACTGAAAAGGCGATCCACAGGGAGGGGGGCGGGGTAGAGTTTGAAAATGGGAGGGACCTTTAGTACCGGTTCATGCCATGAACCGGTACTAATGCCTCAAACCCCATTAGTACCGGTTCGTGGCTCGAACCGGGACTAAAGGTCTAACCTTTAGTACCGGTTGGTGGCACCAACCGGTACTAATGGGCATCGCACCCTTTAGTCCCGGTTCATGGCACGAACTGGGACTAAAAGGTCCAGACGAACCGGAACAAATGGCCCACGTGGCCCGGCCGGCCCCTTGGGCTCACGAACTGGGACTAATGCCCCCATTAGTACCGGTTCTGGATTGAACCGGGACTAATGGGCTAATCCGGCCTGGACCAAAGCCCCCTTTTCTACTAGTGCACACGCACACGCTGCAAAGGGCCGTCACCTCCGTCTTCCCTCGATCCATCCTCAAAGCATGTCCTGATGCATCGACCTTGTGAGGCCTCTCTGCCATTGACGCCACCACGACGCCAGACAACACCGACCTCCTGGGCGTGTCCATCGCCACACATC
This sequence comes from Triticum turgidum subsp. durum, assembly GCA_900231445.1. Taxonomy (NCBI): domain Eukaryota; kingdom Viridiplantae; phylum Streptophyta; class Magnoliopsida; order Poales; family Poaceae; genus Triticum; species Triticum turgidum. Next base: position 24,259,639 of record LT934112.1, on the reverse strand, counting down.
TGACGCCAAGCCTCCACTGCTCCATGCCGCCAAGAACGGCGCCATGAATATGTAGAAATAAACACCGCTCCACCGAAGAAGTCATCCGCTGGTCCCTCGAGCCCGAGTGCCTCTCCAAGAATGCCGGCCCCAAGGGGGTAATGACACATGAATGCCACCGTTATCCGATCAGCTGATCTAGGGTTTGGAAAGTTAGGAATGACAAGGATTTTAGGCATATCAACCCATCTTTTAGGCATTGGAGGAATTGATTTATTCATACCGGATCAAGACCAGATACAGGGAAGCTCTGCTCAAGTGGATTGATTTCTTACCTCCTTGAGGGCCCCCTCAGATGTATTTTCCTTTTTCTGGTTGTAGACTTTACTGTTTTTTCTTTCTTTTTAGATTAGTATATCCTATCTTGTATAGTTTTTCTTTTGTTTGTTCCTCCTGTTGAGGAACCTTTTTGTGTATGTCTTGTTCTTTCTAATAAGATGCTGTGGGGTGTAAGCCCTGCAGTCTTCTAGGTCAAAAAACATAGTGATGTTCACCATTGAAAACTTCTCCATCTCACGTGATGATCGGACATGGTTTAGTTGATATGGATCACATGATCATTTAGATGACTAGAGGGATGTCTATCTAAGTGGGAGTTCTTAAGTAATATGATTAATTGAACTTTAATTTATCATGAACTTAGTCCTGATAGTATTTGCATAACTATGTTGTAGATCAATAGCTCGTGATGTAGCTCCCCGTTTATTTTTGATATGTTCCTAGAGAAAAACTATGTTGAAGTATGATAGTGGCAATGATGTGGACTAGGTCAGAGATCTGAGGATTGTCCTCATTGCTGCACAAAAGAATTAAGTCCTTGATGCACCGCTAGGTGACAGACCTATTGCAGGAGCAGATGCAGATGTTATGAACGTTTGGCAAGCTCAGTATGATAACTACTTGATAGTTTAGTGCGCCATGCTTTATGGCTTAGAACCGGGACTTCAAAAACGTTTTGAATGCCACGGAGCATATAAGATGTTCCAAGAGCTGAAATTGGTATTTCAGATTCATGCCCGAGTCAAGAGGTATGAGACCTCTGACAAGACTTTGCCTACAACATGGAGGAGAATAGCTCAACCAGTGAGCATGTGCTCAGAATGTCCGAGTACTACAATCGCTTGAATCAAGTGGGAGTTAATCTTCCAGATAAGATAGTGATTGACAGAGTTCTCTAGTCACTATCACCAAGTTACTGGAACTACGTGATGAACTATAATATGCAAGGGATGATGAAAACAATTCCCGAGCTCCTCGTGATGCTGAAATCGGCGAAGATAGAAATCAAGAAAAGCATCAAATGTTGATGGTTGACAAGACCACTAGTTTCAAGTAAAAGGGCAAGGGAAAGAAATGGAACTTCAAGAAGAATGGCAAGCAAGTTACCACTCCCATGAAGAATCCCAAAGCTAGACCCAAGCCTGAAACTGAGTGCTTCTACTACAAAGGAAATGTTCATTGAAGCGGCACTGCCCCAAATACTTGGCGGATAAGAAGGATGGCAAACTGAACAAAAGTATATATGATATACATGTTATTGATGTGTACTTTACTAGTGTTCATAGTAGCCCCTGGGTATTTGATACTGGTTCGGCTACTATGATTAGTAACTCGAAACAGGAGTTACAAAATGAACAAAGACTAGTTGAGGGCAAGGTGACGATGGGTGTTGGAAGTGATTCCAAGGTTGACAAGATCACCATCGCACACTCCCTTTACCATCGGGATTAGTGTTGAACCTAAAATAAATGTTATTTGGTGTTTGCGTTGAGCATAATATGATTGGATCATGTTTATTGCAATACGGTTATTCATTTCATCAAAGAATAATTGTTATTCTGTTTACATGAATAAAACCTTCTGTGGTCATACACCCAAGGTGAATGATTTATTGAATGTCGAATGTAGTAATACACATATTCATAATACTGATGCCAAAAGATGCAAAGTTCATAATGATAGTGCAACATATTTGTGGCACTGCCGTTTAGGTCATATTGATGAAAAGTGCATGAAGAAACTCCATGCAGATGGGCTTTTGGAATCACTTGGTTATGAATCACTTCATGCATGCGAACCATGCCTCTTGGGCAAGATGACTAAGACTCCATTCTCCGGAACAATGGAGCGAGCAACTAACTTATTGGAAATAATACATACTAATGTATGCAGTCCGATGAGTGTTGAGGCTCGCGGCGGGTATCGTTATTTTCTAACCTTCAGAGATGATCTAAGCAGATATGGGTATATCTACTTGATGAAACATAAGTCTGAAACATGTGAAAAGTTCAAAGAATTTCAGAGTGAAGTGGAAAATCATCGTACCAAGAAAATAAAGTTTCTACGATCTGATCGCGGAGACGAATATTTGAGTTACGAGTTTGGTCTTCATTTGAAACAAAGTGGAACAGTTTCGCAACTCACGCCACCTGGAACACCACATCGTAATGGTATGTCCGAACGTCATAACCGTACTTTATTAGATATTATGCGATCTATGATGTCTCTTACAGATTTGCCGCTATCATTTTGGGGTTATGCCTTAGAGACAGTTGCATTCACGTTAAATAGGGCACCATCTAAATCCGTTGAGATGACACCATATGAACTGTGGTTTGACAAGAAACCTAAGCTGTCGTTTCTTAAAATTTGGGGCTGCGATGCTTTTGTGAAAAGGCTTCAACCTGACAAGCTCGAACCCAAATTGGAGAAGTGCGTCTTCATAGGATACCCAAAGGAAACTGTTGGGTACACCTTCTATCACAGATCCAAAGGCAAGATATTCGTTGATAAAAATGGATATTTTCTAGAGAAGGAGTTTCTCTCGAAAGAAGTGAGTGGGAGGAAAGTAGAACTTGATGAGGTAATAGTATCTGCTCCTGAATTGGAAAGCAATTCATCACAGAAATTAGTTCCTGTGATTCCTACACCAATCAGAGAGGAAGCTAATGATGATGATCATGAAACTTCATATCAAGTTACTATCGAACATCGTAGGTCAACCAGAGTAAGGTTTCGCACCAGAGTGGTACGATAATCCAATTCTGGAGGTCATGTTACTTGACCATGACAAACCTACGAACTATGAGGAAGCAGTGATGATCCCAGATTCCGCGAAATGGCTTGAGGCCATGAAATTAGATGAGATCCATGTATTAGAACAAAGTGTGGACTTTGATTGATTTGCCCAATGATCGGTGAGCCATTGAGAATAAATGAATCTTCAAGAGGAAGACGAACGATGATGGTACTATTACTATCTACAAAGCTCGACATGTCGCAAAAGGTTTTCGACAAGTTCAAGGTGTTGACTACGATGAGACTTTCTCACTCGTAGCGATGCTTAAGTCTGTCTGAATCATGTTAGCAATTGCCACATTTTATGAAATCTGGCAAATGGATGTCAAAATTACATTCCTTAATGGATTTCTTAAAGAAGATTTGTATAAGATGCAACCAGAAGGTTTTGTCGATCCTAAAGGTGCTAACAAAGTGTGCAAAGCTCCAGCAGTCCATCTATAGACTGGTGCAAGCATCTCGGAGTTGGAATATACGCTTTGATGAGTTGATCAAAGCATATAGTTTTATACACACTTGCAGTGAAGCTTGTATTTACAAGACAGTGAGTGGGAACACTATAGCCTTTCTGATAATTATATGTGAATGACATATTGTTGATCGGAAATGATGTAGAATTTTCTGGAAAGCATAAAGGAGTGTTTGAAAGGAGTTTTTCAAAAAAAGACCTCGGTGAAGCTGATTACATATTGAGCATCAAGATCTATAGAGATAGATCAAGACGCTTGATAAGTTTTTTCAATGAGTACCTTGACAAGTTTTTGAAGTAGTTCAAAATGGAACAGTCAAAGGAGTGCTTGCCTGTGTTGCAAGGTGTGAAGTTGAGTAAGACTCAAAATCCGACCACGGCAGAAGATAGAGAGAGAATGAAAGTCATTCCCTATGCCTCATCCATAAGTTCTATATAGTATGCCATGATGTGTAACACCTATTGTATACCTTGCCCTGAATTTGGCAAGGGAATACAATAGTGATCTAGGAGTAGATCACTGGACAACAGTCAAAATGATCCTTAGAAGAGTAAGGAAATATTTCTCGGTTATGGAGGTGATAAAGAGTTCGTCATAAAGAGTTACGTTGATGCAAGCTTTGACACTGATCTGGATGACTCTAAGTCACAATCCGGATACATATTGAAAGTGGGAGCAATTAGCTAGAATAGCTCCATGCAGAGCACTGTAGACATAGAAAATTTGCAACATACATACGGCTCTGTATGTGGCAGACCCATTGACTAAGCTTCTCTCACAAGCAAAACATGATCACACCTTAGTACTCTTTGGGTGTTAATAACATAGCGATGTGAACTAGATTATTGACTCTAGTAAAACCCTTTGGGTATTTGTCACATGGCTATGTGAACTAATCACATGGTGATGTGAACTATTCGTGTTAAATCACATGGCGATGTGAACTAGATTATTGACTCTAGTGCAAGTGGGAGACTGAAGGAAATAAGCCCTAGAGGCAATAATAAAGTTGTCATTTATATTTCCTTATATCATGATAAATGTTTATTATTCATGCTAGAATTGTATTAACCGGAAACTTAGTACATGTGTGAATACATAGACAAAACATAAGTGTCCCTAGTATGCCTCTACTTGACTAGCTCGCTTATCAAAGATGATTATGTTTCCTAACCATAGACATGTGTTGTCATTTGATGAACCGGATCACATCACTAGAAGAATGATGTGATGGACAAGACCCATCCGTTAGCTTAGCATAATGATCATTTAGTTTTATTGCTATTGCTTTCATCATGACTTATACATGTTCCACGGACTATGAGATTATGCAACTCCCGAATACCGGAGGAACACCTTGTGTGCTATCAAATATCACAACGTAACTGGGTGATTATAAAGATGCTCTACAGGTGTCTCCAAAGGTGTTTGTTGGGTTGGCATAAATCAAGATTAGGATTTGTCACTCCGTGTATCAAAGAGGTATCACTGGACCCTCTCGGTAATGATCATCACTATAAGCCTTGCAAGCAATGTGACTAATGAGTTAGTTACGGGATGATGCATTACAGAACGAGTAAAGAGACTTGCCAGTAACGAGATTGAACTAGGTATGATGATACCGACGATCGAATCTCGGGCAAGTAACATACCGATGACAAAGGGAACAACGTATGTTGTTGTGCGGTTTGACCGATAAAGATCTTCGTAGAATATGTAGGAACCAATACGAGCATCCAGGTTCCGCTATTGAAATCACATTAGGAGATGCTACAAAATTTCTTGATAATATTATGGCTAATTATTCTCAATGGCACACCGAAAGATCTTCTAGTAAAAAAGTGCATGCTATAGAAGAAATCAATGTTTTGAGTGGAAAGATGGATGAACTTATGAAGATGTTTGCTACTAAAAATACTCCTCTTGATCCCAATGATATGCCTTTGTCTTCCTTGATTAAGAATAATAATGAATCTATGGATGTGAATTTTGTTGGTAGGAATAGTTTTGGAAACAATGCTTATAGAGGAAATTTTAATGCTAGACCGTTCTCTAGTAATTCCTCTAATAATTATGGAAATTCCTACAATAATTCTTATGGTAATTTTAATAAGATGCCCTCTGATTTTGAGAATAGTGTGAAAGAATTTATGATTTCTCAAAAGAATTTTAATGCTTTGCTTGAAGAAAAATTGCTCAAAGTTGATGATTTGGCTAGGAACATTGATAGACTTTCGCTTGATGTTGATTCTCTTAAACTTAGATCTTCTCCTCCTAAGCATGATATCAATGAGTCTCTCAAAGTAATGAGAATTTCCACTGACGAGTGCAAGGAAAGAACCGCTAGATTGCGTGCTAAAAAAGAAAGCTTTATAAAAGCGTGTTCTTCTAGTTTCCGTGAAAATAATGATGAGGATCTTAAAGTTATTGATGCGTCTCCGATTAGATCTATGTTTTGCAATATGAATTTTGATGATTACGGGACTGATGATGAATCAACTTTGCCTAGAAGGCGTCCCAAGAATTCGGAGTCTTTAGATCTTAATGCTAAATTTGGTAAAAGTGAGATTGGAGAATCCTCAACTTCCAATAACATTGAACCCACTATCTCGGATTTCAAGGAATTTGATTATGATAATTGCTCTTTAAAAGGTTGTATTTCCTTGTTGCAATCCACTGTTAATTCTCCTCATGCTTATAGTCAAAACAATGCTTTTACCAAACATATTGTTTATGCCTTGATGCAATCTTATGATGAAAAACTTAATTTGGAAGTTTCTATACCTAGAAAACTTAACAATGAGTGGGAACCTACTATAAAGATTAGAATTAAAGATTATGAGTGTTTTGATTTGGGTGATTTGGGTGCTAGTGTTTCCACGATTCCGAAAACTTTATGTGATATTCTAGGTTTCCATGATCTTGATGATTGCTCTTTAAATTTGCACCTTGCGGATTCCACCATTAGAAAGCCTATTGGAAGGATCAATGATGTTCTTATTGTTGCAAATAGAAATTTCATGCCAATATATTTTATCGTTCTTGATATAGATTGCAATCTTTCTTGCCCAATTATTCTTGGTAGACCTTTCCTTAGAACGATTGGTGCAATTATTGATATGAAGGAAGGGAATATTAGATTTCAATTTCCATTAAAGAAAGGCATGGAGCACTTTCCAAGAAAGAAAGTCAAATTACCTTATGAATCTATCATGTGTGCTACTTATGAATTTAGTGCCAAAGATGGCACTCGTTAGATCTATCCTTGCTTTTATGCCTAGCTAGGGGCGTTAAACGATAGCTCTAGTTGGGAGGCAACCCAATTTTTTTTAATGTTTTTTGTTTTTGCTCCTGTTTAGTAATAAATCCTGCATCTACCTTCTTGTTAGATGTGTTTTTATCTTGTAATTAGTGTTTGTGCCAAGTAGAACCTATAGGATAACCTACCATGATAGTTGTTTTGATTCTGCTGAAAAACAGAAACTTTGCGCGCACAAATATAATTTTGTTAAATCACAGGAACGTGCTTTTGCGTTGATTCTTATTGCTGCTGTTCTATAAACAAATTTTCCAGGACTTCCTATTTTGGTTGGATTTTTAAAGTTCCAGAAGTTTGCGTTAGTTACAGATTGCTACAGACTGTTCTGTTTTTGACAGATTCTGTTTTTCGTGTGTTGTTTGCTTGTTTCAATGCATCTATGGCTAGTAAATTAGTTTATAAACCTTAAGGAAGTTGGAATACAGTAGGTTTAACACCAAAATAAATAAAGAATGAGTTCATTGCATTACCTTATGTGGTGGTTTTGTTTTGTTTCACTAACGGAGCTTATAAGATTTCCTGTTGAGTTTTGTGTTGTGAAGTTTTCAAGTTTTGGTAAAAGCTTTTATGGACTATGGAATAAGGAGTGGCAAGAGCCTAAGCTTGGGGATGCCCATGGCACCCCAAGATATTCAAGGATAGCCAAAATCCTAAGCTTGGGGATGCCCCGGGAAGGCATCCCCTCTTTCGTCTTCGTTCATTGGTAACTTTACTTGGTGCTATATTTTTATTCGCCACATGATATGTGTTTTGCTTGGAGCGTCGTGTATTATATTAGTCTTTGCTTTTTAGTTTACAACAATCATCCTTGCTGTACAAACCTTTTGGGAAAAGCCTATTTGATTAGAATTTGTTAGAATACTCTATGTGCTTCACTTATATCTTTTGAGCTTGATAGTTTTTGCTCCAGTGCTTCACTTATATCTTTTAGAGCACGGTGGTGTCTTAATTTTGAGGAAATTGCTAGTCTCTCATGCTTCACTTATATCTTTTTGAGAGTCTTTTAGAACAGCATGGTATTTGCTATGATTTTAAAGTTGGTCCTAGAATGATGAGCATCCAAGTTGGGTATAATAAAAACTATCATAGAAAGTGAATTGGATGCTATGATCAACTTGATGCTTGATAATTGTTTTGAGATATGGAGGTAGTGATATTAAAGTCATGCTAGTTGGGTGATTATGAATTTAAAGAATGCTTGTGTTGAAGCTTGTGATTCCCGTAGAGGTGAACCGCTTTGTGATGAAGTTGGAGCACAATTTTATTTATTGATTGTCTTCCTTATGAGTGGCGGTCGGGGACGAGAGATGGTCTTTTCCTACCAATCTATCCCCTAGGAGCATGCACGTAGTACTTTGGTTTTTGATGACTTCTAAATTTTTGCAATAAGTATATGAGTTCTTTTGATTAATGTTGAGTTCATGGATTATACGCACCCTTTCACCCTTCCACCATTGCTAGCTTCTCTTGTACCGTGCAACTTTCGCCGGTACCATATACCCACCATTTACCTTCCTCAAAACAGCCACCATACCTACCTATTATGGCATTTCCATAGCCATTCTGAGATATATTGCCATGCAACTTTCCACCGTTCCGTTCATATGACACGCATTACTTTTGTCATATTGCTTTTTGCATGATCATGTAGTTGACATTGTATTTGTGGCAAGGCTACCTTCATAATTTTCGTACATGTCGCTCTTGATTCATTGCATATCCCGGTACACCGCCGGAGGCATTCATATAGAGTCATATCTTGTTCTAGCTTTGAGTTGTAAATCCATAAAAGTGTGATGATATTCATTATTAGAGCATTGTCCTAGTGAGGAAAGGATGATGAAGACTATGATTCCCCCACAAGTCGGGATGAGACTTCGCACTTTATAAAAAAAAAAGAGAAAGGCCAAAAAGAAAAAAATGAAAAGGCCAAAGAAAAAAAAGAAAAAAAAGAGCAAAAAGAAAGAAGAAAAAATAAAATGAGAGAAAAAGAGAGAAGGGACAATGCTACTATCTCTTTTTCCACACTTGTGCTTCAAAATAGCACCATGATCTTCATGTTAGAGAGTCTCATATGTTGTCACTTTCATATACTAGTGGGAATTTTTCATTATAGAACTTGTCTTGTATATTCCAATGATGGGCTTCCTCAAAAGTGCCCTAGGTCTTCGTGAGCAAGCAAGTTGGATGCACCCCACTTAGTTTCATTTGTTGAGCTTTCATATATTTATAGCTCTAGTGCATCCGTTGCATGGCAATCCCTACTCACTCACATTGATATCTATTAATGGGCATCTCCATAGCCCGTTGATACGCCTAGTTGATGTGAGACTATCTTCTCCTTTTTGTCTTCTCCACAACCACCATTCTATTCCACATATAGTGCTATGTCCATGGCTCACGCTCATGTATTGCGTGAAAGTTGAAAAAGTTTGAGATTATTAAAGTATGAAACAATTGCTTGGATTGTCATCGGGGTTGTGCATGATTAAATACTTTGTGTGATGAAGATAGAGCAACAGCCAGACTATATGATTTTGTAGGGATAACTTTCTTTAGCCATGTTATTTTGAGAAGACATGATTACTTTGATTAGTATGCTTGAAGTATTACTATTTCTTATGTCAATATGAAGTTTTATTTTGTATCATTTGGATCTGAACATTCATGCCACAATAAATAAAATTACATTGAGAATTATGCTAGGTAGCATTCCACATCAAAAATTTCTTTTTTATCATTTACCTACTCGAGGACGAGCAGGAATTAAGCTTGGGGATGCTTGATACGTCTCCAACGTATCTATAATTTTTGATTGTTCCATGATATTATATTACCCCTTTTGGATGTTTATGGGCTTTATTTTATACATCTATATCATTTTTGGGACTAACCTACTAACTGGAGGCCCAGCCCATATTGCTGTTTTTTTGCCTATTTCAGTATTTCGAAGAAAAGGAATATCAAACAGAGTCCAAACGGAATGAAACCTTCGGGAGAGTGATTTTTGGAACGAACGTGATCCAGAGAGCTTGGAGTGCAAGTCAAGAAGCAGCCAAGTAAGCCACGAGATAGGAGGCCCCCCCTGTTGGGCGCGCCCCCTGTCTCGTGGGCCCCTCGGGCGGCCACCGATGTACTTCTTCCTCCTATATATATACCTACGTACCCCGAAAACATCCAAGAGCACCACGAAACACAATTTCCACCGCCGTAACCTTCTGTATCTGTGAGATCCCATCTTGGAGCCTTCACCGGCACTGTGCCGGAGGGGGAATCGACCATGGAGGGCTTCTACATCAACATCCTTGCCCCTCCGATGAGTTGTGAGTAGTTTACCATAGACCTACGGCTCCATAGTTATTAGCTAGATGGCTTCTTCTCTCTTTTTGGATCTCAATACAATGTTCTCCCCCTCTCTTGTGGAGATCTATTCGATGTAAACTCTTTTTGCGTTGTGTTTATCGAGATCCGATGAATTGTGGATTTATGATCAAGTTTATCTATGAATAATATTTGAATCTTCTCTGAATTCTTTTATGTATGATTGAGTTATCTTTGCAAGTCTCTTCGAATTATCAGTTTGGTTTGGGCTACTAGATCGGTATTTCTTGCCATGGGAGAAGTGCTTAGCTTTGGGTTCAATCTTGCGGTGTCCTTACCAAGTGACAGAAAGGGTTGCAAGGCACGTATTGTATTGTTGCCATCGAGGATAACAAGATGGGGTTTATATCATATTGCATGAGTTTATCCCTCTACGTCATGTCATCTTGCTTAATGCGTTACTTTGTTATTATGAACTTAATACTCTAGATGCATGCTGAATAGCGGTCGATGTGTTGAGTAATAGTAGTAGATGCAGGCAGGAATCGGTCTACTTGTTATGGATGTGATGCCTATATACATGATCATACCTAGATAATCTCATAACTATGCGCTTTTCTATCAATTGCTCGACAGTAATTTGTTCACCCACCGTAACACTTATGCTATCTTGAGAGAAGCCTCTAGTGAAACCTATGGCCCCCGGGTCTATCTATTATCATATTTGCTTTCAATCTACTTTTATTTGCATCTTTACTTTTTGCATCTATATTATAAAATACCAAAAATATATTTATCTTATCATACTATCTTTATTAGATCTCATTTTCGCAAGTGGTCGTGAAGGGATTGACAACCCCTTCATTGCGTTGGTTGCGAGTTCTCAGTTTGTTTGTGTAGGTGCGTGGGACTTTTGAGGAGCCTCCTACTGGATTGATACCTTGGTTCTCAAAACTGAGGGAAATACTTACGCTACACTTGCTGCATCACCCTCTCCTCTTCGGGGAAAACCAACGCAAGCTCAAGACACATCATGACGTCATGGATTTATTCAGTACTTTGACACTAGGAAACCTGTCGACCCATTGGCAATCCTCGACCCTCGACCCTCAAACCCTCGGCGGCCCTCGACCCCTCGGTGTTCCTCGACCCTCAAACCCTAGGCCCCTCGGCGACCCTCGAACCCTTGACCCTCGAACCCTCGGTGACCCTCGAACCTCTACCCTAGTTCCCGACCCTCGCCCCTTGAACCCTCGGCGACCTCCCCCCCTCTTGTCAAAGTTATCGAGCCCCCCCTCCTCACGTAAGATGGGGAAAAAAGATCGAAGAAGAAAAAATAGGAGAAGAAGAAAGGAATAGAGAAGATCAAAGAAAAAAAAAGAAAAAAAAGAGGAGAAGAAGAAAAGAATAGAGGACAAGAAGAAAAAATAGAATAATTCTATTTTTCCTTCTTCTCCTCTTTTTATTCTTCTTTTTTCCCTTCTTATTTATTTCTCCTCTCCTCTTCTTCTCCTTTCTTCTTGTCCTTCTTCCTCTTCTTATTTTCCTTTTTCCACTCCTTCTTTTTCTTCTTCTTCTTCCTTCTTCCTCTTTTCTTCCTTTTCCTTATTCTACTTTTTCCTCTACACTAACCTAAAATCGATATCTACTAATTAACAACCTAAATAAAAAATTAATACATATATGAAAAAAATATCATATGAAAAAAAATATCATATGCACAAAAAACATCATACGATCATGATATGAAAAAAGACATCATATCAACATCATCACATATATATATGAAAGAAAAATATCGGAAGGCCGCCGGACCGTAGGGCGGCGCGACGACGGCGTCGGGGCAGCGGCGGTGCGGGGCGGCACGGCGACGGTGTCGGGGCATCGATGGCGCGGGGCGGTGATGGCGTCGGAGCGGCGACGGCGTCGGGGCGACGCATGGCGGCGATGGCATCGGGGCGTCGCGGGGAGGTGACGACAACGGCGTGGGGTGGCGCGCGGCAACGGCATCGGTGCGACACAGGGCGCGGGCGGCGACGGGGGCGTGCGGACGGCTTCGGGGCGACGCGCGGACGGCGTCTGGGCGGT
>LT934112.1:24192288-24247262 GCA_900231445.1 Triticum turgidum subsp. durum | reverse complement strand
CCGGGACTAAAGGGGCGGCATTGGTCCTGGTTCGTGCCATGAACCGGTACCAATGCACCCCCTTAGTCCCGGTTGGTGCCACCAACCGGGATCAAAGGCCTTGTGCTGCCCGCGTCAAAAGTTTAGTCCCATCTCGCTAGCTAAGAGAGCTCGAGAGTGGTTTATAAGCGCTGCTGCGCCCACCCTCTCGAGCTCCTCTCAATTGCAGGCTTTCGGGTCTAACCGTACACTGTGTGCCTGTGGGCCTACTAGGCCTGTTGCTGGCCTGAATCCTGGCCCATGATTGGGTTTCTAGTCGTATTCAGGCCGTGGTGGCCTAGTAGGTGGCACTTTTTTGTTTTCCTTATTGCTTTATTTATTTTATTTTGTTTCTACTTACACCGAAATACTTACTGTTGCTATTTTATTTTATTTTATATTATTCTGTTTCTACTTATTTATTAAAATTTATTTTGTTTCTACTTATTCATTTTATTTTGTTTCTACTTATTTATTTTATTTTCTTTTTGCTTATAATGTTTTGAACAGAAAATACTTTGATAATTTTAGTTGCATAAATTTTAAATAACTTTAGTTTCAATAATACTAGAGGTTTATAGAACTTTTTAGTTGATTGCTTTCTCTATCAGAGTTTCATTAAAGTTTTCTAGTTCATTCTTTTTTCTATTAGTGTTTCATTAAAGTTTATTTTGTTTCTACTTATTTATTTTCTTTTCTTTTTTCCTTTTTTATGGATTTTATGAAAATTCTTTTTGCCTTTTAATGTTTTGAACAGAAAATACTTTGATAATTTTAGTTGCATAAATTTTATATAATTTTAGTTTAAAAAACACTAGAGGTTTATAAAAGCTTTTTAGTTGATCCCTTTTGCTATTAGAGTTTTATAAAAGTTTTTTAGTTGATTTTCTTTTTGCTATTGAAGAATATTATGGTTTTGTTTTAGTTGATCATAACATAATATTTTAATTGATTATTTTTAGTTCATTCTTTTAGCTATTACTTCTTCTTTTTTGCTATTTGTTCATTCTTTTTAATATTAGTTCATTCTTTGAGCTAAATGACCCTGAAATTGAAAAGCACGACAAATGATCTCTGAAAAGGTTGAAAGTTGGCATGGTATAATCATTTCACCCACATAGCATGTGGTAAAAAGTTGAGAGGGTTACGGGAAAAACCGGATGCACTTCGTGTACAAAATGGACAATCTCTTTCGAAGTATCAGGGTTTCAGATGAAAACTCATCTGTCACAAAGGGATTATATATTTTTTTGAACTTATTTGAACTCCAGACTTTTTGTGTGTTCAAAATGCACCATTCAAATCCACATCATCAATTTTCAAGCCTTTCTGACTTCATTTGTTATTTTTCATGCATTTACTGATTTTTTGAGCTAAATGACCCTGAAATTGAAAAGCACTACAAATGAACTCTGAAAAGGTTGAAAGTTGGCATGGTATCATCATTTCACCCACATAGCTTATGCTAAAAAGTTGAGATGGTTACGGGAAAAACTGGATGCACTTCGTGTACAAAATGGACAATCTCTTTCGAACTATCAGGGTTTCAGACGAAAACTCATCTGTTACAAAGGGATTTCTTTTTTTTGAACTTATTTGAACTCCAGACTTTTTGTGTGTTCAAAATAAACCATTCAAAGCCATATCATCAATTTTCAACCCTTTCTGACTTCATTTGTTATTTTTCATGCATTTACTGATTTTTTTGAGCTAAATGACCCTGAAATTTAAAAGCACTACTGGATGCAAAATGACCCTGAAATTAAAAATTTGAGAGGTTTACGGCAAAAACTGGATGCACTTCGTGTACAAAACGGACAATCTCTTTCGAAGTATCAGAGTTTCATATGAAAACTCGTCTGTTACATGGATATTCTAGATCGAAGGCATCATCATAATAGTTGTGGAGAGAAAGTCTTCACTTTTTCTTCGCTTGTGTCCTTTGCTTAATGCGTCGTAACCATGGATAATATTCATCGTTTAACAGGGTGCTTGGGTTAGCCTTGACTTTGAAGGGAGGAATTTCATGAAACTTTTCATAATCTTCAGACATGTCTGTCTTGCCCTCCACTCCCATGATGTCTCTTTTTCCTAAAAAAACTATGTGGCGCTTTAGCTCATCGTATGATGTATTCACTTCCTTATCTTTTCTTTTTCTCGGTTTGGTAGACATGTCCTGCACATAGAAAACCTGCACCACACCATTGGCTAGGACGAACAGTTCGTCGGTGTACCCAAGATTGTTCAGATCCACTGTTGTCATTCCGTACTGTGGGTCTACCTATACCCCGCCTCCTAACAGATTGACCCATTTGGACTTAAACAAAGGGACCTTAAAATCATGTCCGCAGTCAAGTTCCCATACGTCCACTATGTAACCATAATATGTGTCATTTCCCCTCTTGGTTGTTGCATCAAAGCGGACACAACTGTTTTGGTTGGTGCTCTTTTGATCTTAGGCGATCGTGTAAAATGTATTCCCATTTATCTCATATCCTTTGTAAGTCAATACAGTCGAAGATGGTCTCCTAGACAACGAGTACACCTCATCACAAACAGTGTTGTCACCTCTGAGACGTGTTTCCAACCAACTGTTGAAAGTACTGATGTGTTCACATGTAATCCAGTCGTCACACTGCTCCGGGTGTTTGGAGCGCAGACTGTTCTTGTGTTCATTGACATATGGGGTCACCAAGGTAGAGTTCTGTTAGAACTGTGTAGTGTGCTTGAGAACAAGAACGCCCATCCCTGTATATTATTGAGTCCCCTCCAAGCGTGCCTTTTCCAGTCAGTCTTCCCTCATACCGCGATTTAGGGAGACCTATCTTCTTAAGGCCAGGAATGAAATCAACACAAAACCCAATGACATCCTCTGTTTGATGGCCCATGGAGATGCTTCCTTCTGGCCTAGCGCGGTTACGGACATATTTCTTTACGACTCCCATGAACTCAAAGGGGAGCATATTGTGTAGAAATACAGGGCCCAGAATGACAATCTCGTCGACTAGCTGAACAAGTTTAGCTGTGCATTGATCTTGGCTGTACCTTTTGCCTGTATCGCTACACTTACATTTATAGCTACTTGGTTATGTAGCATCACTCTTCATCTTATCTTAAATATTCTCCATTTTTTCGTATATTATCACATCTATATTACTCTTAACAAAATGTAGAATAAAGGCAATGCTTATGAAGAAGATTCTGTGGTAAACTTCTTGAATTGCCCCCCATCAGCATGGACAAGGCCTTTATAGAGCCTGTCTTCACCAATAATGTAAGTTTGTCCATCTCAAGCCTTCAAACTTTGTTGTATATATTTGGTTAGGCATGACTGCAACAGCTGTTTACTTTTGGTGTTTGCGTCAAATTGCATGTTTAAAGTTTATTATGTAGTACATAAACAAAAGTTTGTCCTTTCTCAATTTAAGTTTTCAGTTGTACAACCAAGTTCCTTATTCATACCATGTAAATTAAACTATATAGAGCAAGTGATCTTCTTTTGCACTGCATGTATGCTTCTGGTCCCAGTGGTGTGGTGAACCTACCCACTACAGGAAAATGTCATATTCTGCAATGTCTTAACTATGAACAATGTCATATCATTCTACTACTCCCTCCGTCCGAAAATACTTGTCATTGAAATGGATGTATCTAGATGTATTTTAGTTCTAGACACATCCATTTTGATGACAAGTAATTCCGGACGGAGGGAGTATTATTTAAACCGCCTCTTTATTTGCCAATCTGAAATGGGATAAATTGACAGTACACTAACCATTGATACGTATGAGTTCTTGATCTGTAATCCAGTGGTGTCGTGAAGCTGCCAACTCCTTCACAATGTCATTTCCTACCATGTCTTGACCTGAACAATACCATATTGTGTTAATGCAATTTTAAACTGTGTCACCTTATTCGTCAGTAAGAAATGTGATGAATTGTCAGCACTTATACTTTTATGTGCAAAACCTGTCATCTGTCTGCTTGTTTATCTTTCAGAGTGAGGAAGATTTAAGTGTTGAACAAGCGCAGTCTCATCATCTTGCTCAGCTGCTTGGGCTGCAGCTCCCCAGCAGGGCTAACCTTTCTTGAACTCTATTGAAGTGTTGTCGGTTTTGTATATTATTTTGTCGGCGTGTTTATTTGCACTGGTGGCGATCTTTGATGCCCAGTGTATGTAATCTGCTGTCTGCTTGTGCTTTATTATCATAGTGGCAAACTTTGATGCCCAGTGGATGTAATATGCTGTAATTTCTTTATTGTATAGTCTAGGTTTTTTCTTATTCACAATGCTGCAGTTACTTTACTGTATATTTATCCTGTCTTCGCAGTAAACCAGCCAAACCATAAAATTACGGTACATAATCGGGCCGTCATGCAATCACGATGTAGGTTGGTGCTACCTCTTGAGCGCTGCGTTGGATTTCCCCGAAGAGGAGAGGATGATGCAGCAAAGTAGCGTAAGTATTTCCCTCAGTTTTTGAGAACCAAGGTATCAATCCAGTAGGAGACCACGCACAAGTCCCTCGTACCTAAACAAAACGATAGCAACTCGCAACCAATGCTTAGGGGTTGTCAATCCCTTCACGGTCACTTACGAGAGTGAGATCTGATAGAGATAATATTTTTGGTATTTTTGATAGGTAGATGCAAAGTAAAAGTAAAGGCAAAGTAAAACAAAGCAAGTAAATAAAGTGATATAGATTGATATGATGAGAATAGACCCGGGGGCCATAGGTTTCACTAGTGGCTTCTCTCAAGAGCATAAGTATTCTACGGTGGGTGAACAAATTACTGTTGAGCAATTGACAGAATTGAGCATAGTTATGAGTATATCTAGGAAATGATCATGTATATAGGCATCACCTCCAAAACAAGTAGATCGAAACGATTCTGCATCTACTACTATTACTCCACTCATCGACCGCTATCCAGCATGCATCTAGAGTATTAAGTTAAAAACAGAGTAACGCCGTAAGCAAGATGACATGATGTAGAGGGATAAATTCATGCAATATGATAAAAAAACCCATCTTGTTATCCTCGATGGCAATAATACAATATGTGCCTTGCTGCCCCTTCTGTCACTGGGTAAGGACATCGCAAGATTGAACCCAAAGCTAAGCACTTCTCCCATTGCAAGAACTACCAATCTAGTTGGCGAAACCAAAAGGGATAATTCGAAGAGACTTGCAAAGATAACTCAATCATACATAAAAGAATTCAGAGAAGAATCAAATATTTTCCATAGATAATAATGGATCATAAACCCACAATTCATTGGTCTCAACAAACACACCGCAAAAAGAAGATTACATCGAATAGATCTCCACGAGAGAGGGGGAGAACATTGTATCGAGATCCAAAAAGAGAGAAGAAGCCATCTAGCTACTAGCTATGGACCCGAAGGTCTGAAGTAAACTACTCACACTTCATCGGAGGGGCTATGGGGATTATGTAGAAGCCCTCCATGGTGGATGCCCCCTCCGGCGGAGCTCTGGAATAGGCCCCAAGATGGGATCTCGTGGATACAGAAGGTTGCGGTGGTGGAATTAGGTTTTTGGCTCCTGTTCTGATTGTTCGGGGATACGTAGGTATATATAGGAGGAAGGAGTACATCGGTGGAGCGTCGAGGGGCCCACAAGGTAGGGGGCGCGCCCAGGGGGGCGCGCCCTCCACCCTCGCGACCTCCTCGGGCACTGCTTGGAGTAGGGTCCAAGTCTCCTGGATCACGTTCGGTTGGAAAATCACGATCCCGGAGGTTTCATTCCGTTTGGACTCCATTTGATATTATGTTTCTTCGAAATACTGAAAAAGGAAAAAAACAACAATTCTGGGTTGGGCCTCCGGTTAATAGGTTAGTCCCAAAAGTAATATAAAAGTGGAAAATAAAGCCCAATATAGTCCAAAACAGTAGATAAAGTAGCATGGAGCAATCAAAAATTATAGATGCGTTGGAGACGTATCAGGCATCCCCAAGCTTAATTCCTGCTCGTCCTTGAGTAGGTAAATGATAAAAAAGAATTTTTGATGCGGAGTGATACTTTGGCATAATTTAAATGTAAATCTTCTTAATTGTGATATGAATATTAAGATCTGAAAGATTCAAGACAAAAGTTCATATTGACACAAAAATAATAATACTTCAAGCATACTAATCAAAGCAATCATGTCTTCTCAAACTAACATGGCAAAAGAAAGTTCATCCGTACAAAATCATATAGTTAGGCTTCATTTTCGTCACACAAAGATGTTCCCAACTTCTATACCCCCGATGACAAGCCAAGCAATTGTTTCATACTTAAATAATCTCAAACTTTTTCAACCTTCACGCAATACATGAGCGTGAGCCATGGATATAGCACTATGGGTGGAATAGAATATGATGATGGGGATTGTGTGTAGAAGACAAAAAAGGAGAAAGTCTCATATTGACGAGGATAATCAACGGGCTATGGAGATGCCCATCAATTGATGTCAACATGAGGAGTAGGGATTGCCATGCAACGGATGCACTAGAGCTATGAATGCTTAACAAAGGAAAACTAGTGGGTGTGCATCCAACTCGCTTGCTCATGAAGACCTAGGGCATTTGAGGAAGCCCATCGTAGGAATATACAAGCCAAGTTCTATAATGAAAAATTCCCAGTAGTATGAAAAGGACAACTTTATGAGACTCACTATATGAAGAACAAGGTGCTACTTTGAAGCACAATAAATGAGACTCACTACATGAAGAACAAGGTGCTACTTTGAAGCACAAGTGTGGAAAAAGAGATAGTAGCATTGCCCTTATATATATGGGCCTTCCTTTTTTTCTTTTGGCCTTTCTCTTTTTTTTTGGGCAATGCTCTAATAATGATGATCATCACACTTCTATTGATTACAACATAAGGATTACAACTCGAAACATTGAACAAGATATGACTCTATATGAATGCCTCCGGCGGTGTACCGGGATGGTGCAATGAATCAAGAGTGACATGTATAGAAAATAATGCATGGTGGCTTTGCCACAAATACGATGTCAACTACATGATCATGCAATGGCAATATGAGAAAAGTAATGTATGTCATGATGAGGTGGAAGTTGCATGGCAATATATCTCGGAATGGCTATGGAAATGCCATAATAGGTAGGTATGGTGGCTTTTTTGAGGAAGATATAAGGAGGTTTATGTGTGATAGAGTGTATCATATCATGGGGTTTGGATGCACCGGCGAAGTTTGCACCAACTCTCAAGGTGAGAAAGTGCAATGCACGGTACTGAAGAGGCTAGAAAAGGCGGAAAGGTGAGAGTGCGTATAATCCATGGACTCAACATTAGTCAAAAGAACTCATATACTTATTGCAAAAATTTAGAAGCCATCAAAAATCATGTACTACGCACATGCTCCTAGGGGGATAGATTGGTAGGAAAAGACCATCGCTTGTCCCCGACCACCACTCATGATGATGCACAAGCCAGGTACACTTCATGTTTCAAATTTGTTACACAACTTTAACCATACGTGCATGCTACGGGACTTGCAAACTTCAACACAAGTATTTCTCAAATTCATAATCACCCAACTAGCACGACTTTGATATTATCACCTCCATATCTCAAAACAATTATCAAGCATCAAACTTATCTTACTATTCAATTCACTCAAAAGAAAGTTTCACATATCTTGAACACCAAGTATATTAACATTAAGAAAATTACCATGCTATTAATGACTCTCAAAAATAATCTAATTGAAGCATGAGAGATCAATAGTTTCTTTAAAACAAATCCACCACCGTGCTCTAAAAAATCTAAGTGAAGCACTAGAGCAAAAATTATCACGCTCAAAAGATATAAGTGAAGTACTATTAGCAAAACTATCAAGCTCAAAAGATATAAGTGAAGCACATAGAGTATTCTAACAAATTCCAAATCATGTATGGCTCTCTCAAAATATGTGTACATCAAGGATGATTGTGGTAGAATAACAAGCAAAGACACAAATAATACAAGACGCTCCAAGCAAAACACATATCATGTTGGTGAATAAAAATATAGCTCCAAGTAAATTACCGATGGAAGCGGACGAAAAGAGGGGATGCCTTCCGGGGCATCCCCAAGCTTTGACTTTTTGGTGTACTTAGATTATCTTGGGGGTGCCATGGGCATCCCCAAGCTTAGGCTCTTGCCACTTCTTGTTCAATAATGCATCAAAAGAATTCACCCAAAACATGAAAACTTCACAACACAAAACTCAACAGAAATCTCGTGAGCTCCGTTAGAGAAAGAAAACAAAAGACAACTTCAAGGTACTGTAATGAAATCATTCTTTATTTATATTGGTGTTAAACCTACTGTATTCGAACTTCTCTATGGATTATAAACAATTTTACTAGCCATAGATTCATCAAAATAAGCAAACAACACACGAAAAACAGAATCTGTCAAAAACAGAACAGTCTGTAGCAATCTGTAACTAACACAAACTTCTGGAACTCTAAAAATCCTACCAAAATAGGTAGTCCTGTACAATTTGTTTATTGATCAGCAGAAAAAATAATCAATGCAAAAGCACATTCCTGTGATTTATCATAACTAAATTCGTTCGCGCAAAGTTTTTGTTTTTCAGCAGAATCAAGTCAACTATCATCGTAGGTTATCCTATAGGTTCTACTTGGCACAAACACTAATTAAAACATAAGACCACATCCAAACAGAAGTTAGATGGATTATTTATTCCTAAACAGAGGCAAAAACAAAAAACACAAAATAAAATTGGGTTGCCTCCTAACAAGCGCTATCGTTTGACGCCCCTAGCTAGGCATTGATAGTTTTAACGATGCTCACATCAAAGACAAGAATTAAAGCACAGAGAGCATCATGAAACATGTGACAAACAAACTCTAAGTCTAAAGTACTTCCTATGCATAGGCATCTTATAGGCAAACAAATTATCATAGCAAGCAAAAACTAGCATATGCAAGGAAGCGGAAAGAAACAATAGCAATCTCAACATAACGAGAGGTAATTTATTATCATGAAAAATTTTACGACCATATTTTCCTCTCTCATAATAGTTACATGTAGGATCATAAGAAAATTCAACAATATAGCTATCACATAACATATTCTCAACACGATCCACATGCATGCGAAGTTGATACTCTTCCAAAATAGTGGGATTATCATTAACTAAAGTCATGACCTCTCCAAACCCACTTTCATCAAAAATTTCATAAGATTGAACATTCTCCAAATATGTGGGATCTAAAGTTGACACTCTTCCAAATCCACTTTTAATATCATTGCAAATAATATTATCAATCTCATATTCATCATGGGGATTGAATAAATTTTCAAGATCATAAGAAGAATCACCCCAATCGTGATCATTGCAATAAATAGTAGACATAGCAAAACTAGCATCCCCAAGCTTAGGGTTTTGCATATTTTTAGCACCATTGACATCAAGAGAACTTATAGTAACATCATTGCAATCATGCTTTTTATTCAAAGATTTATCGTGAATCGCTTCATAAAGTATTTCATCACAATTTTCAGATTCACGAAATTCAAGCAAAACCTCATAAAGATAATATAGTGCACTCAACTCACTAGAAATAGGTTCATCATAATTGGATCTCTTAAAGAGATTAGCAAGTGGATGAGGATCCATAAACTTTTAGCAAGAAAAGATGCAAGCAAAAAGAAGGCACAAGCAAACCTAAGATCAAACGGAAGAAGGGCGAATAAAACGGCATGGGTGAAGTGGGGGAGAGGAAAACGAGAGGCAGATGGCAAATAATGTAATGCGAGAGATAGGGATTGCGATGGGTACTTGGTATGGTTGACTTGCTTGCGTGAGCCTCCCCGGCAACGGCGCCAGAAATTCTTTTTGCTACTTCTTGAGCACTGCATTGGATTTCCCCGGAGAGGAGAGGATGATGCAGCAAAGTAGCGTAAGTATTTCCCTCAGTTTTTGAGAACCAAGGTATCAATCCAGTAGGAGACCACGCACAAGTCCCTCGTACCTACACCAAACGATAGCAACTCGCAACCAACGCTTAGGGGTTGTCAATCCCTTCACCCTCGTGACCTCCTCGGGCATTGCTTGGAGTCGGGTCCAAGTTTCCTAGATCACGTTCGGTAGGAAAGTCACGATCCCGAAGGTTTCATTCCATTTGGATTCCGTTTGAAATTCTGTTTCTTCGAAATACTGAAAAAGGCAAAAAACAGCAATTCTGGGCTGGGCCTCCGGTTAATAGGTTAGTCCCAAAAGTAATATAAAAGTGGAAAATAAAGCCCAATATAATCCAAAACAGTAGATAAAGTAGCATGGAGCAATCAAAAATTATAGATACGTTGGAGACGTATCAGTTGGGCCTGAAACGTGACGAACAGCTAACGGGCCGGCAGCAGTCCGAAATGAACCCCGACCCATGATTGTGCGAATCAAATCACGGGCTCATCCTTGTTTGGCCCAATCAGATATCAGCTGCGAGCAGGCCGGATGCAAACCGGGCCGTAGTTAGGGCCAACTATATGACGGGCATTTAACAGGCCGAAATTAATATAGGGCCAAAATGTTAAACGGGTCCTTAAGAGGCCAAAACTAATGTCAGGCCGAATTACTAAGTGGGCCTCTAGCAAGTGGGCCCAAAAGCATAGTGTCTAGTTGACGGGCCGAATCTGATATGGGCCATAATTGAGCCCATAGCCTCTTAAAGGGCCGTACTGATCTGGGCCGTAATTTCGCCCAGAACGTGGTAGGCTTTTAACCGGCCGGATCTCATATGGGCCACTATTAGGCCCGGAACGTGGCAGACCATTAATGGACCGTATCAAATATGGGCCGGCATTTAGCCCAAAACATGGCAGCCAGTTAATGGGCCGACCTACTAGGGTCCTCAAATTCTTGTGGGCCTACAGGTGGGCCGGGCCGTTAATGTCGATGAAATCTCATGGGCCTTTAGCCGGGCCGGCCCATCATGATCCGCAAGAATTTTGTGGGCCTTTATCTGGGCCGGCCCATTATGCCACACAAAAATCTTGTGGGCCTTTACCTGGGCCGGCCCATTATGGCCCACAAAATGTTGTGGGCCGTTAGCTGGGCCAGCCCATTATGGTCTGCAAAATCTCGTGGGCCTTTAGCTGGGCTAGCCCATTATGGTCTACAAAATCTTGTGGGCCTTTAGTTTGGCCGGCCCATTTAAACTTTACGGGCCGGTCCACGTGTCAAAATATCATAGGTGCGTCTCGCCCATTGGATGAGTGACACCTGTGCCAGTGCGGACCTGACACGTGTCTCCTCCAGCCAATGATGATTTTACATGTGGAAAATCCACATTGGTCGGGGCTGTTAACGGGTTATCGGATCCAAAACCCGACCCGATAGCTTAACAGCATTCTGTTACGGTGGATGCCACGTGTCGGTCACCCTTGACGAAAGCACTTCTGTGACGCGCGATTTATCATCATGGAAGTGGACACTTCCGTGATGATAATTTTGGTAATGTCATGGAACACTTCTACGACAGCACATGTATGACTATCTTGATTCTGTCATAATTTTGTCATGGATGTACATGCATGACAAAAAACGAGACCTACTGTGACAAACACGTATCATCACGAAAGTGTATTTTTTTGTAGTGATGCTGTCTTTTTCGTGCAAACGTTGCATGTCCTCCCATGCCTCCGGTGTATCTTTTGTCTTCCCATACACGCCCAAGAAGCCTAGCAGGTTCACCAAAGGTTCTTCGTCACGTGCATCACGTCGATTGAAGAGTGGACCTCTAGGTCTTTCCAGTAGGGTAGGTCCCAAAAAATAGATTTCTTCTTCCACATGGGTGCGCGTCCCTCAGTGTCATTCGGAACAGGTAGTCCACCGGGACTGTCGGTGTCAAAACCGGCGGATCTCGGGTAGGGAGTCCCGAACTGTGCATCTAGGCGGATGGTAATAGGAGACAAGGGACACGATATTTTTACCCAGGTTCGGGCCCTCTCGATGGAGGTAAAACCCTACTCCTGCTGATTGATATTGATGATATGGGTAGCACAAGAGTAGATCTACCACGACATCAAGGAGGCTAAACCCTAGAAGCTAGCCTATGGTATGATTGTTGTTCGTCCTATGGCCTAAAACCCTCCGGTTTATATAGACACCAGAGAGGGCTAGGGTTACACAGAGTCGGTTACAATGGTAGGAGATCTACATATCCGTATCGCCAAGCTTGCCTTCCATGCCAAGGAAAGTCCCATCCGGACACGGGTTCTCCTCCTAATTCCATGTGCTTGCCGAATAGTGTCCGACTTCTTATAAATGCTGCACTTCTTGGCATCCACGTCCAATAATGGTCCTCTTCCACGCGTCGTATGAATGCGAAAAGCCAGGTATTCTTACACTTTACCCCCTAGCTGCGCAAATAAGCTGCCTATAAAGAGAGGCGAGGATCTAGATTCGAATCACACCATCCTCCTTCTGCGAGTACTCATCGAAGCGTCTATGACAAAAATACACTCCATCATGGACAGTCGACGCGGCTCCTCCTCTCGCGCTCCCAGCCCTCAGCTAGGAGATTGGGGGAGATGTTCAGTCCCGCATAGCGAGCTAGTGACGCTCCAAGTAGAGGGATTTCTTCCCCCAACCTTTATGGTTCCGGTTCGAGCCGGACTGGCCACCTACAAGGGTGGAAAGCAGGCGGAGAGCGTCCCCAATCCCTCCAAAGGAGAGCGGGTATGCTTCATCCCTTATCTAATAAGGGGACTTGGATTTCCCATACATCCGTTTCTCCGGGGGCTCCTGGAGTTCTATGGGCTCCAGCTTCACCACCTTACACCTGCCTCCATCTTGCACATCGCGGGTTTTGTAGCCCTTTGCGAGCTTTCTTGGGCATCGAGGCCCATTTCGCGCTGTGGAAGAGATTGTTTTGCCTCGTACCCCGTTCTCATGAGGGGTCGATATATCAAGTGGGCGGAGCCGAAATATGGCGCATCGCCGGGACCGGATATTTATCCGGAACCCCGAAGAAGGCATCCGAAGACTGGCCTTCGGAATGGTTTTATATGGAAGACGCCCCGCTGCCGGACCCAGTTCGGATCGGCCTCCCGGAGTTCAGCAACGCTCCTCTGAAGAAACGCCTGAGTTGGCGCCCGCGGAGCCCTCAACGGGAAAATGATAGGGACGTTCAATATCTGATGGGCCGAATAAGGTTATTGGCTCATTCCGGATTGACCAAGATTGGAGTCATGGCCACGTGCATTATGCGAGGGGTGAAGCCGCTCCAATATAGGGGCCACCCATGTGGGATTTCAACGGGGAGGATGACGCCACCCGTCATGGCCGCAAAGGGCCGGGATCGGTTGCCGATCTGGTGAAGATCCTGTCCGGCCTGTACAAGGGGGAGAAGGAGGACTTCCTCCATGCTAGTCCATTGAATGGATTCTCCATGAATAACCCTCGGAGCTGGGTAAGCGGACGTTTATTTATCCGATCCATATTCCCAAAGTTAAGTGTCTCATTTTGCGACTTCGAAGCAGGAACTGCGACGAGACGTAGAGGGCATACACAGCCTGACTCCACGGCCCGAGGATCCAGAACGATTCCTTGATCCGGCCTCCGAAGAGGATCCGGACATAAGGGTGGAGCTGATCGATGGGGTGTTCCACCAACTTAGCATTGATAATGCTTTCGTTGCCATTACGGCCGACTACCCCGGAATAACTCCGGCTTCCCAGGTAACTGTGACCGGAGTCCTGATACCACGACTCATCCATGCTTATTTCTGACCACCGTATACTAATGGTACTCCGCAGGATGTGCCTTTGAGGCGGGAAGCTGAACCTGCGGCGGCTGACCAACAAGGGGCAGCTCGGCCCAGCAGGCGGAAAAGAAGTGCGGCGCGAATCGAGACGTCGCCGCAACGGTATGATGCGCCCCCATGTTTCCGAAAAAGATTCCTGGAAGGCATATTAACGCTCGTGGTTTTTTCAGGAGAATGAGCGCTCGCCGGACTGTGCCCAGCGAGGTTGCCAATCCAGCCTCCCCCGGCCAGGCTCCAACACCAGGTCCGGAGGGGGAGGCGAACGCAAGGAGCGCGTCGGGTGCTCCTCCAACGGAGGACGCCGATCGGTTGTCCGCCAACAGATCTGAGGTGGAGAGCGCCATGAATCATAGGCGCCGCCGGACTGTTATTCGTGACGCGTGTTTCTCCCCGGGGGCATTGAATGCTTTTAATGCGGGAGACGCGCACCTCCATGCCACTCGAGATGGTCTAACTAGAGCCACGGAGCAGTATGTGAAAGACATACGGGTGAGTGAATTTTGACAGTTATATATGCCAGTAGCCCCCGAGACTTAAAATAGTTAGAATAACTGATTTAAGGATCATTTCTTATGCAGGATCTTACGGAGAAGAATACCCACCTGTCCCAGGAGCTTCAAGAGTGCAAGGCCCAACTTGAGTTCGCACTAGCCGCCACGGGAGGAGCCGCAGGGACCCCCTCCGGTAATATACACTTTTGAAAGAGAAGTAGCTTGTGAAGTGCGCCGTGTACATGGGTCTGACAATAATATTGCAGATGGTGTCGGACTAGATCCGGATAGGTAGCAGCTACTTCGCCAGCTAAAGGCCGGCGAGAAGGTGCTTACCAGAGTACGCCCTCCACCCTCGTGACCTCCTCGGGCACTGCTTGGAGTAGGGTCCAACTCTCCTGGATCACGTTCGGTTGGAAAGTCACGATCCCGAAGGTTTCATTCCGTTTGGATTCCGTTTGAAATTCTGTTTCTTCGAAATACTGAAAAAGGCAAAAAACAGCAATTCTGGGCTGGGCCTCCGGTTAATAGGTTAGTCCCAAAAGTAATATAAAAGTGGAAAACAAAGCCCAATATAATCCAAAACAGTAGATAAAGTAGCATGGAGCAATCAAAAATTATAGATACGTTGGAGATGTATCAGTTGGGCCTGAAATGTGCCGAACAGCTAACGGGCCGGCAGCAGTCCGACATGAACCCCGGCGGATGATTGTGCGAATCAAATCACGGGATCATCCTTGTTTGGCCCAATCAGATATCAGCTGCGAGCAGGCCGGATGCAAACCGGGCCGTAGTTAGGGCCAACTATATGACGGGCATTTAACAGGCCAAAATTAATATAGGGCTGAAATGTTAAACGGGTCCTTAAGAGGCCAAAACTAATGTCAGGCCGAATTACTAAGTGGGCCTCTAGCAAGTGGGCCCAAAAGCATAGTGTCCAGTTGACGGGCCGAATCTGATATGGGCCATAATTGAGCCCATAGCCTCTTAAAGGGCCGTACTGATCTGGGCCGTAATTTGGCCCAGAACGTGGTAGGCTTTTAACGGCCGGATCTCATATGGGCCACTATTAGGCCCGGAACGTGGCAGGCCATTAATGGACCGGATCAAATATGGGCCGGCATTTGGCCCAAAACATGGCAGCTAGTTAATGGGCAGGCCTACTAGGGTCCTCAAATTCTTGTGGGCCTACAGCTGGGCCGGGCCGTTAATGTCGATGAAATCTCGTGGGCCTTTAGCCGGGCCGGCCCATCATGATCAGCAAGAATCTTGTGGGCCTTTACCTGGGCTGGCCCATTATGGCACACAAAAATCTTGTGGGCCTTTACCTGGGCCGGCCCATTATGACCCGCAAAATCTTGTGGGCCGTTAGCTGGGCAAGCCCATTATGGTCTGCAAAATCTCGTGGGCCTTTAGCTGGGCCGGCCCATTATGGTCCGCAAAATCATGTGGGCCTTTAGTTTGGCCGGCCCATTTAAACTTGATGGGCCAGTCCACGTGTCAACATATCATAGGCGCGTCTCGCCCATTGGATGAGTGACACCTGTGCCAGCGCGGACCTGACACGTGTCTCCTCCAGCCAATGATGATTTTACACATGGAAAATCCACATTGGTCGGGGCTGTTAACGGGTTATCGGATCCAAAACCCGACCCGATAGCTTAACGGCATTCCGTTACGGTGGATGCCACGTGCCAGTCACCCTTGACGAAAGAACTTCTGTGACGCGCGATTTATCACCATGGAAGTGGACACTTCTGTGATGATAATTTTGGTAATGTCATGGAACACTTCTACGACAGCACAGGTATGACTATCTTTATTCTGTCATAAATTTGTCATGGATGTACATGCATGACAAAACGCGACCTACTGTGACAAACACGTATCATCACGGAAGTGTATTTTTTTGTAGTGATGCCGTCTTTTTCGTGCAAACGTTGCATGTCCTCCCATGCCTCCGGTGTATCTTTTGTCTTCCCATACACGCCCAAGAAGCCTAGCAGGTTCACCAAAGGTTCTTCATCACGTGCATCACGTCGATTGAAGAGTGGACCTCTAGGTCTTTCCAGTAGGGTAGGTCCCAAAAAATAGATTTCTTCTTCCACATGGGTGCGCGTCCCTCAGCGTCATTCGGAACAGATAGTCCGCCGGGACTGTCGGTGTCAAAACCGGCGGATCTCGGGTAGGGGGTCCCGAACTGTGCGTCTAGGCGGGTGGTAACAGCAGACAAGGGACATGATGTTTTTACCCAGGTTCGGGCCCTCTCGATGGAGGTAAAACCCTACTCCTGCTTGATTGATATTGATGATATGGGTAGTACAAGAGTAGATCTACCACGACATCAAGGAGGCTAAACCCTAGAAGCTAGCCTATGGTATGATTGTTGTTCGTCCTACGGACTAAAACCCTCCGGTTTATATAGACACCGGAGAGGGCTAGGGTTACACAGAGTCGGTTACAATGGTATGAGATCTACATATCCGTATCGCCAAGCTTGCCTTCCATGCCAAGGAAAGTCCCATCCGGACATGGGACGAAGTCTTCAATCTTGTATCTTCATAATCTTGGAGTCCGGCCAATGATGATAGTTCGGCAATCCGGACACCCCCTAGTCCAGGACTACCTCTGTAGCCCCCGAACCAGGCTTCAATGACGACAAGTCTGGCGCACATGTTGTCTTCGGCATTGCAAGGCGGGTTCTCCTCCTAATTCCATGTGCTTGCCGAATAGTGTCCGGCTTCTTATAAATGCTGCGCTTCTTGGCATCCACGTCCAATAATGGCCCTCTTCCACACTGAAAGTGCGTTATATCGACTAGAGGGGGGCTGAATAGGCGATTTATGAATTCTTCACTGAGGAATTTTCCGGTGAGGAAATTCCTTAGCGAAGAACTACTTGCAGCGGAATATGTACTCAGAAGTAAACATAACAGGATATACACATAGTCAGCATGATGAAATGAAGACTAAAAACAGAGTACGGAAAGCGTAAACACAGGATAACAAGATGAAGACAAACAGACTGAAGAAATTGAACTGACGAATTTGTGAAAGTCTTCAGTCAAAGTCTTCAAGCACAGATATGAACAACATTCAACACAGTAATGAGGAAATGAAAGAGTTGAGAAAATAGAACCAGTCAGTTGGTGAAGACAATGATTTGGTAAACCAGTTCCAACTGCTGTCTCAGTTGTACGTCTGGTTGGAGCAGCTGAGTATTTAAACTCGAGGACACACAGTCCCGGACACCCAGTCTCTGAGCCGCAACTCAGGACACCCAGTCCTCACCGTATTCTCCTTGAACTAAGACCACGCAGGCCTCGTCCAATCACTCGTGGTAAGTCTTCAGGTGACTTCCAAACCTTCACAGACTTGGTCACTCGGCAATCCACAATTCCTCTTGGATGCTCTAGATCTTGACGCCTAACCGTCTGGAAGAAGCACAGTCTTCAAAGGTAACAAGCGTCGGATCCACGCAGGATCAATTTCTTCAGTGATGCTCAATCACTTTGGGTTTGTGGGGGTTTGGTTTTGGGATTTTCCTCACTTGATGATTTTCGCTCAAAGTCCTCGGAGGATGGGTTGCTCTCAAATGACAAGTGTCAAGTTCTCTCGGAGCAGCCAACCAGCTAGTGGTTGTAGGGGGCGGCTATTTATAGCCTAGGGAGCAGCCCGACATGATAAGACATAAATGCCCTTCAATGATATGACCGTTAGGTGGATAAGATATTTTGGGACAGCCAGCGCGCAGCATAGCAACGGTCGGAAATTTGACTCTCAAATTCCTCAGGGCTATCATGTTCCTCACTGTGTAGGCAATTCGCACTGGCGAATTCCTAACTCCTCAGTCAGAGCAAAGTCATCAGTGACCAGAAGAACTGCGTCTCTGTCACTGAAGAACTTGACTGGACTGTATGAGATTTCCAATGGCTTCACTCGAAGGGATTGGTAGGTGTAGGATTTTGAGTTGAGTATCACATGGAAATTTTTCCTTAGTATTTCCTCGACCCCATTTAACAGTACGGTGTTTCCTATGACTCAAGAAAGAGAAAATGAAACTACGAAAACAAAAGTCTTCACGCTTCATATTCCTCGAATGATAAGTCTTCAAGGTCACACCAATTTCTTCACTTTCAAAGTCTTCAGAAAGTCTTCAGAATATCAAAGTCTTCAGTCGAAGAACTTCATTTTTAGGGGTCGACTTTCTCTGTAAATATCAAACTCCTCATAGACTTATAGACCTGTGTACACTCACAAACGCATCAGTTACTTAACCCATAAGTCTTCAATACACCAAAATCACTAAGGGGCACTAGATGCACTTACAATCTCCCCCTTTTTGGTGATTGATGACAACATAGGTTAAGTTTTCAACGGGGATAAACATATGAAGTGTAAATACTGATATTGAGGAATTTGATTGCAAGATATAGAAGAACTCCCCCTAAATATGTGCATAGTGAGGAATTTGCTTTTGAGGCAATGCACATTTGAGGAATTGAATCATGGAGATCTCCCCCTATATCTTGTAATTCATACACGCATTTGATATATAATATGAAGAATTTGAAATGCATGATGAAATATGGTGCCTGATGAGATTCAGCATGCGTGCAATAATATTGACAAGGAATAAGCATGCGGAATAGCACATCAAAAGTTTCAGAGCTCAGTGCATCAAAAGCATCAGAGCACGACCAAAAGTATCAAGGCACCATCGGATTTAAGATTACAACTTGATCCAATAAAAGTTTCGGAAGAACGAGAGTTGTAACTTAATAAAAACGCCCATAATGTAAACCCGCTTGAAGACTAACTCAGATTTCTCCCTCTTTGTCATCAAATGACCAAAAGGATCGAAACTGAGGACTAACGCCCCTGAAGATTTTCAAGTTGATGGAGGAGCGCCAGCGTTGTCGGGGTTGGTTGTTGAAGTAGGGCCTGCCGCAGTGTCGTCCAAATCTTCATGTTCATCAGTTTCACGCGAGGAAGAATAAGAGCTGGCCACCAGATCAGGAACTTTGACTCGCTTGAATTTCTTCGGAGGAGGTGCAGACCAGTCAAAAGCTTCGTGGAGACCCAATGTCTTCAATTCTTCCGCGGAATATACATGATTGAGAACAGCCCAGGTGCGGTTGAGGGTTTCATGAAGGTAGTACTGATTTTTCTTCACTGCATTATGTGTTGAGGTCATGTTGTGAAGAATTGCAGCAAATTGACGCTTCACCCATTTCTGATTGCGTTCAACCTTCTGATGAAGACTGAGGAGTAACTCACGATCAGTCATCACCCTGGGTGCTGTAGCTTGAGGCTTCTGCTTAGCAGAGGTATTTGCGGCAGAATCATGAGTTGCAGAATCGTCATTGGTGGTGTAAGATGTAGCTAGACGGAATTGACCATCCAATGGACGAGTGCCTTCATCAATCACATGTGCTGCCTTGCCCTTATCATCAGATGATGAAACTGGTCGCTTGAGGACTTCAATGGGCGGCAAGTATCTGCCATGGTTCAGAGTGTCTACCTTGTAGTTCAGTGAAGATCTTGCCCTTATGAATCTCATAATCCAAGGCGCATATGGCTTCAGCTCAAAAGGTGACATTGCAACATTAGCCAGAGTCCTCATGAAGAAATCATGGAAGTTGACAGGAACGCCATGAATGATATTGAAAAGCATGTTCTTCATGATGCCAACGACATCCTCATCATTTGAGTCGTGGACTTTGATGGGACTCATTGTCTTCGTCCAGATTCTATAGACAGTCCGAGGCACATACAGCAATTCCTTGACGAGGAATTTGGTTCGAGGGGCCTGTCCTAGCTTCAACGGCTTCATGAGCACTTACATAAAATGATCAGACAGTTCTCGGTCATTGTAGATGCAACGTGCAGTTTCATGGGGAGGATCAAGAGGAAGGACACGAAGCAATTCAGTTGCTGGTGCTTTGTAGTGAGTGTTTTCTGTCATCCAATCTAGCACCCATGAATTGATATCTTCAGCATCTCCGGTGATGTGCAGGGTGGCATAGAACTGAAGAATGAGTTCTTCATTCCAGTCACAGATATCAGTGCAGAAATTCAGTAGCCCTGCATCATGAATAACTCGGAGTACTGGCTCGAAGCACGGCAGAGATTCCATATCCACATGAGGAATATGCTCATGGTCGAAGATCTTGTCCTTGTCAAATAGCACTGAGGAATAGAAGTTTGCTTGAGTAGGAGTCCAGAAGCGTCTTTTCCTCATGCGAGCAGAGTCATATGGATTATAAGCAGTGAAGAACACATGCTCAGAAAAGAAATCTTCAGCCTTGAATTTTTGCTTGCTCGAGAACGGATTCTTTGGTTTGGGCAGAGGAATGTCTGTGATTTGCAGCACAACCTCAGGAATCACGATCTCAGGTTCTTCAGGCTGAGGAATTTCTGGTTCCTCTTCTTGTGCAGTTTGGGGATCAGCAGTGGGTTCTTCAGCGCTAGCGGCTGGAATTTCTTCATTGACAGATGATGTGGGATGAGTTTCTTCAGAGCCCAATTGAACAGTTGTAGCCAGGGACTGAGGAACTTGTTGAATCGGAGTGAAGAGAGGAGTGTTGGGATGCTGACTTTCCCAAAAGTCATCGTTCATCACTGGTGTAGTGCATCCAATATCCACTTCTTCATCTTCTTTTTCAATTTCCTCAACACCAGCCTCTTCAGCTGTGAACTGAGGCACAGGTGAGGAAACGACTGGCGGTGAAGGGAATGCTTCCACTTCAATTTCTTCATCAAACTGTTCTGAGGTAGCAACAGATTGATTATCTTCATCAGATCCGCTTGGAATCTTGTAGTCCTCTCCATAAGGAACTATTTCCTTAGACGACATGGAGGAAATGGGAATGGCATCAATAGGATTTTCAAGTGAGCTGGTCATTGGCTTTATTTTCTTCGCAGCCGAAGAATTTGACGCAGCTGATGCCTTCCTCTTCTTCACAGCAGCACGTTCTGCAGCCTTTGTCTTCTTCACTTCATAAGCAGAAGGAAGAATTGGAGTTGGTGTTGGCGCAGGAGGAGCTGAGGACTGTGGTACAATTTCTTCAGGCGCAACTGGTTCAGTTGTCCTGATCTCTTCAGTTTCTTCAGGCGCACCACTAGTGGATGCCCTGGGAATTTCTTCAGCGGCTGGAATGGAGTCATCAGCCCTGGAACTTGTATTTTCATCAGCATGCTGAAAGTCATCAACAGTGCTGGCATGTTCTTCAGCAGGCTGAGCAGAGTCTTCAGCCTGAGGATTTCCTTGTTGCGATGGGGCTGCAACAGTTGTCATTTTCTTCGTAAAATTGACGAATCTCACCTTGGCTCCTTGCCAATCAGCATTGTAAGCATCGAAATCCTTGCTGAGGGCTTGGATTTCAGATTGAGCTTTGAGAAGTTCTTCAGGAGTCAAGTTGACAATGTTCTTCCTCAGAAGCTTCTCCTTTCTGGCTTGTGCTCTCTTTATCTCACGAGCCTTTTCAAATTTCCATTTCTCTTCAGCGATGAAATGGTTGAGCATATGACTTTGACCAGGAGTCAGTGGCAGATCCGGTATGGGAGTGTTTGGATCCTGATGTCATAGGTCGATGAAGTCAAGGATCTTCTTTGGATCCAAAAGCAGAGGTACATTTGTTCCTTTGGCTCTAGCGGCCTTTGTCAGTCTGTCTCTGATGATTTCTGCAAGTTCTTCATCAGAAGCTTCATCATCAAAGGGCACGTTGAAGGCAACCTGTTTCTTCTTTGGACTTGGCCGAGGACCGCGTCCGGCAGTTGCTTTTGTCTTCAGCAGAGTGGGGCCTGATGAGGACATTGGTGCAGCTGAGGAACTTGCTGAGACACCAGAAGCAATCGAGAAACCCTGAGTCCTTTGACATGTAAAAAGATGCACAGGAGTTGAGGACTTGGAGGGAGCTGCTGAGGATTTGGAGTGAGCAGCAGCAGTCTGAGGAATTTGCCGTGAGGGCGCGGCTGAGGAACTAGGTCGTGAGGGCGCTAATGGTGAAGCACTGGGCTTACGAGCAGGCTTCTTCGGCATTGATTTCCTCGGCTTGACCGAGGTCTCAGCGGCAGCAGCAGCAGCAGAATCCTCATTGAATTTCCTCACTGCCTCCTTGGCCTGTCTTGCCAATTTGGCTTGGCGCCTGGACCATTCTTCAGGAAAGTCTTCACCACGCTTGATGCTGGTGGGATCTGCGACTTGGCTAGGTGCCAGTGGAGCTCTTGGGCATGGAGGGTTTAAGGCGAATTTCCTCATGTACTTGGGAGTAACATAGCGATATTCCCTCCATTCTCGTGCCCATCTTCGTTCTATCCTCTGGATGCGCACTTTGCGCTGATTTTTGGTCTCCTTGCCAAACTTGGATTCATCAGGTGTGCAGTAATCTTTCTAAATTTCGTCAGGGATCTCAAAGGCAGTCATGACCTCTGGTTTGTTTCCTCCCTTCTGCGGTCTCTTGCCTTCTGCCATTTTCTTCAGATGAGGAATTTGAACAATAGAACACTCTGAAGAAGTATGCAGTTTTTCTTCGAGGAACGCTGCAAATGAGTTAAGTTGATGAGAACCTAGTGATTCAGCAGCGGACATGAGTACCTGTGAACAGAGTGTAGGTGCGAGGAATTTGGAGAGGTCATATGCGTTCTCAGAAGATTTTCCAAAAGGAACAAGTTTTGAGGAATTTGACCAGTTGAGCCTTGAGGAATTTCACTAAGCGTTTTGTCTTAGGTTCCATAGTTGTATAGATTGAAAATCCGCACAATTGAGGGATATTGAAGAAATGAATGCTTAGAGAGATAAATCAAGAGCATACAGTGTGTGAGGTGTTCATATGTGAAGATTTGATGAATAAAACACCTTTGATGATTTTCAGAAAGATTTGAGAATCAAAGCGAGTAATAAAAGTGACTTTTAATTACCCGAACTGAAGAACACGACGAACAGAGATGAACTGTAGTGAAGTTCGTCACGTTAGATCTCCCACGCCCTAACTTGGCAGAGGGAGACAGCTACGGCGGCGGCGGAGTGAAGATTTTCGCGGCCGGCGCGAGTACGACGGCGACGAGGTCGAGGCAGTGAAGCTCTTCCTCACCGATGGCGATGGAGTAGCGGCTGCGCTAGGGTTTGAGGAGAGCTCGAGCGAGAGACAGCGACCGAGCAGAGTAAATGAAGTAAGGAAGGGAGAGGGGTATTTATAGCCACGGTGAAAAACTGTTCGCCTGAAGATTTTGGGACGAACATGCCCCTGCCCTTTCTTCTTCACGCGACATGTGTCACCCACGTACTGTGCAGATGTGATCGTGTAAGATCGTGGGTGATTAAACTAATGTATCGTGGGATGCGGAACGGTTTGAGCGGTAAAACCGAGAATCTGGATAAGATTTGTTTAAAAAATTTATTCGCAATTTCTTCAGCTGTCAAGGATACAGTGAAGACTTTGAACGAGTTTCAATCAGAACGCACATGAAGAATTTGTGAATAGATTGGATTGAGTATAGCATAGAGGGGGAAGGGTCCGATCACATTCACTTAGCAGAAATCACAACTTGAAGAAATAGCCATAAGTGAATGCTGTAGAGGACATAAACTCACATAGCCAATGAAGAAAAACGTCGGAAACATTGAAGATTTTGCAAAGTTGAAGAATTTGAAAAACTGAGGAATTTCAAAAATGAGGAAAAACTCAAATTGAAGATTTTCAACTTTTGTGGTGGCATAGCCCACCGTATAAGAATGATGATTTTAGACACCGCGTACAATTGTCGTAGGGTTCTGAGAATCAAATTCTTCATTAATTTCTTCACACTTAGAGTGTTATTCTTCATTGATTGAAGAAAAACGTTTCTTCATGTGTTGCACATCTAAGTCATCAATTCTGCATAAGGGTTAGGATGTGTGTCCTTTTCAAAGAACATTCGAAGATGCTAAGATATTTAGCTCACACTGCAACCTACTGAATCTCTTCTCATCCAAGGGCTTAGTGAAGATATCAGCTAGCTGTTCTTCAGTCTTCACATGCTCGATGGAGATATCGCCCTTCAACACATGATCACGAAGAAAATGATCACGAATCTGGATGTGCTTAGTCTTCGAGTGCTGAACTGGGTTGTGAGCAATTTTGATGGCACTCTCATTGTCACAGAGGAGAGGCACATTCTTCACGTTGACGCCATAGTCCTTGAGGGTTTGCTTCATCCAAAGCAGTTGAGCACAGCATGAGCCAGCAGCAATGTATTCAGCTTCAGCAGTAGACAGTGATACGCAGTTCTGTTTCTTCGAGGACCAACAGACCAAAGATCGTCCGAGGAAATGACAAGTGCCAGATGTTGACTTGCGGTCCACACGATCACCAGCATAGTCAGAGTCAGAATATCCAATGAGATCAAAAGTAGAGCCCTTGGGGTACCATAATCCTAGTGTTGGTGTGTGAGCTAGATATCGAAGAATATGCTTCACAGCCTTATGGTGTGATTCCTTTGGTGCAGCTTGAAAACGGGCACACATGCAAACACTAAGAATTTCAACTCTCCCATCATAGACATTTGATATTCTTCACTCATCATATAGGCAAATTCATCACTATATCGTTGGTTAGTACAGCCAAAGATAATATCATCAACATATATTTGGCACACAAAGAGTTCACCATCATATGATTTAGTAAAAAGAGTAGGGTCAAGTGAACCGGGTGTGAAGCCATTCTTCACGAAGAATTCCTTCAATGTGTCATACCACGCCTGAGGGGCTTGCTTGAGGCCATAGAGGGCCTTATTGAGTCTGAAGACTTTGTCAGGATTCTTGGGATCTTCAAAACCTGGGGGTTGAGCAACATATACTTCTTCCTCAAGCTTACCATTGAGGAATGCACTTTTCACATCCATTTGATATAAGATGATATCATGATGGTTAGCATAGGCAAGTAAAATGCGAATAGCCTCAAGTCTAGCAACAGGTGCAAAAGTTTCATCGAAATCAATTCCTTCAACCTGTGTGTAGCCTTGAGCTACTAGTCGTGCCTTATTCCTCACCACAAGGCCATTTTCATCTTGCTTGTTGCGGTAGATCCACTTTGTGCCAATGATATTATGCTTGCGAGGATCTGGGCGATTGACCAATTCCCAGACATTGTTCAACTCGAACTGATGTAGTTCTTCTTGCATAGCCTGAATCCACTCCGGCTCCAGAAATGCTTCATCTACCTTAGTGGGCACTGAGATAGAGACAAAAGCATAGTGCCCACAAAAGTTAGATGAGTGTGAGGCTTTTGAGCGTGTGAGATCACCTGGTGCGCTAATGTCATCAATGATCTTGTCCACTTGCACTTCTTTTGCAACGCGTGGATGAGTTGGTTGTCGCTGAGGATTTTGATCAGCATTTTCTTCAGCACCATTTTCCTCATCATGTTCTTCAGGTGCATCAGCTCGACGTTCTTCATGAACAAGAATGAATTCTTCAGCAGATTCTCCAATAGGAATGACATCCTCAGTTGCCTTGAGCTTGATAGCATCCTCAGGTGCTGGTTCATCTAACACAGAAGGTAGGTGCTCTCTTTGCGAGCCATTAGTTTCATCGAACCGCACATCTACAGTGTCAACAATCTTGTGAAGAACAATGTTGAAGACTCTGTAGGTGTGCGAGTCCTTTCCGTAACCAAGCATAAAACCTTCATGTGCTTTCGGTGCAAATTTAGAGTTGTGGTGAGGATCTCTAATCCAACATTTAGCACCGAAGACTTTGAAATAACTCACATTGGGTTTCTTGTCAGTGAGGAGTTCATAGGCAGTCTTCTTGAAGAATTTGTGAAGATATACTCTGTTGATGATGTGGCAGGCAGTATCAATTGCATCAATCCAAAAACGCTGAGGTGTTTTGTATTCATCAAGCATAGTGCGAGCCATCTCAACAAGAGTTCTGTTCTTGCGCTCCACGACGCCATTCTGCTGAGGAGTATAGGGAGCAGATAACTCATGAGTAATACCAAGTTCATCAAGATAGGCATCAAGACCAGAATTCTTGAACTCAGTTCCATTGTCACTTCTGATATGCTTGATCTTCACACCAAAGTTGGTTGAAGCCCTTGAGGAAAAATCGTTTGAAGACTTCCTGCACTTCATGTTTGTAAGTAACAATGTGTACCCATGTATATCGAGAATAATCATCAACAATGACAAAACCATATAAAGATGCATCATTAGTGACTGCTGAATAATGGTTAGGTCCGAAGAGGTCCATGTGAAGCAATTCAAATGGACGTGTAGTGGTCATGATAGTCTTCGCTGGATGCTTGGCCTTGGTCATTTTTCCGGCTTCACATGCTCCGCATAAGTGATCCTTGAGGAATTTGACATTCTCAATGCCAATGACATGCTTCTTCTTCGCAAGTGTGTTCAAATTCCTCGTGCCTGCATGACCAAGTCGTTGATGCCATAGCCAGCCTTCTGAAGCTTTTGCAAGTAGACACACGGCTGGTTGTGGTCCTGTAGAGAAATCAACAATATACAGATCTCCTCTCCTAAAGCCTTCGAAGACTTTGGAATTGTCAGCTTCCATAATCACAACACAGCGATATTTGCCAAAGACAACAACCATATCAACATCACAAAGCATTGAGACTGACATAAGATTGTATCCTAAGGACTCAATAAGCATGACTTTGTCCATGTGCTTATCCTTAGAGATAGCAACCTTACCAAGACCCAATACCTGACTTTTGCCTTTGTCAGCAAAGATGATATGCTTCAGAGGTGACGGTGATAAGGGAGCATCCATCAATAGATTCTTGTCACCAGTCATGTGATTTGTACATCCACTATCGAGGACCCATTCAGTGGTTTTGGGTTGATCATCCTGCAGATGAATTAGTGTAACTTACAATCTCATATGCTTCATCAGTGAAGAATATGATATCAAGTTCATCAGATGAATTTCATCAAGCAGTAAACAGATATAGCAGTAAGAGGACGTGTGAAATGAAAGTTCATTTCATCATGATTCGCCTGCGTCCTTTCAGGCATTTTGTCAGGTCCCCAGCAAATTCTTCAGACGTTAGAGCACGTCTGGAGACCTGACCCTGCAGAAGAGATTAGTTCTTTTTCTTCACCACCCACATCTGAAGGGGTGGCAAAGAGTTCATCATCCTGCGAGCACCATGTGAGAAAGGTGGCAAAGATGCCAAACCATTTCGCTTAGCATAGAAGGGGTTAGGGTAAGCATATGAATAAGCAGAGTAATTCTTCGAGGACTTATGAACATAATGGTTTGAAGAATAATGCACATATTCATAGCCCTTAGCTCTACCCTGCGAGACAGAGTTGTTAGCACGATGATAATCATATGAGGACTTTGATCCAGTTGAGGAATTTGATCCTCGTGAAGAATTTGGTCCATATGAAGAATTTGATCTGGGGTTCCTTTTCTTCATAGGTGGTGTCATGAGGACATTCACCTGAAGACTTTCAACACAGCTTTTGGGAACCCAGATTTTCTTCATAGGGGAACCGTTCCTGCAGTTAGTGCCAACATATCTAGCAAATACTTCACCATTCTGATTTTTGAACAGTTTATAGTTGGAGTCAAATGACTCATCAGAAGAATGAGAAGATTCACATGTAAAGCCAGATAAGTTAGATGGATCAACTGGAGGTCCCTTCGCAGCAACCCATGAGGTTTTGGGGTACTGCTCAGGCTTCCAATATGTTCCATCGGCATTGAGTTTCCTCTCAAAGGCAATACCCTCTTTCCTAGGGTTTCTGTTGAGGATCTGCTTTTTGAGCACATCACAAAGTGTCTGATGCCCTTTGAGGCTTTTGTACATGCCTGTCATGTACAATTCCTTCAGCCCTGCATTGTCAGTGATACTAGCAATGTCCTCAGATGAGGAATTAGTGATAGCAGAGGCAGATGAAGAATTTGTAACAGTTGAAGCATTTGAACATTCAGGTGAAGAATTAGCAGATTCATGTTCAATGCACTTTAAGCATGGAGGGACAAATTCTTCCTGAGAAGTGCTGATCTGTTGAGCTAGTAATGAATCGCGCTCCTTCTGAAGATCTTCATAACACACTCTTAGCTTTTCAAGATCTTCATTTCTTTGAAGAGCTTCAAGAGAAAGCTTCTCATGATCTTGCTTCTCTTGAAGAAATTCATATGAAAGTTTCTCATGATCAGACAAGAGAGAGTTATGATGACCTTGAAGATTATCATACCTAGACTGAAGTCTCTGAAGATTTTCAGTCAAGGCTTTAGTGCGATCCATTTCTTCACCCAACATATCATCACTTTTATCTAGCATGTTTTGAACCTTTTCAAGAGCCCATTGTTGTTTCTCAGCAATTTTAGCAAGTTTAGAGTAGCTAAGCTTGAGATCCTCATAAGATTCATTTTCACTAGAATCAGAGGAGTTGTATTTGAGTACCTTAGCTCCTTTTTCCATGAAGCAATAGGTGGGAGCGTAGCCATCATTATCTTCATCAGGCTTATCGGTGGAATCAGTTTCTTCAGTGTTGAAGATGGACTTGCTGACGAAAGCAGTAGCAACGGCCAGACTCGCCACACCAGACTCAGATTCTTCAGACTCCTCCTCT
This sequence comes from Triticum turgidum subsp. durum, assembly GCA_900231445.1. Taxonomy (NCBI): domain Eukaryota; kingdom Viridiplantae; phylum Streptophyta; class Magnoliopsida; order Poales; family Poaceae; genus Triticum; species Triticum turgidum. Next base: position 24,218,355 of record LT934112.1, on the reverse strand, counting down.
TCATCATTTTCCTCAGATTCAGCTTCAGAGTCCATTTCCTTGCCTATGAATGCCCGAGCCTTCTTGGAGGTGCCCTTCTTGTGAGATGAGGACTTTGAGGGTTTTGATGACGAAGATTTTGATGATTTCTTCTTCTTCTTCGCATCATCAGAACTGTAATCCTTGTATTTCTTCTTCTTCATTTCCTTTTCCCACTGAGGACAATCCTGAATATAGTGACCAGGCTTCTTGCATTTGTGGCAAAGTCTTCTCTTGTAGTCACTGGATGAGGAATCATTTCCTCTTGAGGGTTTTCCAAAGCGACCACGTCTTGTGAACTTCTGGAATTTCTTCACAAGCAGAGCTAGATCCTGGCTCAGTTCTTCAGGATCACCAAGGCTACTACCAGAATCCTCACATTCAGAGTCAGACACAACCTTAGCCTTAAAGGCACGTGGTTTGCCATAGTTTGAGCCATAGAGGTCTCTCTTTTCAGCAAGCTGGAACTCGTGAGTGTTTAGCCTTTCGAGGATATCAGCAGGATCAAGCGACTTGTAGTCAGCACGTTCTTGTATCATCAGTCCCAGAGTATCAAATGAGGAATCAAGCGATCTCAGCAGTTTCTTCACAACTTCATGATCGGTGATGTCAGTGGCACCGAGGGCTTGAAGCTCATTTGAGATGTCAGTGAGGCGATCAAAGGTTTGTTGGACATTCTCATTGTCGAGTCTTTTGAAGCGGTTGAAGAGATTCTGAAGAACATCGACTCGAGAGTCACGCTGAGTTGAGACTCCTTCATTTACTTTGGACAGCCTATCCCAGATAAGCTTAGCAGTTTCCAAAGCACTCACTCTTCCATACTGTCCTTTGCTCAGATGGCCACAGATGATATTCTTCGCTTGGGAATCGAGTTGTTTGAATCTCTTCACATCGGTAGTGGTCAGTGTTTCAGTGACAGAGGGGACACCATTTTCCACAACATACCAGAGATCATTGTCAATTGCCTCAAGATGCATTCGCATCTTGTTCTTCCAGTAGGGGTAGTCCGTTCCATCAAAGGTAGGACACCCAGCCGAGACCTTGATCATACCTGCGGTCGACATAACTAAACTCCAGGCGGTTAAACCAAAATCACACAGAACAAGGGAGTACCTTGCTCTGATACCAATTGAAAGTGCGTTATATCGACTAGAGGGGGGTGAATAGGCGATTTTTATGAATTCTTCACTGAGGAATTTGCCGGTGAGGAAATTCCTTAGCGAAGAACTACTTGCAGCGGAATATGTACTCATAAGTAAACATAACAGGATACACACATAGTCAGCATGATGAAATGAAGACTAAAAACAGAGTACGGAAAGCGTAAACACAGGATAACAAGATGAAGACAAACAGACTGAAGAAATTGAACTGAGGAATTTGTGAAAGTCTTCAGTCAAAGTCTTCAAGCACAGATATGAACAACATTCAACACAGTAATGAGGAAATGAAAGAGTTGAGGAAATAGAACCAGTCAGTTTGTGAAGACAATGATTTGGTAAACCAGTTCCAACTGCTGTCTCAGTTGTACGTCTGGTTGGAGCGGCTGAGTATTTAAACTCGAGGACACATAGTCCCGGACACCCAGTCTCTGAGCCGCAACTCAGGACACCCAGTCCTCAGCGTATTCTCCTTGAACTAAGACCACACAGGCCTCGTCCAATCACTCGTGGTAAGTCTTCAGGTGACTTCCAAACCTTCACAGACTTGGTCACTCGGCAATCCACAATTCCTCTTGTATGCTCTAGACCTTGACGCCTAACCGTCTGGAAGAAGCACAGTCTTCAAAGGTAACAAGCGTCGGATCCACGCAGGATCAATTTCTTCAGTGATGCTCAATCACTTTGGGTTTGTGGGGGTTTGGTTTTGGGATTTTCCTCACTTGATGATTTTCGCTCAAAGTCCTCGGAGGATGGGTTGCTCTCAAATGACAAGTGTCAAGTTCTCTTGGAGCAGCTAACCAGCTAGTGGTTGTAGGGGGCGGCTATTTATAGCCTAGGGAGCAGCCCGACATGATAAGACATAAATGCCCTTCAATGATATGACCGTTAGGTGGATAAGATATTTTGGGACAGCCGGCGCGCAGCACAGCAACGGTCGGAAATTTGACTCTCAAATTCCTCAGGGCTATCATGTTCCTCACTGTGTAGGCAATTCGCACTGGCGAATTCCTAACTCCTCAGTCAGAGCAAAGTCATCAGTGACCAGAAGAATTGCGTCTCTGTCACTGAAGAACTTGACTGGACTGTATGAGATTTCCAATGGCTTCACTCGAAGGGATTGGTAGGTGTAGGACTTTGAGTTGAGCATCACATGGAAAATTTTCCTTAGTATTTCCTCGACCCCCTTTAACAGTAAGGTGTTTCCTATGACTCAAGAAAGAGAAAATGAAACTACGAAAACAAAAGTCTTCACGCTTCATATTCCTCGAATGAATATCAAGTCTTCAAGGTCACACCAATTTCTTCACTTTCAAAGTCTTCAGAAAGTCTTCAGAATATCAAAGTCTTCAGTCGAAAAACTTCATTTTTAGGGGTCGACTTTCTCTGTAAATATCAAACTCCTCATAGACTTATAGACCTGTGTACACTCACAAACGCATCAGTTACTTAACCCTTAAGTCTTCAATACACCAAAATCACTAAGGGGCACTAGATGCACTTACACACACGTCGTACGAATGCGAAAAGCCACGGTATTCTTACACTTTACCCCCTAGCTGCGCAAATAAGCTGCCTATAAAGAGAGGCGAGGATCTAGATCCGAATCACACCATCCTCCTTCCGCGAGTACTCATCGAAGCACCTATGACAAAAATCCACTCCATCATGGACAGTCGACGCGGCTCCTCCTCTCACGCTCCCAGCCCTTAGCTAGGAGATTGGGGGAGATGTTCAGTCCCGCATAGCGAGCTAGTGACGCTCCAAGCAGAGGGATACCTTCCCCCAGCCTTTATGGTTCCGGTTCGAACCGGACTGGCCACCTACAAGGTTGGAAAGCAGGCGGAGAGCGTCCCCAATCCCTCCAAAGGAGAGCGGGTATGCTTCGTCCCTTATCTAATAAGGGGACTCGGATTTCCCATACATCCGTTTCTCCGGGGGCTCCTGGAGTTCTATGGGCTCAAGCTTCACCACCTTACACCTGCCTCCATCTTGCACATCGCGAGCTTTGTAGCCCTTTGCGAGCTGTTCTTGGGCATCGAGGCCCATTTTGCGCTGTGGAAGAGATTGTTTTGCCCCGTACCCCGTTCTCACGAGGGGGCGATATATCAAGTGGGCGGAGCCGAAATATGGCGCATCGCCGGGACCGGATATCTATCCGGAACCCCGAAGAAGGCATCCGAAGACTGGCCTTCGGAATGGGTTTATATGGAAGACGCCCCGCTGCCGGACCCAGTTTGGATCGGCCTCCCGGAGTTCAGCAACGCTCCTCTGAAGAAACGCCCGAGTTGGCGCCCGCGGAGCCCTCAACGGGAGAATGATAGGGACGTTCAATATCTGATGGGCCGAATAAGGTTATTGGCTCATTCCGGCTTGACCATGATTGGAGTCATGGCCACGTGCATTATGCGAGGGGTGCAGCCGCTCTAGTATAGTGGCCACCCCATGTGGGATTTCAACAGGGAGGATGACGCCACCCGTCATGGCTGCAAAGGGCCGGGATCGGCTGCCGATCTGGTGAAGATCTGTCCGGCCTGTACAAGTGGGAGAAGGAGGACTTCCTCCATGCTATTCCATTGAATGGATTCTCCATGAATAACCCTCGGAGCTAGGTAAGCGGACGTTTATTTATCCGATCCATATTCCCAAAGTTAAGTGTCTCATTTTGCGACTTCGGCGCAGGAACTGCGGCGGGACGTACAGGGCATACACAGCCTGACTCCACATCCCGAGGATCCGGAATGATCCCTTGATCCGACCTTCGAAGAGGATCCAGACATAAAGGTGGAGCTGATCGATGGGGTGTTCCACCAACTTAGCATTGATAATGTTTTGGTTGCCATTACGGCCGACTACCCCGGAATAACTCTGGCTTCCCAGGTAACTGTGACCGGAGTCCTGATACCACGACTCATCCATGCTTATTTCTGACCACCGTATACTAATGGTACTCCGCAGGAGGTGCCTTTGAGGCGGGAAGCCGAACCTGCGGCGGCTGACCAACAAGGGGCGGCTCGGCCCAGTAGGCGGAAAAGAAGTGCGGTGCGAATCGAGACGTCACTGCAATGGTATGATGCGCCCCCATGTTTCTGGAAAAGATTCCTGGATGGCATATTAATGCTCGTGGTTTTTTCAGGAGAAAGAGCGCTCGCCGGACTGTGCCCGGCGAGGTTGCCAATCCAGCCTCCCCCGGCCAGGCTCCAACACCAGGTCCGGAGGGGGAGGCGAATGCAAGGCGCGCGTCGGGTGCTCCTCCAACGGAGGACGCCGACCGGTTGTCCGCCACCAGATTTGAGGTGGAGAGCGCCATGAATCATAGGCGCAGCCGGACTGTTATTCGTGACGCGTGTTTCTCCCCGGAGGCATCGAATGCTTTTAATGCGGGAGACGCGCACCTCCGTGCCGCTCGAGACGGTCTAACCAGAGCCACGGAGCAGTATGTGAAAGACATACGGGTGAGTGAATTTTGACAGTTATATATGCCAATAGCCCCTGAGACTTAAAATAGTTAGAATAACTGATTTAAGGATCATTTCTTATGCAGGATCTTACGGAGAAGAATACCCACCTGTCCCAGGAGCTTCAAGAGTGCAAGGCCCAACTTGAGGCTGCACTAGCCGCCACGGGAGTAGCCGCAGGGACCCCCTCCGGTAATATACACTTTTGAAAGAGAAGCAGATTGTGAAGTGCGGCGTGTACATGGGTCTAACAATAATGTTGCAGATGGTGCCAGACTAGATCCGGATAGGCAGCAGCTACATCGCCAGCTAAAGGCCAGCGAGAAGGTGCTTACCAGAGTGCGGCAGGAGAAAAATAACCTCCAAGAACAGGCCTGGCAAAAGACGTCCGGACAGGTTAACTGTCCAGCCCCCCTTCCAGAAGACCCAGCGGATTCCCGTTTGATAGGGCTGCTGGTCCCGGCGCCTTACGTGGTGCCGGAGAAGAAGGCCAAGAAGAAGGCCACGGGAAATCGGAGGAGTTCCCGGTGCCAGGTGTTATCGGACTCATCGTCCGATGACTCCGAGGCGGACTCCTCCCACGAGGACGAGGAGGAGAAGAAAGAGACCTCTCCCCCAGCGGGGGAAGAGAAGAAGAGGAAGGCTTCCCCAACGGGGGAGGCCGAAGGGTCCAGGAAAGGGAGGACCCTTCCCTCGGGCTGTTCTACCAACGTCGACGACGGGACGAGGAGTGGCCCTCGAGGGCCAAGCCCCTGGCGAGATTGTAAGTGTCCGGACTCCTGAATAACTCATAATTTTTCTTTTTGTCGCATAGCGTCTTTTAACGCCGCGTAAAACCCTGTAGTCCGCCCAAGGACGATCTCCCCGCTTCTTCGAGCGGGTCCTTAGGTACGTCGGATGTGAATAGCGCTTCACTTCCGACCGCCTCCTCCCCCCGTGACGCCGACGACGCCGAGGTGCGATCCCAGAAGGGGACCCACCAGGAGGAGGAGGCCCCGGAGGTGCCGCAGGGCAACCTCCTGGACTTTGGACCGGACTCCGTACCGGAACCTTTAGTGGTTCCAAAGTCCGACGGGCGTCCCCTTCGTAAGAAGGGCAAGATTGTGACGTCGGCGGCCTCCGTCCAATCGAAGGCGCCGGATAACTTGCTGGAGGCGCTCAACGGCGCTTCCATCAACGAGGAACACCGCACTGTCATGATTGCGGTGATTCAGAAGGTTCAGCTCGCCAAAAGCGGGCTGACCGAAGCCCGCACCAGCCTTCTAACAGGCTTTGAGGTAAGGATTTTAAGATATGTAAAATAGTACCACATAGACAGTAGCCCCTAATGCTCAGTTCGGTGTTCGGAAAGAAAATCCGAACTGAGGATCTAAAAAGATATACGCAGGAGTCTAACACAAATATGTCAATATGGGAATGCAGGCTGCGCTGCTGACCTCTGCCGCACTTACCGCGGAGGTTAATGCCTTAAAGGAGAGCCTCGAGCGGTCCGAGAGCGATCTCGGCCGTGCCAAGAAGCAGCTCGAGGACAAGGAAGGTAAGTAGCACCTTATTAAATTTGTACCTTATAAAAAAGGATTTGGTTGCAAGAAATGACAGGAGTAACGTGGGTATCGCAGGCGCCACGAACGAGGTGACGACCCTGAAGGAGGCGGTGTCCGCGGCTGAATATGCGGCTGCGGAGCGCACTGAGCGAGAGAAGCAGGAGGCGCGGGTGGCGGAGGTGCGCAAGAGCTCCAGGTTCTCGTGGAAAAGCACGAGAATTTGGAGTGTGACTCGAAGACTCGAGAGTCCGAGCTTGCGTCCGCTCTTGAGAGTGCCAAAACCGCTAAGGCCGAAGCCCAGAAGGCCCTCCAGGAGATTGAGGCAGTAAAGAAGATAGCGGCGGGTAAGGCATTCTTCATGCAAAGCAAGCATGTAAAAGTGAATTACCTGTTACTTACCCAAATTTGGAGCTCTCCAGGAGCGTTCGCAGATCTGCCCCGTAGTGTGTCCGATGCTGCCGCTTTCTACAGAGCCGAGGAGGGGAGCTCGACGGAGAAGATGTTCTGGTCTCAGTATGCTGAGGCCGGACATCCGGTGCCCCTGAGCGACCAGCTGAAGCAGCTGGTCGAGCTCCACAAGGTGGCCGAACAGGCCATGAAGGGCCTCATAGTTCGGCTGTGGCCCAAAGAAGCCATGCATGGGAGCTACTTTGGTCTGGTGCGGCGGCTGGTGGACGCCTGTCCGTGGGTCGACGTCATCAAGCATTCCGCCTGCATTGAAGGTGCCCGTCGGGCCCTTGTCCACGCTAAGGTGCACTGGGGTAGGATGGACGCCGAGAAGCTTGTGACGGACGCTCCACCGCCGGGCAAGGAGTATCGCACGCCCGAGATGTATTATAAGGGTGTCCTGAAGGGTGCCTGCATTATTGCGGGTGAATGCTCCAAAGATGTAATTTTTGAGTAGACTCGCATTTTTTTATCCAGTGCACCGAAAACTTTGTTCATATGCGCTAAGCAACGCTTATTAATTTAAAATATTACCTTTTGTGCGGCCGTTTATCAAATCTGAGAGATGGAAAGTCGTTGGCTTCAGCCCCCATGTCACGAGTGCTGGGGTGTTCGGGATAAACTTGAGCGCTCTTGTTCCCATTTTTGGGTCCTTCTAGGGAGGCGCTCAACACAGCGAACGAGGCAACCGAACTTATAGTGCTTGAACACTCTCACTTAGCCATAGAATTCTATAGTTTTAAATTTCGGCGAAGCCCCTAGTATTCGGAAGGCTGAATTCGGGGCGCTATCCACGCCTGGGCCGGACAAAGCCAGTTCTTCGCTCTAAGCGGCATAAAGTCTTTAGGGACTCAAAAAAACATCTCGAACAGCGACCGGCTCTCGCCCTATCATGACGGTCAGTTTTAGCTTTCTCCACTGAGGTGCTCACCAAGCTCAACTGGGGCACAATCGCAGTTGTTCTCCCAGCGCTACCTTAGCCGATATAATGGAACGTAAGGTACCAAAACATGGGAGCCGGGCAAACCCAACTATTGACCCAAGACATGATTCGGAGCCGATGCATATAATGCTATAAGTTCAGGGTGCCGCACTTGTGAATGTGTTTGGACTTACCACACCATAATATGGGGAACTTAAGCCCCTGGTGTATTTAGCCGTACCAGAGTGTACGGATGCAACATGTCATAAGTGAACATATGTATAAAGAAGGAATGCAATAGTAGGCAAAAGGCGATGCATTGTTTATTCAAAAAATACTGCCATGAATGCAGAATGATACAAATAGTGCGATAAGCAAGGGGTGGGACTATTTAACATGTCCCCCTCCAGGGGAAAGTTGCGGAATGGTGTATAAAACAGGTATAATGCTCGTAATGGAGACCACCTGGATACTCGTCGTAGATTTTCTGCTTCCCTGGCTGTTGTATCATGAGTTCGGCGGGTCTACTGTCGGGCAGGGCTTCTGGTAAACGGAGTCCTGAGGATAAGAAAAAAGAAAAGAAAAAAGTATGACACATTTGGGAGCCCCTGGTGTGGTTGAGCCACACTCTGGGCCTGCCGTGGTCGTGCCCCTCCCCCTATGCCCACGTATCTCCAGAGCGTAGTGATGTACGCGTAGTACTGGTCTTGCGACTTGGCAAGGGCTGGGGTTGGGGCCGCATTGCTACGCGTGCTCGGAACGTGCCAGGTGGTCTTGTTGTAGGTTACTCCGGGCAATAGAGAGATACCAACCGGGATACGAGTATGAACCGGTTGGGACTCTATGAACCGACGGGCGTCACCCGTGTATATAAGGGGACGACCCGGCGGCGGTTCAGAGACAGACAACCACAACTCGAGCCTAGGCGAAGCTTGTTTGCTCCCTAGCCATCGAGACCACATCAATTCCATCACAACTAGACGTAGGCTTTTACCTTCATCGAAGGGTCCGAACTAGTATAAAACCCTCGTGTCTTTGTGTCCGCTTTAACCCCTTCAAGTAAACTCGTAGCGATGGCTCCACGACTAAGTCCTTTCACTAGGACATCTGCCGTGACAAATCCACGACAGTTGGCGCCCACCGTGGGGCTATCGCACGATGGTTTGACGATCTTGGAGGGCAAGCTCAAGGGACTCGAAGGCTTTGTTGTGGGCCGGATGACCAAGAGTCGTCGTGGCAGGATCTACATCGACGACGCAGGATGGGGTCCCGAGGCCGATTCAATCGAGTACGGGTACCGGGTCCCCTTTGGTAGCATACACGTTTTCATCGGCAAGATCGATGAGCCTGGGCCTGAGCCGGACATCTGTACCAACCTCGTCGAGACGGCTCAGCGCGCGAGATCTTCCCAGGCTAAACCGGCCGTGAAGCGTGTCTTCGTTGGAGTCGTCCACGGAGGAGAGCGTGAGGACGGATCAGAACACGGTAGCGAGACCGTCGTCTATTCCGGTGACGAGTCGTCAACCGGAGAGACCGAATCACTATACGAGTTGCAAGATAGTATGGTTAGGGGTTGTTCCGATGGCGACAGTATTCCGGACCCCCCAGGCCAGGTCAACCGGGTTGGAATATTCATGGCCGGCACGCAGGCGGCAAATCACTCTTCGACCGCCGCAGCGATGCTCTCCGGATCAGCAGCGGCAGCGGCAGCAGGGGCAGGAGGCCTTGTGCGCCCGTCGGTTCAAGTTCTATCTGATCTGTTTGATGCACTAGCCGCGCTTATGGCAGAGGACAATCCGGCGGATCAGGAGGCCCATAATGCAGAAATTGCAAAGGTGAGAGAGCAGATCGTGCAAGCCAAAGCGGATCTGGCAGCGGAAAAAGACAGGATGGCTGCAGAGCGGGCCGCTTTGGACGCCCAGGCCTACAAACTCATGCTTGACCAGAACGCATCACAGGAGGTTTTGAAGCGGAAGTACAGATCACGCCTGCCATTAGGGTTTGACCCCCGAAATCTCTTTCAGACTCCAGGAGCTGGACCCAGTAATCCTCCATAGCACCTGGAGACAAACCGGATTGAGGCACCAGGACCGGGGGCGACGGTCCAACCTTGCCTGATGGAACCTCCTCAGCAGAACATTGTGGTTCCTCTGCCGGTCCAGACGCTCCCAGGTCATTATTCTAATCCTATGGACAACCTTGTTGCAGCCGCCGCGCGATTAGAGGCTATCCCAGTCGAAGGGGACTCTCCACAAGCGATAGAGACACGCCGGGTTAAGGAGCTTCTCCAGACCGTGCTGATTCAGCAGGAAGCATATTCGTACAGCCGTGATCGGATTCACTCTACGCCCCGTCCAAGCCGGAGCTATAGCAGGCGCATGGATGAACCGGCCATATCGAGCAATGCGCGAGGCCGTGAAGCGGCCCGTGGCAATAACCCGGTAGGTGGTGTTCGCGATGCTCAGGATGTGGTGGACCGGGCCCGGGCATGAAGGGAGGCCGAGTTAGCAGCGCAGGATGATGCAGGTCAACTTACACCGGTTCGCCCTACCACCTTCGCCGGACCAGGAGTCGCATCCGCTTTGGGAGTGCCTTGTTTAATCCCCGCTTTACGCAATGTGTGCCTGCCCAAAGATTTCAAGGGTCCGCACAAGGTGCCGAATTACACCGCTGATTTATCCCCTGAAGCGTGGGTAGAGAGTTATGAGATGGCCATGGAGATGCTAGACGTGGATGAGACCGCGTGTGCAAAATACTTCACCATGATGCTTGAAGGCACGGCTCGTACTTGGTTAAAGAGCCTACCGCCCAATTCTATCAGCTCATGGGCCCAGTTGCGGGCCCGGTTTATCCAGAATTTCAAGGATACATGTAAGCAGCCCAAGTCCATAGTAGACCTGGCGGCTTGTGTCCAGGAGGAAGGAGAATCAACGACCCGTTGGGTGCGCCACGTTTCGGAAATTTTGCACTCGTCTGACAGGATTAATGCTGACTCTGCGATCTTAACCCTGGAAGGCAACTGCCGGTTTGAGCCTTTAAAATTGAAATTGGGACGCATGAAGCGGTTCTGTAATGACATGGGAACCCTCATGGCCGCTTTAGTGAAGTATGCTGATTCGGACAGTACCAAGGATCCCGAGGTTGATGATGATGAAGCAGGGAAGGGAAAGAAGAATAGCAACTCCAAGGGGCAACAGTACAAACCGGCGGGTCATGGAAACGGAGGCAAGCGCAAGGCGGATGGCAGCATGGACTTTGTGGCCAACACTAATGCGCAGGACAGGGGGCAGCGGCGCAGAGGTAAAGCGGCAAATCATAATGGGGCTCCCAATCCTAACGCAAGCCGTTTGAATTATTTGCTGAATCAGCCTTGCCCAAAGCACGGGACGAAGGAGTCGCCGGCTAACCACCTTTGGAAGGATTGTTATATCATGCAGGAGTTTAAAAACTCTAATGCCTTCCGGTATGACCATGGGTCAGGTGGCGGTTCAGGATCCGGTTTCCATGGGCCGGGTCATGATGGAGCCTCCGGTTCAGGTCTCAATCAGGGTGGTCACAACAACCAGAATAATCAGCAGCAGCAGCAGCAGCAGTCGGGTTATGAGAGCCAGCCAAAGCAGTTGAACAATGGGCAATATCATGTTTTCACAACTAGCTTGGATAAGCGCAACCGAAAACTCCACAAGTGAGCAGTGAATTCTGTTGAACCGGCTTTACCACGTTACTTACGCTGGTCAGAGCAGCCTATTGTGTGGAGCAGAGAGGATCATCCACCCCGGGTTGATAATCCGGGCCAGCTAGCATTAGTGGTAGACCCTCAGGTGGGGGGTTATAAGTTCACCAAGGTACTTATGGATGGAGGAAGCAGTATTAACATACTATACTATGAGACATTCCGCCGCATGGGTCTAACAGACAAGGATCTCAGACCATCTAATACGGTGTTCCATGGTGTAGTACCAGGAAAATCTGCATATCCTGTTGGTAAGATAGCCCTAGATGTGGCTTTTGGGGACGAGCACGATTCCCGGTCGGAAAAACTAACTTTTGAGGTGGTGAAGATCCGGAGCCCGTATCACGCCTTGTTTGGGCGGCCGGCTTATGCCAAGTTCATGGCGCGGCCTTGTTATATCTACTTGCAGCTCAAGATGCCGGGTTACAAGGGGACGATAACGGTTCATGGGAGCCGTAGGGTCGCTTTGGAGTGTGAGGAAGGTGATGCGGCTTATGCAGAGTCGGTCTGTGCCACGGAGGAGTTGAAGTACTACAAGGACAATGTTGATCCGGCGGATATGACTCCTTTGAAGAAGCCAACTACAGAGCATGATTCGGATCTGAAGTTCAAATCGGCAGCTGAGACCAAGCTTGTTGACTTCATGCCCGGCGATTCGTCCAAGCAGTTCACTGTCAGTGCCAATTTGGATCCCAAATAGGGAAGCGCGCTCATCGAGTTCATCCGTGAGAATCGGGACATCTTTGCATGGAAACCATCCGACATGCCAGGTGTACCGAGGGAACTCGCTGAGCACACTCTTAATGTGGATCCTAAGTATAAACCGGTGAAACAATTCCTCCGCCGGTTTAACGAGGAAAGGCGCAAGGCCATTGGAGAGGAAGTGGCCAGGCTTTTGGCAGCTAGCTTTATCATTGAGGTGTTCCATCCAGAGTGGCTTGCTAATCCGGTGCTGGTTCTTAAGAAAAATGGCACTTGGCGTATGTGTGTGGATTACACATATCTTAATAGGGCCTGTCCAGCGGATCCTTTTGCCCTCCCCCGCATTGACCAGATCATTGATGCCACGGTGGGTTGTGAGCGTTTGAGTTTTTTGGATGCATACTCTGGATATCATCAGATCAAAATGGCGGTTAAGGACCAGGAGAAAACAGCGTTTATTACTCCCTTTGGAGCCTTCTGCTATGTATCTATGCCCTTCGGGCTCAAGAGTGCCCAAGCCACCTATCAACGGTGTGTACAGAATTGCTTGCATAAACAGATCGGCCGCAATGTGCACGCCTATGTGGATGATATTGTAGTAAAATCAAGGCAGAAGGAGACGCTGGTGGATGATTTGAAGGAAACCTTTGACAACTTGCGAGCTTACAAGATGATGCTTAATCCGGCCAAGTGTGTCTTCGGTGTTCCGGCAGGCAAGTTACTGGGTTTCCTGGTGTCTAACAGAGGAATCGAGGCTAATCCGGAGAAGATTATGGCTATTACCTCCCTAGCTAAACCGAAGTGCATCAATGATTTTCAGCGTTTGGCGGGCCGAATCGCAGCACTGAGCCGGTTTATCAGCCGCCTCGGAGAGAAGGCCATCCCTTTGTACCAAAGGCTGAGGAAGACAGACAATTTCGTCTGGAGTCCGGCTGCTGATGAAGCATTTGAGGACTTGAAGCGGCAATTAGCCAATCCGCCTGTTCTTGCAGCTCCGGTCGACAAGGAGCCACTATTATTATATCTAGCAGCCAATGCTCGGGCCGTTAGCATGGCTATTGTGGTGGAACGCCAGGAGGCAGGCAAGGAGTATCCGGTTCAGCGGCCGGTTTATTATATCAGCGAGGTGCTTATTGAATCCAAGCAAAGGTATCCGCATTGGCAGAAGCTGGTCTTTGGTGTTTTCATGGCCAGTCGAAAGTTGAAGCAGTATTTTCAAGGGCACCCCATCACAGTGGTCAGTTCAGCTCCCTTGGGTGATATCATACAGAACCGGGAGGCGACTGGCCGGATTGCCAAGTGGGCTATAGAACTTGGGCCACACGGACTGAAGTATGTACCTCGGACGGCGGTGAAGTCTCAAGCACTTGTTGATTTCATCAATGACTGGACGGAGTTACAAGCACCAGAGGAGAAGCCGGATCACACATATTGGACTATTCATTTTGATGGATCCAGGCAATTGGAAGGCTCGGGGGCTGGAGTTGTATTAACTTCCCCATGATCCACAGGATACACACCATTTTTTATGGTCTACGGAGCAGAGGCAGTTCTCCCTAGTGATATCCGGCATGACTCGCCTCGTGTGGCAGCTTATGTTGAAGCGGACAATGAGACAGCACGGCAAGACGCTTTGGACCTATTGGACGAGGCGCGTGATCTAGCGGCTGCCCGTTCGGCGATTTACCAACAAGATCTTCATCGCTATCACAGTCGCCGGGTTAGAACCAGAGTTTTTCAAGAAGGAGATTTGGTGCTTCGGCTCATCCAAGACCAGACAGATATGCACAAGTTATCCCCACCTTGGGAGGGACCTTTCGTGGTCAACAAGAATCTGCACAACGGGTCGTACTATCTGATTGATATTCGAGAGCATCAAGACTCACGCACATCAGAGGAAGAGACCAACAGGCCGTGGAACATAGCTCATCTTCGGCCTTACTACACTTGAGCCATCGACTCTATTTATGTACATATCATGACAATGTATATATTATCTTTGATATAATAAAACCGGAGCCTCAGCTAAAGCGGGGTCTCTGTCTTTCTTCTCATGCGTGGTTACATGGAGTGGCTCTGTTTCCAAAGCGGCCTCCGGTTTACCCCTTGACATTTGCTTTTTATATATCACTTGGGGCCTTGGTCGTATCCGAACCAACGCGACACCTTTTGATAGGCGACAGCCACCAGAACACTTGGGGACATGGTCAAGTCTGAACCAGTCACGCCTCTTGGTCGGCCTAAGGCCACAAAATCACTTGGGGGCTTGGTCGAACCCGAACCATTGCCACGCCTCTTGATCTGGCATATATGCCACGAATCATTTGGGGACCTGGCTGACTTGAATCATTGTCACACCTATTGGGGCTTGATCCTGTCCGACCATGGTAACACCATCTGATCAGCTCAGTATAGCATATTTTTTTGCAAACGGTTTTTTATCATTGCCTTTGCTTCCATGTTATTTTCATGTCTTGTTTGTTCTTTGTTTTTGTTGGATTTCTTTTATGTCAACAAACACCTTTTTTCCGGTTCAGCCGATGGATTTGATTCCCCTTTAATCCGGAGAAATATGCCCGGTTTACCTTTTCATGTTAACATCATGAGGTAACAAGGGGGCTGGTATTGCCTCAGTACGGTTTATACGCGAGTTGTTTTTCTCCCCCCTTGTTGACGATACTGGTTTATAAAACCTCCGCTTCAAGCTTGGCTAAGCCAGCTTCATGCCAAGACATGGCAGGTATTTTGTATCACCTATTTGTTATATTACTGATACATATATCAAGATCATAAACCGGCTGGCGGTATAACCGCCACCGAAGTTCAAATTTTTCTGATTGCAGGAAATATGAATCGAGGTTTTTCGAACAAAAGCTTCAGTACTTATGCACGAAGGCATACTCGAGATAGAAGTATTAACTATCCTATTACAAGGCAACACGGTGCCCAAATAAGGTCATTGTTCTTTTGGAAAGATGCCAAAGACAGCTATCCAAACCGGCTTCCGGTTCAAGCCTGTTCCTCATCATCCGCCGCTTCAGCTTCCTCGTCTCTACCCATTGGCTGGAAATCAACAGTGGTCCAGTCGATTCCCATTAAAGCTTGGAAAACAGCCTCTTCATGGATCAGGGAAGACGGTTCAATATCAGGAGCGTAAGTGTGCTTACGGATTGGAGGGATCAGATTCTCCGCTTCAAGAGTTGGGGCAGGCACTCGCTTGTTCTGGTCATTGTATTGTGCTTGATAATGCGTCAAGTCTGCCTCTTCAGCTAGCTGACACGCCAGAGGGCGCACTGCACAGTTTATTGCCCTTAAATCCTCTTCGTTAAATTCAGAGCCATCTTCCTTCATGCTGGGATAGCCTTGAGCTGCTTCCACAGGGTCAAAATCTGGCACCCATGCCTTGGCCCGGATCAAGGCGTTAATAGCTCCGGTTCGAGCAGCGGATTTTTTCAGCTCCTCAATCCGGACCGGAAGCATGGACAACCTGTTCAGAGTGTCCTGGATTAAAGAAGGTGCCGGGTTGTTATGAGAAGCTGTGGTGATGATCCGCTGGGCTCCGGTATATAATTGCTCTACTAAGGTGTAGGCAGCCTTCAGTTTCTTCCGCACATCGTTTCCTAAGTGCCCGATGCGTGTACCTACAACAATATAGGGATGGTCTCAAACCGGATTTATACTACAGAAGATTCAAAATTATCATAGAAGTTAAAAAGGAGCTTACCAAAGATCGCAGCGGTCATGGAGTGTATTTGCCGCTTTACGGCCGTGAGTTCATCCACCACCGGTTTAAGGGCAGCTTCAGCATTTTCTGCTCTTTTGGTCAAAGCGGCTTTATCAGTGACCCAATCAGCCCGCTCTTTATTGAAGCCTTCCTTCAACTGTTCAGTAATGCTCAAGGCGCTGGTTAAATCTTCCTTTGCCTTGTCTGTTGCAGCTTGTTGGGTTTTCAGGGCCTCCTGCAAATCAGCAATCCGGTCCTCCTTGATTCTCACCTCATCCTGCATGCAGACAGCGTTTAGCTTTACGCAAGAGGTCCAAGAAATTGAAGTATCAACCACATAACAAAGTTATATGCCTGATACTTGGGGGCTAATGCACCTTCAATTTTCATAAGTTATTAGATTGCAAAGTCCCAAGCTCAATACAGGTATTCAACTTGGCACTTGGGGGCTAATGGCTATTTGATCAAATTATGTTCTAAGGATAGTTTTTTGTCCGAGCCCCGGTCTAATTATGCTAAGTTAAACCGGCCCTTGGGGGCTATATTAATGGATTTCAAAAGTGTTAAGGATCATATTCAAGTCCCGGTTTGATCAAGGTTACAAACTGGCCCTTTGGGGGCTACAAGGATTGATACAATGGCAGTAAGTAAAGAAGTGAGTTACCTCAAATTTATCCCTCATCATCTTGACCAGGCCAGCCTCACAGACACGGCTAGTATAAAGCCGGTTTAAATAGCCGGAATGAAGATCTTGGGCACTCAGAGCAGCATGTCTCCAGTTCAACATCCCATTTTCCTTTATTCAGAGCGGAAAAATCCTCTTTTACAGTATGCCTGGTTAAAGTGGCAGGATTCCCCGGTTCAAAGCGGCCTACACCGGTAATCACAACATCATCATCTTTGGACTCGGCGGTTTGTGTGGGTGCGGTCGGTTTGTCAGCAGGACTGTGAGATTTCTCAATCCAGACGGAGCTGGCAGGCGGATCAGCAGAGGCTGAAGTGTTAATAGGCCTCTCTTCGGGAATACCATCATCTTGCAAAGGAGGATCATTGGGAATGTCTTCAGGAGCAAATTCTTCAAGATCTAGCACTTTGTCATGTTCTGGGGCTACATCTTCTTCAGCCGCTTTATCCAGGCGGGCTTTCTTGCTTGGTTTCGGTTTGGCCCTGAAAGAAAAACAAAGAGTCAATGAAAAGCATAAGCCATTACACAGTATACTGGAAGCATATGTTCAATTTAGCTTACCCAGCAACTATTTTCAATGGTGGTAGCTGAGTGGCCGACGATTCACCAGAAGATGAATGAGAAGTGACCTGATAATCGGAGTCAGATGGATTAAGAGGTTGACGGAAGAAACCCGCTTTAGGATTTAAATCAATAAAAAGGTCGGAGACCTCGGAGCGGCGTTTTCGAACTGGGCTGTTTGGTAAACCGGCAGAGGTAACTACCTGGCCACTGTGCCGGGTTGTGCGGCGAGCTTCATGTTGCTGAGTCTTCATAAGAAATTTGGGATCCAAATAAGCAAGAGGATGAGAAAATTTAACTTTCCGGTTTGCCTGGCGAAATTTTGGCAAAGGCAAGATTTCTGAATCGGAAGAGAGAATAGTTACCTCAACGAATCCCGCATTGCTGGCTTCAGCGTCGTCCTGACAAGCATCATCATCAATAAGACGTGTAAAAAGTAAGCCAAGGGAATCAAGTTCTACCTCAAGGTCCGGGTTACCCACATCATCATCAATAGCTGGGTCAGATGAAGCGGTGGTTTTTCTCTTATGAGCCGGCTTCTTGGTAACCTTGGTCTTGGGCCGGGTCGGCCGCCCTGCCTTCTCCGTTTTATCTTGTGGAAGCTTCTTGCTCCAAAACGGATTATCACCCTGGATCAGCAGTAATTAAATGTCAGACAGATAAAGCGGTAACAGGTTCAACAATAGAGCAACTAAAATCTTACCGCTGGTGGTTTGTTGGTGGTGCAGTAAGGAAGCAGACCAGTTTGAGCACAGAGGTGCTCCGGTTCATTCAACATCTTCTTTACAGAATCTGTGACTTCATCGTCGGAGAGTTGGATTTTAATGTGTCGGAGTGGGTCATCGACGCTACCAGTATACTTGCACATCAAACCGGGGCGCCGGCTCAGAGGCAGTATGCTCCATGATATCCAACATCGTGCAAGGTCTATTCCTGTTAAACCGTTGGCCATAAAGGCCCGGAGGTTGGATAGTTGCGGAGCGTATTTACTTCTCTCTTTGGCGCTTAGTCTTTGTGGAAAAGGGTGAGTGTTGCTGAGCCGTTCCAGACGGAAGCCAGGCAAGGGATTTTCATTGTCAGGGGAGGTATCCTTGCAATAAAACCAAGTTGCATTCCACTCCTTGGGATGAGTATGGAGTTTGACGTGGGGATAAGTGATCTCCTTCCTCTTCTGAATGGCCATACCGCCCAATTCAGTGTTGGGGCCGTCGGTGAATTCAGTGCGACGGTTTAAATGGAAGAGGTCTCTAAACAATTCAACTGAAGGCTCCTCTTGAAGGTATACCTCAGAAAGTACTTGAAAGTGGCATAGATTGGTGACGGAATTGGGGCCAATATCCTGTGGACGGAGCTGAAAGTTGGCTAACACATCTCTGTAAAACTTAGAACCGGGCGGTTTGAAGCCCCGGGCCAAGTGATCTGCAAAGACCACAACCTCTCCCTCTTGAGGCGTGGGAGGGCACTCATCTCCAGGAACCCTCCAGTGGATCGTGTCTTTGTCATCTAAAGCGCCGATCAGGACTAGATCGTCCAACTGTGATTCTGTGACGCGAGAAGGAACCCAATTGCACTCATACACTTGTTTGGCCATGGCGAGATCTACAAGAAATAGGTGATCCGGTTCAAGAACGCGCTGGATAAAAGAAGATGTTGATCTAAACTACGATAAACCGGAGGCAGTATTTATAAACCGGTCTTCTACAATACGGCGTCATATGGATTCTGGCGGTTCAACCAGGGGACTAATGATATATACCGGTTTAGCAATTTTTCTATGGTAAGTTAAACCGCCTGACCTAAGCATCGGAAGCAATTGAAGCTATGGATAACTAGGTATGCAGAAACAAGTTTCGCAAGATCTTATTACAGCCGCGGATCTACAGCGAGCTCACAAAAAGAGAGAATATTTCGAAGAGTAAGGCAGAAACAGAAGCGAACTATTGAACAGATATGTGCGGGAGATCTATGGGCTTAGATGAGAAACTACAGGCGGATGCGTAGAGATCACTACTAAACACAGCAGAAGTTCACGGATTCATTCAAGGTCAGAGAACAGATATGAGCGCGCGATGAACACAGCATGAACATGGAACCCTAAGAACAGATCTAGGTCAAAAAGAGAAGAAAGCTTACCGGGAACCGAGAAGATGCGGAAAGATGCCGCAATGCTCTGGTACGTTCAGGTCAATGCAGCGGCCCAAGACGAGGCAGAGGTCGACGGCGGTGGTGGAGCTCCAAGGCCAGCGATGCGAGGAAGACGAAGAAGAAGGGACGAAGGGAAAGGAAAGAAATGACCCTTCGGTCTTATTTATAAGGCAACAGAGCTAGGTCAAGCGCGCGGATCCAGGAGCTATTGTTAAAAGAGGGCGTTATAAATGACAAATTTCATGATGACGTCATGCCGGTTTACAGCAACCAAAAATGATGATGACATGGCGGTTTACCAATTACCAGAAGATGTCCAAGACACAAGATTTTGTGAAGGATTGACATGAACCAGTTCAAATCAATCTGGGGCCTAATGTTGGGGATATTACCACTAGGCGTAAACCGGCTTATTTGGGCCGGGTTAACTTCATTAGTGGTATAAGCAGATGAAGGCCCAAGGCCTGTAGTCGGTTTAGAACCTGTAGCCGTAAACCGGCCTGATGTATAACTTGTATTGTAAGTTAGCAATAGAGAGATACCAACCGGGATACGAGTATGAACCGGTTGGGACTCTATGAACCGACGGGCGTCACCCGTGTATATAAGGGGACGACCCGGCGGCGGTTCAGAGACAGACAACCACAACTCGAGCCTAGGCGAAGCTTGTTTGCTCCCTAGCCATCGAGACCACATCAATTCCATCACAACTAGACGTAGGCTTTTACCTTCATCGAAGGGGCCGAACGAGTATAAAACCCTCGTGTCTTTGTGTCCGCTTTAACCCCTTCAAGTAAACTCGTAGCGATGGCTCCACGACTAAGTCCTTTCACTAGGACATCTGCCGTGACAAATCCACGATAGGGACTATGTCGAAGATTAACTCCTCGCGTCGGAAGTTATCCGGGGATCCGAAGACCACTTCAAGTGTAACTGAGCCTGTACAGTTGGCCTCTACACATGGTATGACGCCTTTGAAGGTCGTCTTTGTGGGTTTAATCCTTGAGGGGTCTATGCCCATCTTGCGCACTGTATCCTGATAAAGCAGGTTTAGGCTACTGCCGCCGTCCATCAGGACTCTAGTGAGGTGGAATCCGTCGACGATTGGGTCTAGAACCAATGCGGCGAATCCTCCGTGGCGGATGCTGGTGGGGTGGTCCCTTCGATCAAAAGTGATCGGGCAGGAGGACCATGGATTGAACTTTGGGGCGACTGGCTCCATCGCGTATATGTCCCTGAGCGCACGCTTCCGCTCCCTTTTGGGTATGTGGGTTGTGTATATCATGTTCACCGTCCGCACTTGTGGGGGGGAAACCCTTCTGTCCTCTATTGTTCGGTGGCCGGGTCTCTTCCTCGTTATCGCTATGCAGCCCCTTGTCATTGTTTTCGGCAATTAACTTGCCTGCCTGCTTGAATAACCAACAATCCCTGTTGGTGTGATTAGCTGGCTTTTCGGGGGTGCCGTGTATCTGGCATGAGCGGTCGAGTATTCGGTCCAAATTGGACGGACCCAGGGTAGTTCTTTTAAATGGCTTTTTCCGCTGACCGGGTTTGGAGCCTCTGAATCCGGCGTTGACTGCCATATCTTCAGTATTATCGCCGTTAATGCGGCGTTTGTGCTTATTGCGACGTGACCTGCCATTGCTGTCCTTGGTATCCAGACTGCCAGAATTTTTGTTGAGATTGTTATTGCGGGCTAGCCAGCTGTCCTCTCCCGCACAAAAGCGGGTCATGAGTAATGTGAGGCCTGCCATGGATTTCGGCTTTTCCTGTCCTAGGTGCCGGGCAAGCCACTCGTCGCGGATGTTGTGTTTGAAGGCTGCAAGGGCCTCTGCATCCGGACAATTGACGATTTGTTTTTTCTTGGTTAAGAACCGTGTCCAGAATTGTCTGGCCGATTCGTCTGGCTACTGAATGATGTGGCTTAGGTCATCGGCGTTTGGTGGTCGTACATATGTGCCCTGGAAGTTATCAAGGAATGCGGCTTCCAGGTCCTCCCAACACCCAATTGATTCTGCTGGCAAGCTGTTAAGCCAATGCCGAGCTGGTCCTTTAAGCTTGAGTGGGAGGTATTTGATGGCGTGAAGATCATCACCACAGGCCATGTGGATATGAAGGAGATAGTCCTCGATCCAAACCGCGGGATCTGTTGTGCCATCGTAGGATTCAATATTCACGGGTTTGAACCCTTCGGGGATTTGATGATCCATTACTTCATCTGTGAAGCATAGTGGGTGTGCGGCGCCTCTGTATTGGGCTATATCACGACGTAGCTCAAGCGAGCTTTGTCTGCTGTGTTCGGCCCGGCCGGAGTTGCTGTATCCGGCGCGATGGTTGTCGTCGCGTATCGTGGGGCGCCCACGCGATCCGTAGATCGATCTTGATTGTCTTGCCTTATCCTCCAGTATGTCTCGCAAGTCCGACGCATTCCCCCGTGGCTTTGTACTTTTCGAGCGATGCCGGGGTACGGCTTTAGTGGAGGGCCTAAAGGCCTCTCTGTCGCGGCCACGAGGTGGCCGGTCGGCCGTATTGTGCGCTGGTGATGTAGGTTTATATGCTTCCTCCTCTAATCGGGGCAGCAGCTTGCATCCGGGGTAGCTTTTGGAGAGGCGTTCGAGTTCGTACTCTTCGGCCGCAAGGACTTCGGTCCATCTGTCGGCTAGCAAATCTTGATCAGCTCTAAGCTGTTGCTGCTTTTTCTTGAGGCTGCTTGCCGTGGCCATGATCCTGCGCTTAAAACGCTCTTGTTCGACGGGATCCTCAGGCATGGCGAATTCGTCGTCGTCGAGGCTTGCCTCGTCTCCGGAGGGAGGCATGTAATTATCGTCCTCTACCTCTTTGTCTGCCGCTCTCTCATGAGGGCTGGCTTCTCCATCCTCCTGTGCTGAATCTTGCTGGAGGGGGTTGCCTTCGGCACTGTCCGGGGTGTTATTGTCTCCGGTGCCAGAATCTCCATTCTTGCTGTGGCGGGATTTCGAGCGGCGCCGCTGACGCCGGCGCTTAGGCTGTTTCTTGGAGGGGTCTTCCTCCGCTGTTCCATCGCCATTCTCATCCTTTGGGATGTCCACCATGTATATGTCGTATGACGAGGTGGCTTTCCAGTGCCCCGTAGGCGCTGGTTCTTGGTCGTCTTCGGCATCGTCGTCCATGCCGTCGATGTCTTCGGAGTCGAAGTCTAGCATGTCGGTTAGGTCGTCGACAGTGGCTACAAAGTGGGTGGTGGGTGGATTTTGAATTTCTTCGTCGTCCGCATCCCAACCGTCCTGACCGTGATCCGGCCAGGGCTCTCCTGATAAATAGAGATACTTTAGCGAATTCAGGATGTCGCCAAAAGGCGAGTGCTGAAAGATGTCCGTAGCGGTGAACTCCATGATCGGCGCCCAATCGGATTCGATTGGTAGGGGCGCGGGAGGTTTGGAGTCCGGCGAGGAGTCCGGAACCTCGGAGTCACGAGCTTCGCAAGGGACAAGGTCGGTATTCGGCTCCATCGCCGTAGAGGTAGTAGCCCCTGAGGCGGTGTCTAGCCACCCATCCTCGATCGGCGTAGTCGGCTCCGAGTTAAGGGTTGGAGCGGACTCTTGTGCACCCTCCAGGGCACTGTCCGGAAGCAGAGCTAAATCATACCCATCGTGACAGTGTGGCGCGCTCGGCTGTGGCTCGAATCCGTCGAAGATCAAGTCTCCGCGGATGTCGGCCGTATAATTCAAACTTCCAAATCTGACCTGATGGCCAGGGGCGTAGCTTTCGATCTGCTCCAGATGGCCAAGCGAATTGGCCCGCAGTGCAAAGCCGCCGAATACGAAGATCTGTCCGGGGAGAAAAGTCTCACCCCGGACCGCGTTGTTGTTGACGATCGAAGGAGCCATCGGGCCTATGAGCGACGACACAGAGGAACTCTCAATGAAAGCACCAATGTCGGTGTCAAAACCGGCGGATCTCAGGTAGGGGGTCCCGAACTGTGCGTCTAGGCGGATGGTAACAGGAGACAAGGGACACGATGTTTTGACCCAGGTTCGGGCCCTCTCGATGGAGGTAAAACCCTACTCCTGCTTGTTTGATATTGATGATATGGGTAGTACAAGAGTAGATCTACCACGAGATCAAGGAGGCTAAACCCTAGAAGCTAGCCTATGGTATGATTGTTGTTCGTCCTACGGACTAAAATCCTCCGGTTTATATAGACACCGGAGAGGGCTAGGGTTACACAGAGTCGGTTACAATGGTAGGAGATCAACATATCCGTATCGCCAAGCTTGCCTTCCACGCCAAGGAAAGTCCCATCTGGACACGGGACGAAGTCTTCAATCTTGTATCTTCATATTCTTGGAGTCCGGCCAATGATGATAGTTCGGCTATCCGGACACCCCTTAGTCCAGGACTCCCTCAGGGTATATACAGGCAACTCATTGGTCCCGGTTCGTCGCTTGAACCGGGACTAAAGGTCCCCCTTCTGTCCAGGTTCTAGGCACCAGCCGGGACCAATGGCTGTGGGCCAGGAGCGAGGACCATTGGTCCTGGTTCGTGCCTAGAACCGGGACAAATGGATCCACACGAACTGGGACAAATGCCTCCCGAGGCCCGGCCGGTCCCCTGGGCGCACGAACTGGGACGTATGCCCCCCATGGGTCCTGGTTCGTGACAGAACCGGGACTAATGGGCTGACAAGGCCCCAACCAAAGCCTTTTTTTCTACTAGTGTTAGTGTTCCGAGAGACTTAGTAAGTATACGAAGGAATATTAATATTTTCATGTTGTATTGTAATATGTTCTCCTTTCATTAGCAGTGTGCGAGTACATGTCTATCAACCAGTCCCATAAAATATGACTAGATAACTCAATATTATTAGTGTAACATAGTCGGTACACATATGCAAATTGTCAAATCACGAACTTATTGAGAAAAAGTACATTGCATCACACGAGTAACCAGTATGCATTGTTGCATGTAATTAGTTGCAATAAATCAAGATAATATTCTAATTATTCTAAATTTCAATTTCTATAACGTATATAATGCAACAAATGCTACTACAGGTTCAAATCATATTCATCTCTACAACAGACTAGCCCGTGCGGATGGCACGGGTTGACAGCTAGTTTTTATAATCACAAAACCGAACCTAGCCCATGCATGAGCTGTGCGGGTTGATGACTAATCCATCAAGCATTTAACATCGATTCACACCAAATTCCGTAAAAAAAAAGGGTTAATTGGATCTATGCCAGTACAACTTTCACGAGTTGGGAAAATGCTATTACAATTTTATACATTGGAAAAATGCCATTACAATTCCTTCATCCTCCTATATATGCCGTTATGTTAAATTTGAAACACAAATAGCCTTGTCTTCCTCCTTTCACCCTCCCTCAACTTCTTCTACCAAACTGACCTGCCATTAACTCCGGCGAGCATGGCGGCGTGCGAAAATAATCTTCCAGCACAGACTATGCATACTGTATGGGGTCACGCGACTTCGCGGACGGTGCCGGATGGGTTGTGCAATCGCTGCAGCTGTCTCCCACGAGAATGCTTCCTCGGTCGTCATGTACGCACAATTTTTACAGCCGAATACGGCGTCATGTCTCGCCGGCAAGACAGCATGTCGATGCCCTGTATAACCATTCAGTGATGCAGCTTCTATGGAATTCATGAAAGCAGCCGCGAAAGTTTGTGACTCCACTATTGGCTACTGTATCAGCCACCTCCTCCATGCGGCCAGCTGGAGCAAGGGATGGTGCCATCGCGGTGCCCTCGCTAGCGGCTCCTGTGTCTCACATATCAAATGATTAAGCTAGCCTTGTGCAGGCACGTGCACAGCAACCAGACCAGTTCATGTTTGAAGGACTCCGGCTGGAACATCACGTAACAGGACGCACACATGTGGAGACTTGGTTGATTGCCACACGCACTCAGGCGGGAGCCTGTTTTCTGCTTTATTGTTTTTTTAATATGGTTTCACTACAGGGAGCTGCAGATATATAAATATACACAAGGTAGACCATGCCGCTGCAACACTACCAGGAAAGAAAGACGCTCGCCGGAGTTAATGGCAGGTTGTCAGTTTGGTAGAAGAAGATGAGGGGAGGGTGAAAGGAGGAAGACAAGGGTAATTGTGTCTCAAATTTAACATAATGGCGTGTAGAGGAGGATGGAAGAATTGTAATGGCATTTTTCCAATGTGCAAACTTGTAATGGCATTTTCCCAATTCATGAAAATTGTAGTGACATATTTATATGCAAGATCCTTTTGCTTTTAGAGAACTCAACAGTGCACATGAGTTTGAAACATGTTTTACATAGAGCGCACTGTCCGTTAATCAATCGAGCCCTCTAGCTAGGCTGAAGCAACAACTATTTACAAGGACGAACAAGGTCATACAAAGATTGATCACGCCAAGATGAGTTGAACGAGAGGCCTGGGCCCAGACTTGATCATCCTTCTCAAGGCCCTTTTATCATGATCTGTCCACTGGCATTCTTGTTGTCCGAGCCCGACCATGTCCCAATCCCAGAGTCCGTCGTACCGAACATGGCCATCCTTGAGAAGAACAAGGCGTTGCAAGGACGTGCAAGTGCTCACGAGGTACTTTAGAAGCTGCATTTGGCGTCGCGTGAGCGTGAATCCGATGAAGACCAGCTCCTTCATGTGAGGGTGGCATTGTGTAGGGCTCGTCGTTGACCATATTATCCCGAACGACTTTGGAACCTCCTCCGAGTGAGCCACATGGATGTGCAGGACCTCCGTGTGACCTCCAAGTGAGCTCCTTACAGAACCGGCACTAAAGGCCCTTACGAACCGGTGCTAAATCCTGGCTCTGCACTAGTGTGTTTCTGCTTTATTGATTTTTTAATATGGTTTGACTACAGGGAGGTGCAGATATATAAATATACACAAGGCAGACCATGTCGCTGCAACACTACCAGGAAAGAAAGACGCTCGCCGGAGTTAATGGCAGGTTGTCAGTTTG
>LT934112.1:24141521-24177496 GCA_900231445.1 Triticum turgidum subsp. durum | reverse complement strand
CCCCCCCCCCCCCGGCACTCCGGTTTTCTCCGAAATCACCCAGAACCTTTCCGATGTCCGAATATAGTCGTCCAATATATCAATCTTTATGTCTCGACCATTTCGAGACTCCTCGTCATGTCCGTGATCACATCCGGGACTCCGAACAAACTTCGGTACATCAAAACTTATAAACTCATAATAAAACTGTCATCGAAACGTTAAGCGTGCGGACCCTACGGGTTCGAGAACTATGTAGACATGACCTAAAACCATTCTCGGTCAATAACCAATAGCGGGACCTGGATTCCCATATTGGTTCCTACATATTCTACGAAGATCTTTATCGGTCAAACCGCATAACAACATACTTTGTTCCCTTTGTCATCGGTATGTTGCTTGCCCGAGATTTGATCGTCGGTATCCAATACCTAGTTCAATGTCGTTACCGGCAAGTCTCTTTACTCGTTCCGTAATACATCATCTCATAACTAACTCATTAGTTACATGCTTGCAAGGCTTAGGTGATGAGTATTACCGAGAGGGCCCAGAGATACCTCTCCGACAATCGGAGTGACAAATCCTAATCTCAAATTATGCCAACTCAACATGTACCTTCGGAAACACCTGTAGAGCATCTTTATAATCACCCAGTTACATTGTGACGTTTGGTAGCACACAAAGTGTTCTTCCGGTAAACGGGAGTTGCACAATCTCATAGTTGCACAATCTCAAAGTGGTGGTTGGTTTGGTGGCGGGATCCGGAGCGCCCGAGGTGCGGGTTTGGATCGGGGGAAACCCCTGTCGGCGTGGCCGACTCCGGCGCGGTGGTGCCTGTGGGTGCCACCTGACCTTCCGGGAGGGCGTCGGGGGCTACCCTTCCTCTCGCCTCATCGTGTACCGGGGGAAACCCTTGGCAGCAGGGTCGTCATCGTCGCGATCCTTCTTGGAGGTGTTGATTGGTGCCGGCGCTTCGGAGTCTTGGAGCCTAGTGGATGAGCCCGGTGGGCCCAGCGATTGCGAGGCTTCTTCGTTTTTGTTGATCCGCCGTTGTTGGCATTTGTTTCTTTTGCTCTTTCTCTGTTGTTTCTTTTGGGCGTGACTGTGCTGCTTTCGCCCCAGCACCTATCCCTGTATGATTCGGTCGGTTGCTTTGTATACAAAGCGGGGGAAACCCTTTTTCGGTACTTCTCCATATACTATTTTCTGCAGATGTCTACTATTTTGGACATATACGGTTCTTCCATATGTGCGAGTAGTAGTTGTTGTTGCCAACTTGGATGTATTCTGCATATGCTAATAATAAGATTTAAATTTCAGGTACAGGATCTGATTACTGCCTGTAATTCAGGAATATGAAAGCATAAATGGTTTTTTCATTTCTGAAAAATGGAAGCAATCATTGTTTGTACATGAAGGAATGCACATCTTCATCTTGCGGTAACAGATAGCTCCACAAGAAAATATAGATGGCGCGTCGGAAAATGCAAGAAGCCACGCTCCCTCAGACATGGGAGTGCATCAGCGCCACACTCTTCTTCTGATTCGTCTTTGTCCGATTCCTCCTCTGGTGTGCTCTCTTTTGTTCCCTTCTAGGAAACATAATGTCAAGCCATCTTATTCTTTTGATTGGAAAACTGTAAAAAGGCTCCCATTGCGACCTTTTCTTCTGATTCTTATTCTTCCAATTCATTTTCTTCCGATCCTTCATTGAAACCCATATGCAAACACGTCAGAAAGAAAGAAAAATGAATAAGTTTTTTTTGGGGGCGGTGTTCTTCCGCCGGGAGTGGGGGCGCATCTGGCCCTTCCTCGCCGGCTTTGCCGTCACGGGGGTCCTCATCACCTAGCTGCGGCTGAACAGACCCCTTAAACGTAAACTGTAAAACCGAATATTCGCTTATATTCTTTCTTCACATCTTTTTCTTCCTCTCGCCCGTGTCCACGGTCATCTAGCTTGCTCCTACGAAGTGGCAGGACAGCGCATAAAACGGCCAAATACGGAGCCGCCAGCATCCACAACGACTTGCACGAAGCTTGCTAGCTCAAATCAATCCAAACAACCAAATACGGAGCCACCGTCGCCGTAGCTAGCAGAATCAATCCAAGAGCTAGCTAGCTGAATCGATTCGAGCGGACAGAGCTAGCTAAGCTAGCTTGCTAGGAATCGATTCGAGCGGACGCAGCGGCCGGATTGATTCGAGCGGATGCAGCGGTCGGGGCTGGCATCGAGCGGGCGGTGAGCGGTGGCTGGGGTTGGCGGCCGGGGAGGCGGGGCGAGCGGCGAGTGGTTGTTGGGGTCGGCGGCCGGGGGAGCGGGGCGGGCGGCTGGTGTCCGGGGACGCGCGGGGCGGCGCGGACGACGGATGCGGCCGGCGGACGCGGATGATTCCATGGCAGTTGGCCTCTCGCCAACTGCTTCCGGCACCGTAGAAGCGGACGTGAAAACTGTGTTTTTGCAGATCAGGAGGAGTTTTTAATCGCGCTTCTTAAAAGAATTTATAGGTCAAGGTCATTGACGGGTTCTATTCGGGTCATTTTTTGGTCTAAAACTGTAAACTAATGGTTATTTTAGAGTTTCGTGCGTTTTAAAAGGTCTGCTAGAGATGTTATTA
The DNA here is from genome assembly GCA_900231445.1 of Triticum turgidum subsp. durum. Lineage (NCBI taxonomy): Eukaryota > Viridiplantae > Streptophyta > Magnoliopsida > Poales > Poaceae > Triticum > Triticum turgidum. The sequence goes on along the minus strand of LT934112.1, from coordinate 24,174,902 downwards.
GACATTTATTTTCGAAAGACCCTTAGACTTTTCTTCATTAGATGCGTGGTATGATTGAAGCTCTTTATTGCTTGAGGCTGATGTTTCGATCGTTTTGGACCAGTCTACTTAGGATAGCTATCAATCTGAAATATCTCGTCCTGGAGACATGCTAGCCGTTCGTAAATCAAAGATCTGTAGTATAGCTTATTAGCTATATCGAGTCGTCGTTGGGTGAGTCAAAGAAAGCTTGCGACTCGTACGCACCCCGGCTCCCCAATCACGCACTTGTGATCCATCCCCATTCCAAGCGCCCGCCACACAAACAGAAGCACAAGCGAAAGATGGGGTGCTGAGAGAGAGGAGAGCTCCAGGAGCCATGGCGCCTGTGGTGACCGCTGCGCTGGGCGCGTTGGGCCCTCTGCTGGGGAAGCTGGCTGATTTGCTCGCCGGCGAGTGCAGCCGCCTGAAAGGGGTCTGCCGAGAGATCCGCTCCCTCCAGTCTGAGTTTAAAGGTATTCATGGAGCGCTAAGTAAGTATGCAAGGCTGGAAGACCCTGATGACCAAGTGAAGGAATGGGTATCACTGGTGAGGGAGTTGGCCTACGATACAGAGGATCGCCGGCGAGTGCAGCCGCCTGAAAGGGGTCTGCCGAGAGATCCGCTCCCTCCAGTCTGAGTTTAAAGGTATTCATGGAGCGCTAAGTAAGTATGCAAGGCTGGAAGACCCTGATGACCAAGTGAAGGAATGGGTATCACTGGTGAGGGAGTTGGCCTACGATACAGAGGATCTTTTCGACAAGTTCATTCACCGTCTCGGCAAAGGAGGGGACGGCAAGGGCTTTAAGGAGTTCTTCCGCAAGACCGCTCGCCGTCTAAAGACGCTCGGAGCTCGGCGTGGAATTGCCAACCAAATCGATGACCTGAAGCTTCGCATCAAGCAAGTGAAAGAGCTCAAGACTAGCTACAAGCTGGATGATGTTGCTTCTAGCACCCCGGGCCAAGCCACCGTGGATCCCCGGTTGGCCGCTCTTTTTGCTGAGGAGGCACACCTTATTGGCATTGATGGTCCAAGAGACGAGCTTGCCAGGTGGATGCTGGAAGAAGAAAGCAATCATCATCGCAAGGTGTTGTCGATTGTTGGGTTCGGTGGATTGGGAAAGACAACACTGGCGAATGAAGTATATCGCAAGATTCAAGAGCGTTTTGACTGCCATGCTTTTGTGTCAGTCTCACAAAAGCCAGATACAAAAAAAAAATCATCAAGGATTTAATCTCACATATGTCTTGCAAGGATGAATTCACAAAAGAAATGGAGAGCTGGGATGAACATAAATCCATTGGAAAGCTGAGAGAACTATTACAAGATAAAAGGTAATATATGGTATTGCTAATTATTTACTACTCCGTCTTTTCCTAAATATTTGTCTCTTAGAGATTTCAAATGGACTACCACATACATATGTTTATAAACATATTTTAAAGTGTAGATTCACTCATTTTGCTCCGTATGTTGTCACTTGTTGAAATCTCTAGAAAGACAAATATTTAGGAACGGAGGGAGTACGAAATATGCGTTATGTGCAAATATCATTATTCTAGTTAAGGATGTAGTTTTGATATGCACAAAATGAAGACCATTGCACCACCAGTGGTGCTTATCATTGCATGGTTTATAGGCCGATTGGAATTTTACAATTGGTTTTTCTTTTCTAGTGAAATTATATCTATATCCTAATCGATTTACGCTCCTACTCCACTTTCTTAGGTATCTTGTAATTGTTGATGATATATGGTCTATATTAGCATGGAATGCAATCAAATGTGCTTTTCCAGAGAATAATTCTTCAAGCAGAATTATAAGTACGACACGCATATTGGAAGTAGCAAGGTCTTGTTGTCCAGATCGTGATGACCAGATCTATGAAATGACACCTCTAAGTGATCTCCACTCCGAAAGCCTACTTTTTAACAGAATTTTTGGTTCAGAAGAGCGCTGCCCTGATATGCTTACTGAAGTTTCAAATACTATCTTGAAAAAGTGTGGAGGCTTACCATTGGCAATTATCAGTATATCTGGTTTACTAGCTAACAGACCACGTGTCAAATAAGAGTGGGAGAAGGTGAAAAGATCAATTGGTTCTGACTTGAATGGAAACTAGTCTAGAGGGAATGAAAAACAAATTGTCCTTGAGCTATAATGATCTTCCACCAAACCTCAAGACTGTCTTGTTGCACTTGAGTAATTTCCCTGAGGATTATGTGATTGACAGAGAAAGGTTGGTGAGGCAATGGATTGCGGAAGGCTTTATTTCTGAAGAGCGTGGGAGGAGCTATCAAGAGGTTGCAGAAAGTTATTTTTACGAGCTTATCAATAAAAGCCTGGTCCAGCCAGTGGATATTCGCTATGATGGGAAGGTGCGGGCCTGTCGAGTTCGTGACATGATGCTTGAACTTATCATTTCAAAATCCATTGAAGAAAATTTCATCACTGTGGTGAACGGCAGTCAAACTGTTTGGGGAAATCCTCAGTGTTCTATTCGACGTTTATCGATCCAGGACATTGACCAGGAGCTTGCATATGAATTGGCAAAGAGAGATCTAAGCCATGTCCGATCTCTTATAATAACAGCATCAGGATGCATCAAACACTTGCCCAGCCTTACCAAGTTTGAAACTTTACGTGTACTAGATTTTGAAGGTTGCCGGGGCGTGGCGCAGTATGATATGGATGGTATGGAAAAGCTGTTCCAGCTAAAGTACGTAAGCTTTAAGGAAACAGACATACGGGAGTTGCCATCTGTAGTTGTGATGCTACGTGATCTAGAGACGCAGATTTAAGGGATACAAAAATCAGAGACTGGCCGGCCAGAATTGTTCAGCTCATGAAACTACGTCATTTACTGAGCGACATGGATCATGCGAAGATACCAATCGGGATTGGGAATATGAAAAACTTAAGGGAGATCACAGGCTTTGACATTACCATGAGTTCAGTAGGTGCAGTGAAGGAGCTAGGGAGCCTGATCAATTTGAAGGTACTCCATGTATGGTTCACGATGAAAGATGAAGAATCTCAAGAGTACAAGATTCATGCAGAGATGTTTCATTCTTCACTATGCAAGCTTGGCAGCTACAAACTCCAGTCCGTGTGTATAGATGGTGGTTATTCATATCCATTCGAGTTATTAGATTCCTGGTCTCCTCTTCCATCTTGCCTCCAAAGATTTGAGATGGGCAGCACCCATTACTGTTTATCAAAACTGCCAAAGTGGATTACTCCAGCACTCACCAGTCTGGCATACCTAGAAATTAATTTAAGTGTAATAACAGAGGAGGTTCTTGGCATACTTGGAGAGCTGCCTGCATTACTTTCTCTGAAGCTTTATACCAACACGGTCCATAAAGACAGGCTTGTTTTGCCAGGCAAAGGATTCGGATGTTTGAAGGAGCTCGTTTATGAACCTTTTGATGAAGGTGCCGGGACCCTTCTGTTTGAGGAAGGGGCACTGCCAAAGCTCGAGCAGCTTGAGCTGTGGTTGTCCGTATCAGTGGCAAAGGCCTATGGGTTCTACTTAGGTATTGAGCACCTCCCGTATCTGAAAGATGTACGAGTTCTTCTTCAGAACCGGGATGCCACATATTGTGAAGTCGAGGCTGCAGAAGTTGCCATAAGGAATGAAATAAGTCTCCATCCCAACCATCCCAGGTTTATTGTTGGATGAAGAAATCAAGTAATAACAGGAGGTATTGCTACTTCTATTATTACGAAATTCAAACAGTTCATGCTGTCTACAATCAGGTCTATTGGTTTTCTTCGTGAATATATGTAGTTTCTCCATATCCTCAGGAAGCTTCCTAACGGGCTGACATTCTCTCTGTTTAGGGAAACGGTTCAACTTAATTACTAGTGCGGCTGGCTCGACTGGAATGGAGTCCCGAAGCTGTTATTCTTGTTGTCTGAAGCTCCAATAAAAGTGGCCATCGTTGCCATTAGACTCATGATTTTCGTTCTTGCTTTGCGTGTACACCACACCAGTACTACTTGATTGTAACTTAAATATTCAGTACTAACATAGTGATATGCAATTCAGCAAATGCTTCCGTTGATTCAACCAGCAGCCAGAGTTAAATGCTCAAATTCAGTCATGGTTTAGTTAGTTACAAAACGGGAACTTTAATCGTAAACTACTCATGTTGTGGAGTACGTATTAACAACTGAGGTATTGCTGGCTCTCTTCCTTTTATTTTTCAGATTTCATTATGAGATACTCCGACGACGCCTTGCCGCCCCACGACGCCGCGCTGCGCAGCTCCCCCACGCAGCTTCCCTGTTCCCTTTCCTCATCCCTAAAATTCCCACCTTTCCCCATGCCCTTCCTCGAGTCCCTCGTCGCCGACGTCGCCATGCTACGGACGGCACAAGGTCGCTCACAGTATTCACCAAGGAGCTGCACTATCATCCTCCCCCTTCCGTTTCTAACAAATCAACCGATTGCGGATGTGGATCGCCATTGAAATGTGGATCCTCCCTCCCCGCAACATCCAATGGAAGATGCCCATGGCGGGCGAGCTGAGCTGGTTGGATTACCAGAATGGCGCTGTCGACGCGCTGTCCTTCCGGCCGACGTGCTCTGACCTGAACCCGGCAGTTAGTTACTGACAAAATGCATTCAATTGACACTTATATTCTCTCTTTATTCAGTTAGTTGCTAACATTCATATCAGCGCCATACTCCTGACCACATCTGTCAGATGTGAATCTTTACAAGCAGAGAGGAACCAAATGACTGGCTATTACAGTCTGAACACATCATGCAATCTGACAAATTGTGCGTCGCCTCCTTCTTGAAGGTGCCGTCTTGGGCAAGGTGGGAGCATGCAGTGGGGCATCGTGGTCGCTGCGTCTTCGGCGAGGGAGATGGAACATGGTGCTCTGTTTCTGAATTAGTCCAGCTCGTCATTCCTTGAGTTGTTCGGTTGCCGGTCAGCTTCTGCTTGATTGGCGTCATTGCCTTGGGCAGGGAGGGGATAGGGGTCCTCACTAGCAACTGCTCGATGCAATGACACGAACATGGCTGATTTCTGCAGGTCTGTGCTTATTCCAATTGTGGTGCTCCATCTCTTTCCGATGTATGTTTGTTCAGTGACAGCTCCTTTGTGCAGTTTTTCCTCTTCGTGCTTGTATCAGTGAGCCTCGGTGTGGATATCCTCGGTTTCCTTCGTGCAGCGACAAGTCGTGCTAAGTATCTCCCTTGGTGGCCGGAACCGTGTCCGTTCTTTGCTCTAGGGTGAGCAATTCCATCTTCCGGCGGTCCGGCGCCTTTCGAGCCAAGGCGAGGGGCAGGGGTCCCCTTCGGATTTGGAGAACAGCGGCATGTTTTCGGTGTCCACCTTCCTGGGTTGATGAGGGTGCGGTCCTTTGTCATTCGGCACAGGCGCCGTCTGATGTTCTTCTCTGATCGCTCTTCTGGGTCAAGTTCACTTGGAGGACTCCGTCGACTACAAGCTAGAGCTTTCTTTAGGATTTTTGTATAGGGCTTGTAGTCTTTGCTGCTTGTAAGCTGCTGGGCAACACTCTGTATCGGCTGTAGCTTTTCCTTTTTGTTCCGAGTTGGTTGTATTGGGGGCCTTGTGTAATTCCTGGCCGGTTGATGGCTTTGTTAATTTAAAGCCGGGCTCCTCTGAAGCCTTCGTTCTAAAAAAAAGGTGCGCGCCTACCATTGTTTTGTTTTTGTTTTTTGAGGGATGCCTATCATTGGTTATATAGTAGGCCCGGTATAGCGGGTGTGTTCGAGTATGTAGAACTCCGAAATTGTGTACTCAGGCCTAGTTTGCCATCACAGTATTTTCAAAACACTGGTAATCAATATTCGCCAATGACTACTACTACTACCATGCAAAAAAAAAATGACTACTACTGCTACAGAATCTAAAAGTCACATTTTTTTCTCAGTTCAATTAAGAAAAAAGAGGTCAAGACCTCTTTTTAAAAATACTGCAAAAATATTACATCTTGGTGGTACTATGATTCATAATATTATGGTTCATAACACTTAGCTTTCAAACACAGTGGTCCCCTAACGCTGACATTTTTTTCGTTTTCGTTCAAAGAAAAATATATTTTGTTTCTGAGGGAAAAAATCTATCTGGGCCCGAAGTTCCGCAACGCATCGAACCCCAACCTGACTCGGCATAGCCCACAATAAACCCAATTGGACTCCACGACTCACTCAACCCACAACCATTCTTTCTTTCCCCTCCCCTCCCCTAGAATATCCTATTTGACGCTCTCTGCGTCAAACTGCCGGCACTTCGCACAGGGAGCGACCAAGCAGCGACGCGATGGGCCAGCCTAGTTTTTGCGTAGACAGACAGCGCAGTACCCAGCCGGTCTTGCGGGAAAAAATCTATTACCGGTAATAAAGAAAAACCGGTAATAAAGAAAAACCCATCGTTTCTGAGGGAAAAAATCTAGAAGGTTCCCTGAACCGGGTTTTTCTTTATTACCGGTTTTTTGTTTTTTTCGTTTTTCTTTTTTTGTTTCCTTTTTTCGTTTTCTTTTTCTTTTTTCTTCTTTTTCTTTTCAATCTTATTTTATCTTTTTAAACTAAGTTCAATTTTGAAAAATGTTCTCACATTTTGAAAAATGATATTGCCTTTAAAAAATGTTTGAAATTGAAAAATGGTCGTTTTCCAAAAATTGTTCATAAATACAAAAAATGTTTGTGATTTTAAAAAAATGTTCTTTTTTTGAAAAAAATGTTTGCGAATGCTTTTTTCCAAACTTTTCATAAGTGTTCATAAAATGTTCGGGTGTTAAAAAATGTTCCTATTTTTACAAAATTGTTCGCAAATTTTAAAAAATGTTCATGTTTTCATAAAGTATTTGCTTTTGAAAAAGTATGGGATTATAAAAAATATTCAGGTTTTCAATTATGTATTGTTTTTGAAAAAAATTGTTCGCAAATATGAAAAATGTTCTGGTTTTCAATTAATTTGTTCTTTTTAAAAAATGTTTGAATTCCGAAATTGTTCTAATTTTAAAATATTTGTTCACAAATTTAGAAGTGTCCATGAGTATGTTTAAAATGAGTGTAGCTTTCTGTGACCAATATGAGAAACTGATTTGAGATTTTTGGTGGGGAGACAAGGAAAATCATAGAAGAGTTCTATTGGGGGTTGGGTGCGACATATGCCAATGGATGGCTTATCATGGTGGGAGCGAGTAGAACGTCACCAGTGCCTGAAAGCGGGACAAGGCGTAGACACGAACGCCGACGGACTTTACCCAGGTTCGGGGCTCTCCTAGGAGATAACACCCCTAGTCCTGCTCTATGGGGCCTCCGCATGATCACTCATGCACAAGTGATACAATGGTGCTCCTCGAGCTGTGTGCTGGAGGCAGAGAGAGGCAGGGCTCAGCTATCTTCCTGCTCTATGGGGTGGCTAGTGCTAATGGGGTCGACCCCTTTGCATGGGTGCCCTGGGGGGTTTATATAGGCCTACCCCCCAGGGGTACAATGGTAATCTGGCCGGCTGCTCGGCCCGGCTGTCAGTGTCTCCAGCCTCCAGCTTCTCCGCCGACCGCTGGGGCCCGCCGCCTGGTGGGGCCCAGCCGACTAGTGGGTGGCTGCTCACTGTAGCCATGTCGTCGGTGATGAGTGCTTGGTCACCTTTGCGTGGCTACAGTCCCGCCGCCTAGTGGGGGGCTACTGTAGCCACACCTGGTCTCATCAGCTTAATAGCATGCATGCCTCGGGACAAGGGACGGCCGCTTGCTGGAGGCCGGCCTCTCTTGCATCCACTTGGTCGAGCTTTCTCCGCCTTCTCTGAGGTCACTGCCCAGTAGGGCCTGCCTCTGGCAGGCCGTACCGACAGGCCGTCGTGGGGAACAGGACTCCGCCTTCCCGGAGAACCGTCAGAGGAGACATGGCACAATGCCCCGCCGTGCGGAGATCTCCATCTGTACGGAGCACTGTAGCCATGCTCGTCCTGAGCATCGGAGGCGATGCACCTTACTATAGCCATGCTCCGTCTTGTACTCTCGTAGGGGGCTCGGCCATGCTGCAGTCGTAGGACTGCCGCCTGCCTGTTGCCGCCCTCTTTGGAGGGCGACTGCCAGGAACTGGCCACCCGGAGCGCCGTAGTCTGGAGTCATCTTCCCTCTGGCAGCCGGCCACTGAGCTAGCCAGCCCCAGAGGGCGGAGCTTTGGCTTGGGGCCCAGCTAGGCGGGGCTGGCCCAAAGTCTTGGTAAATCTTGGGACTCGGGTGAGCCTACCCGTGGCCCATTACTCCGACAGTAGTCCCCGAAGCCGTTGATGCATCGTGGTCGAGGGGCCGCAAGGTCTCAGCGGCTTCTCCCTTCCATGAGCTCTGGAAAAAATGTCGGTCCGCCTGGTGGCCAGCCGACCGCTCCAGCCGGCCTCCTCCAGGCGGAGCTACACGGTTGATTTTGAACCTCCAGGAGGGAAACGGGTGGTGTGCCTGTTAAGCTTCCCAGGTCGCGGCCCGCCACGAACGCGCCACGCGGCGCGTGCGGCCTGGCAAGCCTGCCACCCCGCACGCCGGATGGGACGTGACACCGGGCCGGGCCCGCCACTACCGCGCCTCGGCAACCAGGCGGATTTACTGCGCCAGAGGGGGTGGTTGTCATCCCCTCGACGGTTCACGGTGGGGTAAATGCATGCGGGAGACGGGGGGATCGTGGGGACGTGGGCGCAGTAAATCCCACGACCCCACATCCCGCCCCCTCGGCTTCATAGCCCCAACGCTATAAGTAGGGAGGGGAGGGAGGAGCGGCAAAGTTCCTGTGCCCCCTCCCACTCCTCTTCTTCTCTCTCAGCTTCTGCCGCCGCTGCCGTAGCGCTGCCATAGCTGCTCGTCGTTGCTCATCGCCGACGCGTTTCTCCCCTCCGTGCCGCCAGCCGAGGCCATGGGCGACTGGGATGGGTCGACGGTGATTGAGGACCACATCACCTTCCTCCGCGACACGCGCCGGATGCCCAGCGCGGCCTTCATCAAAGCGCGGGTACCGCCGGAGACGGAGATCAGGCCAGCGCCGCAGGAAGGCAAGCGGGTCGTCTTCCGCTCGCATTTCCTGCGGGGCTTCGGCCTCCCGGCGAGCAACTTCTTCTACGCCTTCCTCGACTTCTACAACCTTCAACCCCACAATCTCACGCCCAACGTCGTGACCCTTCTCTCCGCCTTCGTCACGGCATGCGAGGGCTACCTCGGCATCCTCCCCACCATCGAGTTGTGGGGAGCGTTCTTTTATGGGAAGCTTGGCACCTCCGCCAGGGAGACGGCGGCCGAGTGCGGGGGCTACATCACCGTGCGCCGACCGGCGAAGCGGGACGCCTTCCCCGTCATCAAGTTGGCGCAGTCGATGAAGATGTGGCAGCAGTCCTACTTCTACGTCAAGAACGTGGACCCGACTGCCGACTTCCTCAACCTGCCGGCCTACGAGGCCGACCCTCCTATGGGGGCTCGGCCCACTTGGGGGTACAAGCCGAAGCCGGTGTCAGCGGACGCGGTGGCCGCCATTGGCCGACTCCGGGTGCTCCAGGAGTCGGAGGGCCTCGTGGCCTCCGACCTCCTCGTCGCCTTCGTCGAGCGCCGGGTCCTCCCACTCCAGAGCCGCCCTCATCCGATCTTCCGGATGGGCGGACACCGCGATCCGTGCCGGCTGTGCACGAAGGGAATGCCGCCCGCCGAAGTCTCGCGGATGGTGAACGAGATCTCCGACCTCAAGATGTCGGAGAAGGAATGGCGGTACGGGAAGCGGCCATACTCTCGCCACAACCCGCCCCCTGCGGTAAGTTTCTCGTCTTTGTCTTTTGAGCCACTCTTTTCTGCTTCGTCTCTCTTCGTGGCCCCGCCCTTCGAGACTTGACTTCTTCTTGGTTGCAGATCTATATGTCCGAGGCAACGGCCACCTTCCTGGGGCCGGGTGATAACCTCCAGGCGAACAAGGCGGAGAGCGATGTGGATGACCCCGACTTGGGGGCGGCCGCCCTGGTGGACGACGTGAGAGGCAGCGGAGGCAGAGCGGAAGGCGGTAGCGGAGCAGGCGGCTCCGAGGGAGGCGACGGCGTGGAGGCTTGGCCTAATGATGATGAAGACGACGATGAGCCGCGCCCCGCCCGGAGCTCTGCCACCACTATCGGTGTCAAAACCGGCGGATCTCGGGTAGGGTGTCCCGAACTGTGCGTCTAGGCGGATGGTAACAGGAGACAAGGGACACGATGTTTTTACCCAGGTTCGGGCCCTCTCGATGGAGGTAAAACCCTACTCCTGCTTGATTGATATTGATGTTATGGGTAGTACAAGAGTAGATCTACCACGAGATCAAGGAGGCTAAACCCTAGAAGCTAGCCTATGGTATGATTGTTGTTGTGGTTGTTGTCCTACGGACTAAAACCCTCCGGTTTATATAGACACCGGAGAGGGCTAGGGTTACACAGAGTCGGTTACAATGGTAGGAGATCTACATATCCGTATTGCCAAGATTGCCTTCCACGCCAAGGAAACTCCCATCCGGACACGGGACGAAGTCTTCAATCTTGTATCTTCATAGTCTTGGAGTCCGGCCGATGATGATAGTTCGGCTATCTGGACACCCCCTAGTCCAGGACTCCCTGAGTAGCCCCTGAACCAGGCTTCAATGACGACGAGTCCGGCGCGCATATTGTCTTCGGCATTGCAAGGCGGGTTCCTCCTCCGAATAATTCATAGAAGATTGTGAACACCAGGATAGTGTCCGGCTCTGCAAAATAAATTCCACGTACCACCGTAGAGAGAATAATATTTACACAAGTTCAATCTGCTGACGTATTTTGTGGCGTGACGTCACACCACTACCAAGCCTTTACTTGAATCGTTTTTATTATACCACCTCAGCGCGTTTAGCGAAGCGGTTTCCTTGGCACGTCTTGTCGAAGCAGAGATCGTGTTCCCCTTATTCCGGGATTCCCATCAATACAGACGTGGGTAACCCAACCACGCCATTGATTGTGGCGCTTGGGAGATAAGCGAGTTTTACCAGGCCGGTGAGGACGTATAGTTTCGCCCGCCAATATACAAGGGGATAAGGATCCACCTCTTTTACCTACGCCTTCTTCCTCCTTTGCTTATCCATCTCCGCGCACTCGAGCTCCAGCGCCCAAGTCCGCAGATCTCACCTCAACCTTCTCCAGCCATGTCCGGAGCGGGAGGCAAGTGGATGGCCTCCTCCGTTACGGAGGGGCACATCGAGAAGCTGCGCGGCGCTGATACCTGTCCAGCAACATCGCGCACCGGCTGCCCGACGAGGGGCAGCTCATCCCCACCCCCAGGCCCCATGAGAGGGTGGTATTCCTTCCCCACTTCCTCCACGGACTAGGCTTCCCACTCCACCCCTTCGTCCGGGGGCTCATGTACTACTACGGCCTGGATTTCCACGATCTGGCCCCAAATTTCATCCTCAATATCTCGGCGTTTATCGTCGTGTGCTAGGCCTTCCTCTGCATCCAGCCCCACTTCGGCTTGTGGCTAAAGACCTTCAATGTCAAGCCGAAGGTTGTGAAGGGCAGCCAAGCGGAGTGCGGAGGCGCCATGGTGGGCAAAATGCCCAACGTCACTTGGCTCGAGGGTGCCTTCGTGGAATCCATCAAAGGGTGGCAATCGGGGTGGTTCTACATCACCGAGCCGCGTGACCCTAAATGGGCAGCGGCCCACGAATTCAGATCTGGCATCCCTATGCAGCTCACCTCCTGGAAAGAGAAGGGCTTGCTATGGGGTAGTTCGGAAGAGCTGACCGGAGTCCAGTCCTGTCTCCAGACCCTGGTGAACAAGAAGCTTAAGCTTGTCAACGTGATCCAGGTCATGCTCATCCGCCGGATTCTCCCCTGCCAGCAACGGGCCTTCAATTTGTGGGAGTTTGATCCGGCACAGCACCGGACCTTGAGCGGGCTCTTCGACACGACGTATGAAGCTTCCTGGAGGGTGCTGTTCAAGGGCGCCGAAGCTCCCGCATCCAAAACCGAAGATCGCGGATTCAGCATGCAGCGCCCGGCCGGCGAGGTAAGCTATGTTATCCTTTATGGGACACTCATTTTTTTCATAGTTTGACTCTATGTGGGATCTAAACTCCCAATACCTTTAACAGGACTGGCAGAAGACGTCCGGACAGGTTAACTGTCCGGCTCCCCTTCCAGAAGACCCAGCGGACGCCCGTTTGACAGGGCTGCTGGTCCCGGCACTTTACGTAGTACCGGAGAAGAAGGCCAAGAAGAATGCCACGGGAACCCGAAGGAGTTCCCGGCGTCAGGTGATATCGGACTCATCATCCGATGACTCCGCGGCGGACTCCTCCCACGAAGACGAGGAGGAGAAGAAAGAGGCCTCTCCCCCAGTGGGGGGAGAGAAGAAGAGGAAGGCCTCCCCAACGAGGGAGGCCGAAGGGTCCAAGAAGGGAAGGACCCTTCCCCCGGACTGCCTCGCCAACGTTGGCGACGGCAACGAGGAGTGGCCCTCAAGGGCCAAGCCCCTGGTGAGATCGTAAGTATCCGGACTCCTAGATAATTTATAATTTTTCTTTTTGCCACACGGTGTCTTTCTAATACCGCACACAACCTGTAGTCCGGCCAAGGACGATCTTCCCGCTTCGTCGAGCGGGTCCTTGGGCACGTCGGATATGGATTCTCTTCCGACCGCCTCAACCCCACGTGACGCTAACGACGCCGAGGTGGGATCCCGGGAAGGGACCCGCCAGGAGGAGGAGGCCCAGGAGGTGCCGCAAGGCAACCTCCCGGACTCTGCACCGGACTCCGCACCGGAACCTGCAGTGGTTCCGGAGTCCGACGAGCGGCCGCTTCGTAAGAAGGGCAAGCCTGTGACACCGGCGGCCTCTGTCCAACCGGAGGCGCTGGATAACTTGCTTGAGGCGCTCAACGACGCTTCCATCAAAGAAGAACACCGCACTGTCATGAGTGCGGTGATTCAGAAGGTTCAGCTCGCCAAGAGCGGGCTGACAGAAGCCTGCAGCAGCCTTCTAACAGGTTTTGAGGTAAGAATTTTAAGATATGTAATATAATACCGCATAGACAGTAGCCCCTGATGCTCGGTTCCGTGTTCGGAAAGAAAAGTCGGACTGAGGATCTAAAAAGATATACGCAGGAGTTCTAAAAAATATGTCAATATAGGATTGCAGGTTGCGCTGCTGACCTCTGCCGCACTGACTGCAGAGGTCAATGCTTTGAACCAGAGCCTCGAGCGGTACGAGAGCGAGCTCGGCCGTGCCAGGAAGCAGCTCGAGGACAAGGAAGGTGAGTAACACCGTATTAAATTTGTACCTTACAAAAAAGGATTTGGTTGCAAGAGAAATAACAAGGATAACGTGGGTACTCCAGGGGCCACGAACGAGGTGGCGACCCTGAAGGAGGCGGTGTACGCGGCCGAACGCAATGCGGCCGCGTAGCGAGCCGAGCGAGAGAAGCAGGAGGCGCGGGTGGCGGAGGTGCAGCAAGAGCTCCAGGCTCTCATGGAAAAACATGAGGGTTTGGAGCGCGACTCAAAGACTCGAGAGTCCGAGCTTGCATCGGCTCTTGAGAGTGCCAAAGCCGCTAATGCCGAAGCCCACAAGGCCCTCCAGGAAAGCGAGGCGTTGAAGAAGATAGCAGCGGGTGAGGCATTTTTCATGCAAAGCAAGCATGTGAATGTGAATTACCTATTACTTACCCGAATTCGGAGCTCTCCAGGAGCGTTCGCAGATCTACCCTGCAGCGTGTCCGATGCTGCCGCTTTCTACCGGGCCGAGGAGGGGAGCTCGACGGAGAAGGTCTTCTGGGGTCAGTATGCTGAGGCCGTACATCCGGTGCCCCTTAGCGACCAGCTGAAGCAGCTGGTCGAGCTCCACAAGGTAGCCGAACAGGCCATGAAGGGCCTCATAGTTCGGCTGTGGCCCAAGGAGGCCATGCATGGGAGCTACTTCGGCCTGGTGCGGCGGCTGGTGGACGCGTGTCCCTGGGTTGAAGTCGTCAAGCACTCCGCCTGCATTGAAGGTGCCCGTCGGGCCTTGCCCGTGCAAAGGTGCACTGGGGCAGGATGGACGCTGAGAAGCTTGTGACGGACGCGCCACCGGCGGGCAAGGAGTATCGCACGCCCGAAATGTATTATAAGAGTGTCCTGAACGGTGCCCGCATGATTGCGGGTGAGTGCTCCAAAGATGTAATATTTGAGTAGACTCGCATTTTGTTATCCTGTGCGCTGAAAACTTTGTTCATATGCACTAAGCAACGTTTGTTAATTTAAAATATTACCTTCTGTGCGGCCGTTTATCAAATCTGAGAGATGGCAAGTCGTCGGCTTCAGCCCCCATGCCACGAGTGCTGGGGTGTTCGGGATAAACTTGAGCGCTCTTGTTCCCATTTTTGGGTCCATCTAGGGAGGCGCTCAACACAATGAACGAGGCAATCGGACTTATAATGCTTGAACACTCTCACTTAGCCATAGAATTCTATAATTTTAAATTTCGGCGAAGCCCCTAGTGTTCGGAAGACCGAATTCGGGGCGCTATCCACGCCTGGGCCGGACAAAGCCAGTTCCTCGCTCTAAGCGGCATAAGTCTTTAGGGACTCGAAAAAACCTCTCGAACAGCGACCAGCTCTTGCCTTATCATGACGGTCAGTTTTAGCTTTCTCCAGTGAGGCGCTCGCCCAGCTCAACCGGGGCGCAATCGCAATGGTTCTCCCAGTGCTACCTTAGCCGATACAACGGAACGTAAGGTACCAAAACATGGGAGCCGGGCAAACCCAACTATTGACCCAAGACATGATTCGGAGCCGATGCATATAATGCTATAAGTTCGGGGTGCCGCACTTGTGAAAGTGTTCGGACTTATCACACCATAATGTGGGGAACTTAAGCCCTTGGTGTGTTTAGCCGTACCAAAGTGTATGGATGCAACATGTCATAAGTGAACATATATATAAGAAAGAAATGCAGTTATAAGCAAAAAGCGATGCATTGTTTATTCAAGAAATACTGCCATGAATGCAGAACGATACAAATAGTGCGGTAAGCAAGGGATAGGACTATTAAACATGTCCCCCTCCAGGGGTAGGCTGTGGAATGATGTATAAAACCGATTTAATGCTCGTAATGGAGACCACCTAGATACTCGTCATAGCCTTTCTCCTCCCCTAGCTGTTGCATCGTGAGTTCGGCAGGTCTACTGCCGGACAGGGCCTCTGGTGAACGGAGTCCTGTGGGTAAGAAAAAAGAAATAAGAAAAAGAGTGAAACACTTGGGAGCCCCTGGTGCGGTTGAGCCGCATTCTGGGCCTGTGGTGGTCGTGCCCCTCCCCCTATGCCCATGGTATCTCCAGAGCGTAATGATGTACGCGAAGGGCCAGTCTTGCAATTTTGCAAGGGCTGGGGTTTGGGCCGCATTGCTACGCGTGCTCGGAACGTGCCAGGTGGTCTTGTTGTGGGTTACTCCGGGCGCGTTTGGCCGTGTCCTGTCGCTTAATAGCCGGACTCGAAAATTGCCTTAAGAGGCTGCTCTGTAGTTCTGCCGCGAGAGCCACTGTGTGTTCCTCCGTTCGGAGGGAGCGTCCAGTGTTTCCGTTGACCGTAATGACTCCTCGAGGGCTTGGCATCTTGAGCTTGAGGTATGCGTAGTGTGGCACTGCGTTGAACTTTGTGAACGTGGTTCGTCCGAGCAGAGCATGATAGCCGCTGCAGAACGGGACTATATCAAAGATTAACTCCTCGCTTCGGAAGTTATCCGGGGATCCGAAGACCACTTCCAGTGTAACTGAGCCTGTACAATTGGCCTCTACACCTAGTATGACGCCTTTGAAGGTCGTCTTTGTGGGTTTAATCCTTGAGGGATCTATGCCCATCTTGTGCACTGTATCCTGATAAAGCAGGTTCAGGCTGCTGCCGCCGTCCATCAGGACTCTAGTGAGGTGAAATCCATCGACGATTGGGTCTAAAACCAATGCGGCGAATCCACCATGGCGGATACTAGTGGGATGGTCCCTTCGATCAAAAGTGATCGGGCAGGAGGACCATGGGTTGAACTTCGGGGCGACTGGCTCCATTGCGTATACGTCGCTGAGTGCACGCTTCCGCTCCCTCTTGGGTATGTGAGTTGCGTATATCATGTTCACCGTCCGCACTTGTGGGGGGAAACCCTTCTGTCCTCTATTGTTCGGCGGCCAGGTCTCTTCCTCGTCATCGCTATGCAGCCCCTTGTCATTGTTTTCGGCAATTAACTTGCCTGCCTTCTTGAATACCCAACAATCCCTGTTGGTGTGATTAGCTGGCTTTTCGGGGGTGCCATGTATCTGGCAAGAGCGGTCAAGTATTTGGTCCAAATTGGACTGACCCGGAGTAGTTCTTTTGATTGGCTTTTTCCGCTGACCGGGTTTAGAGCCTCTGAATCCAGAGTTGACTGCCGTATCCTCAGTGTTATCGCCGTTAATGCGGCGTTTGTTTTTGTTGCGACGCGACCTGCCATTGCGGTCCTTGGTATCCGGACTGCCAGAATTTTTGCTGGGGTTGTTACTGCGGGCTAGCCAGCTATCCTCTCCCGCGCAGAAGCGGGTCATGAGTGATGTGAGGGCTGCCATGGATTTCAGTTTTTCCTGTCCTAGGTGGCGGGCAAGCCACTCGTCACGGATGTTATGTTTGAAGGCTACGAGGGCCTCTGCATCCGGACAGTCGACGATTTGATTTTTCTTTGTTAAGAACCGTGTCCAGAACTGTCTGGCCGATTCGTCTGGCTGCTGAATTATGTGGCTTAGGTCATCGGCGTCTGGTGGTCGCACATATGTGCCCTGGAAGTTGTCAAGGAATGCGGCTTCCAGGTCTTCCCAACACCCAATTGATTCTGCTAGCAAGCTGTTAAGCCAATGCCGAGCTGGTCCTTTAAGCTTGAGTGGGAGATATTTGATGGCGTGAAGATCGTCACCGCGGGCCATGTGGATATGAAGGAGATAGTCTTCGATCCAAACCGCGGGGTCTGTTGTGCCATCGTTGGATGCAATGTTCATGGGTTAAAACCCTTCGGGGATTTGATGATCCATTACTTCATCTATGAAGCATAGTGGGTGTGCGGCGCATCTATATTGGGCTATATCACGACGTAGCTCAAACGAGCTTTGTTTACTGTGTTCGGCCCGGCCGGACTTGCTGTGTCCGGCGCGACGGTTGTCGTCGCGTGCCATGGGGAGCCCACGCGATCCGTAGATCGATCTTGATTGTCTTGCCTTATCCTCCAATATATATCGCAAGTCCGGAGCATTCCCATGTGGCCTTGTGCTTTTCGAGCGATGTCGGGGTACGGTTCTAATGGAGGGCCTAAAGGCCTCTCTGTCGCGGCCACGAGGTGGTCGGTCAGCCGTATTGTGCTCTGGTGATGCAGATTTATATGCCTCCTCCTCTAATCGGGGGAGCAACTTGCATTTGGGGTAGCTTTTGGAGGGGTGTTCGAGTTCATACTCTTCGGCCGCAAGGACTTCAGTCCATCTGTCGGCTAGCAGGTCTTGATCAGCTCTAAGCTGTTGCTACTTTTTCTTTAGGCTGTTCACTATGGCCATTAGCCTGCGTTTGAAATGCTCTTGTTCGACGGGATCCTCGGGCACGACGAATTTGTCGTCATTGAGGCTTGCCTCATCTCCGAAGGGAGGCATGTAATTATCATCCTCTACCTCTTCGTCTGCCGCTCTCTCATGAGGGCTGGCTTCTCCGTCCTCCTGTGCTGAATCCTGCTGGAGGGGGTTATCTTCGCCACTCTCTAAGGTGTTATTATCTCCGGTGCCGGAATCTCCATTCTTGTTGTGGCAGGATTTAGAGCGGTGCCGCAGACGCCGGTGCTTGGGCTGTTTCTTGGAGGAGTCTTCCTCCGCTGCTTCCTCGTCATTCCCATCCTTTGGGATGCCCACCATATATATGTCGTATGACGAGGTGGTCTTCCAGTGCCCCGTAGGCACTGGTTCTTGGTCGTCTCCGGCATCGTCGTCCATACCATCGATGTCTTCGGAGTCGTAGTCTAGCATGTCGGTTAGATCGTCGACAGTTGCTACAAAGTGGGTGGTGGGTGGGCTTTGAATTTCTTCGTCGTCCGCATCCCAACCATCCTGACCGCAATTCGGCCAGGGCTCTCCTGATAGCGAGAGATACTTTAGCGAATTCAGGATGTCACCAAAAGGTGAGTGTTGAAAGATGTCCGCGGCGGTGAACTCCATGATCGGCGCCCAATCGGATTCGATTGGAGGGGGCGCGGGAGGTTCGGAGTCCGGAGAGGAGTCGGGCGCCTTGGAGTCACAAGCCTCACAAGGGACAAAGTCAGTATTTGGCTCCATCGCCGTAGAGGTTGCAGCCCCCGAGGCGGTGTCTAGACACCCATCTTCGATCTGCACGATCGGCTCCGAATTAAGGGTCGGAGCAGACTCATGTGCGGCCTCCAGGGCATTGTCTGGCAGCAGAGCTAAATCATGCCCATCGTGACAGTGCGGCGCGCTCGGCTGTGGCTCGAATCCGTCGAAGATCAAGTCTCCGCGGATGTCGGCCGTGAAGTTCAGACTTCCAAATCTGACCTGATGGCCAGGGGCATAGCTTTCGATCTGCTCCAGATGGCCAAGCGAATTGGCCCGCAGTGCAAAGCCACCGAATACGAAGATCTGACCGGGGAGAAAAGTCTCACCCTGGACTGCGTCATTATTAACAATCGAAGGAGTCATCAAGCCTATCGATGACGACACAGAGAAACTCTCAATGAAAGCACAAATGTCGGTGTCAAAACCGGCGGATCTCGGGTAGGGGGTCCCGAACTGTGCATCTAGGCGGATGGTAACAGGAGACAAGGGACACGATGTTTTTACCCAGGTTCGGGCCCTCTCGATGGAGGTAAAACCCTACTCCTGCTTGATTGATATTGATGATATGGGTAGTACAAGAGTGGATCTACCACGAGATCAAGGAGGCTAAACCCTAGAAGCTAGCCTATGGTATGAGTGTTGTTGTGGTTGTTGTCCTACGGACTAAAACCCTCCGGTTTATATAGACACCGGAGAGGGCTAGGGTTACACAGAGTCGGTTACAATGGTAGGAGATCTACATATCCGTATTTCCAAGCTTGCCTTCCACGCCAAGGAAAGTCCCATCCGGACACGGGACGAAGTCTTCAATCTTGTATCTTCATAGTCTTGGAGTCCGGCCGATGATGATAGTTCGGCTATCCGGACACCCCCTAGTCTAGGACTCCCTCAACCACCGTCGCCGGCCCTTCTTCTGGGCCGACCGCCCCAGGCGGCAAGCGCAAACGGAAACAGGGCTCGACCCTGTTCAGTAGCGCTCTGAAGAAGCCCAAGAATCCGGCCGCGGCTACCAGGCGGAGAAGACTGCGGCCAAGGCGGCCTAGTACCAGAGGCAGCCGAAGGTGCCTGTCATGGTGTCGGCGTAAGCATCATTCCCTTACTCCTTGTTCTTTATCAATCTGTCGTGGAAGTTTCCTGACTTGTCTTCTTTTTTCAGGGCCCCACTGACCCTTGAGAAGTCGGGCGCCGACTCAGTCCTTAGGTCGGCAGCAACCTCTTCATCCAGCTGGCGCATCGACCCGGCCACCGACCTCCGGGAGGCGACAGAGCGGAACGCGCGGGAGGCGCGTGAGGAGGCGGAGGCCGACCGCCTGGCCAAGGAGCAGGCGGACCTGTCTGCTGCGTCCGCCGGGAGGGCGCTGGCGCAGGCGGAGGCCCTGGCTGCGGAGAAGGAACGGCTTGCGGAGGCCGCTCGCCGCCAAGAGCCTATACTTTTGACCCCTCTAGATACAGCGCCGCCACCGCCTGACTTCGAGGCAACGGCCTGGGGAGCCAGCAGCGACTACCCGATCCGAGAGCAGGGGGCGGTGATGTGGCCATGCCGGACATCTTTGTGCCGCCGCCCCCACCGCCGCCTCCGCCGCCTCCGCCAGCCCGCGAGCCGTAGGGCGAACAGCCAGTGGCGCCGCCTATGCCACCGGTCGGGACTCCGGCGGTGATGGTCCTGGTTCCCGCGGTCCGCATTCCCACGCGCCGCTATCTGGAGAAGGCGGCCTCGGCGCCGCGGCCGCAGGAGATCGGCGCCTTGAGCTCGTCCGCCCTTGACATCGAGGCGACCAGTGTCGCGCCCGTAGGCTGGGTACACGGAGGCGGAACTGGCGCCCTGAATGAGGCGTCACTTGACGTCCAGGCCAAGCTACGGGCAGAGGCAGTGGCACTCAAGCGCTGCAACGAGGCCTACTTGGAGTCGCACACCGCCATCCGGGTAAGCCGTCCTTTAGTTTCTTCTCCGAGTGCTCTTCTTTGCTTCTCTTGTGGGGGCGCGCAAGTGCACCCACTGGGTGTAGTCCCCAAGTTCCGGGCCGGCTGTTGAGCAGGCGGGCCAGAACTTCAACTTGTGATTGCCGATTGCTGACTTTATTTCGATGTTTCTTCTGCAGGACTACCACAACCTTCGTGCGACCGCCTATAACTCCAAGGTTCGGGAGCTGGAGGCGCAGACGGCCCATCTCGCCGAAAGCCTGCGTGAGTCTCTTTCTTCTTTCTTCGCGGGGGCGCGCTGGTGCACCCGCGGGCTGTAGTCCCCGAGGTTCGGGCCGACTGCTGAGCAGTCGGGCCGAATCTCCTCAGTTGCTCTTTCTCCCTAGTCGGTTACTTCTTTTCCGTGGGGGTGCGCTGGCGCGCACGCGGGCTGTAGTCCCCGAGGTTCGGGCCGACTGGTGAGCAGTCGAGCCGAATCTCCTTGATCGTTTCTTTCCTTTGTCTTTTATGCTTGACTGATGCCTTCTTCTCTTCTCTCTTTCTTCAGAGGCTAATGCCGCCCTACAGTAGCAGCTGGGCGAGGCCCAGACCGCCCTTCGTTGCAAGGAGGCGGAGTGCGGCAAGCTGGTGGAGGAGCGGGATCACCTGGTCACCCAACTTGCCGAACAGCTGGAAGCCCCCAAGGCGGCCCAGTAGAAGGCGGAGACGGCGGAGACCAGCCTCCTCGCCGAGTTCGAGCTCGAACGCTCCGCCTGGGTCGACAGGGAGGCCCAGGTGATGGCATGCTTCGGCAGCATTGAGGACTTGGTCGACGGTAAGCTCTGCTCCCCCGATTTCTTGCTTTGAGCAGCCGGCCCCTGCTTATGGTCTTGTCCTTTTTTCTTCTTCTGCCCGCACAGATTTCTTCCCGGGCCATACCGTAGCCACAATCCAGATGATCGAGGCCCAGCGTGAGGAGCAACGAGCGGGAAGCGCACAGATCGCCGCAGATGCCCCGCAGACTCTTGGCGAACAGGTCCTCAGCATTCAAGCCCGGCTTCGGCCTGCCCACCGCCTGCTGCGCCGCCTCTAGCGCGCCGGAGCCCAGGCGGTCTCCGCCCTCTGGCCGGGCCTGCCGGCTCCGCATACCCCAAGTCGGACTGCCGACTGGCTGAGGGTGGCGGCCGGCCGCTTGGAGGCCTGGAAAGGCTCAGCAGCCCGGGCAGGAGCGCGCCGGGCCTTAGAATTTGTCAAGGCGTGGTACCCTGGGCTAGATCTAGCCCAGTTAGCCACGTTCCGGCTGGAGGCGCAGGAGGTGCTGTCGGCGGTGGAAGCCGAGCTTGTCAACATGGCGGTGGCGATCGCCGACTTCACCGCCACCAATGTCTTCGTGCCGGAGGTGGTCGAGGAAGGCGGCGAAGCTCCACAAGAGTGGCTCGGGCTGAACCCGGCGGATAGCCAGGATTCTGCTGAAGTCATCGACTCCTGCGACGAAGGGGAGGATGGGGAGGAGGAAGAGGAGGAGGAAGACGAGAGCGACGTCGACATGCCGGAGGTCGGGGCGGACGGTCAGCCCCAACCTGACCGAGCCTCAAGCAAAGAGCCACGCACCGAGGCGCCGCCTACTACTGGAGGCGCTCAAGTGGGGGCGGACCCGCCGCCCGTTCCTCCGACGGATGCCACCTACTCCGTCCTTCAGCACTCCAATGCCCCGCCTGCTGCCGGCGACCCCTCTGCCCAGCCGGAGCCGCCTGCCGTGCCAGGTGGTGCAGCTGACTCCAGCGTTCAGCCGGAGCCCTTGGCCACTCCACCCGGCACCGTCCAGCCGGATCTTTCTGCCACACCAATCGGCACCGCCCGCGGGGTGTATATCAAACTTTATTTGAATGCTGGCCAGAGGCCTTTATCTATGTAAAATATTTGATCATTGCTCATGCTTGCTGCTCCGACATCCAACCTTTTTTCCTTTTTCTCCTTGGAGTTTTTTCCTTTGCCGCCAACCCTTTGGCTTTGCTTTCACCAGCCAGACAACCGCACAGGTTTGAGCATTCTAGCCATTTGGGAAGGGGCTAGGACTTAGCCATTCATAGCTTTGGGTAGTAAGGTGGAGGCCGGCCGTCTGGCTGCCAAGCAGCCAGATGGCAAGGTGCGAGGCCGCCTGCCGCCATATGCGTTTTCCTCCTTAGTCGTTTTTTTTGTGCGGGGCACCTCTTTGCAACCTTTGCCTGCCAAGCAGTCGCTCTGCGAGCTGTGGCTTCGCACAAAGGAAGCCTTGGTGTCGGCACACTACTTGTTTGGCTGCAGAAGGCGGCATATGGTGGAAAGCGGCGAAGCTCTAGGCCGACTGGTCGAACCCGGGCCAGGCAGAAGAAAATAGACCATACATTCTCATGGGCATGACGCTTATCATATAGATAGAAAGAGGGCAGTCCCTGATCTTTCCTCGGGGGACCCGGAGTCTTTATACATAGTACAAAAGATAGCATGATACATACTGCTTTCAACTGTAAAACCTTCGGAGGAGTTTGCATTCCACGGCCTCTCCGTTTCTTTGCCTGAATCATCTTTCTTGCGCGCTCTTGGCTTCTGGGCATCGATCAGATAGTAGGCATCATTTCCTAGTACCTTACTGATGATAAAAGGGCCTTCCCAAGGTGCCGAGAGCTTGTGCTGCCCGGCTGTTCGCTGGATCAGCCGGAGCACAAGGTCTCCCTCCAGGAAGGACCTTGGCTTCACCTTGCGGTTGTAGTATTGGCGCAAACTCTGCTGGTAGATGGCCGACCGGCTGAGTGCCAACAGCCGGCCTTCTTCCAGCAGGTCGACGCTGTCTTCTCGTGCTTCCTTGGCGTCCGCCTCGGTGTACATAGTGACTCTTGGGGAGACGAACTCGATATCCGTTGGGATGACGGCTTCGGCACCGTAGACGAGGAAGAAAGGGGTGAAGCCCGCTGATTTGTTTGGAGTCGTGCGCAGGCTCCAGAGGACGGCCGATAGCTCGTCGAGCCAGCAGCCGGCCGAGCGCTCCAGAGGCTCGACCAGTCGGGTCTTGAGGCCGGACAAAATGAGGCCATTTGCGCGCTCCACCTGGCCGTTTGACTGTGGGTGGGCAACGGACGCTAAGTCCAGGCGGATGCCCTGTGTCGCACAGAAACGAGCCAAGGCTCCCTTGGCGAAGTTGGTGCCGTTGTCGGTGATGACGCTGTGTGGGATGCCGTACCGCGTGGTGATGTCGGCGATGAAGGTCACGGCAGTCGGCTCATTCAGTTTTTTGATTTGCTTTGCCTCTATCCACTTGGTGAACTTGTCCACTGCAACCAGCAGGTGAGTCATGCCACCACGGGCCGTCTTGAACGGTCCCACCATATCCAATCCCCATACGGCAAAGGGCCAGGCTATGGGAATGGTCTTCAGTGCAGAAGCCAGCTGGTGTGTCTTGGAACGGAATCGCTGGCACCCTTGACACTTCTTGACCAGCTCTTTGGCCTCTTCCAGGGCGGTCGGCGAGAAGAAACCGTGGCGGAAGGCTTCGGCCACCAGTGCTCTTGAAGCCGCGTGGTGGCCGCACTCACCCTGGTGGATATCTCTGAGTATTGCTTGGCCTTGGTCCGACTCCATGCATGGCTGGTAGACTCCTGTGATGCTTCGTCATACCAGCTCTTTATTGACTATGGTGTAAGCTGCAGCTCGCCTTTGTACTTGTTGGGCTAAAATTTCATAGGTTGGAAGCTCCTTATTCCCCAGGAACTTGAGGATCGGCTGAGCCCATGAGGGTGCCGCAATTTCTTCGATTGCAACCTCCGCAACTTGCACGAGGGCGATTGGGCTAGGAGGCGGTGGGTGGGCGGCTGCTTCCGCCTGCTGTGCTGAACAAATCCCCGGGCCGACTGGTGCAGTCCCCGGGCCGGGCTCCGAAGTCCCCGGGCCGGGTTCTGAAGTCCCCAGGTTGGTCACGGCCGTAGCAATCCCCAGGCCGCCTGTCAGAACCTTCGTGCTGGCCTCTGGAAACACCAAGTCAGATCCGACTACTTTGGGGGGGTGGCACAAAGATGGAGTCTGAATCAGGAGACGGCTTGACAGACGGCTTCAGCAGGCGGTGTAGGGCGACGCCGGCCGGTATTGCTTGTCGGGTGGAGCCGATCCGTGCCAAGGCATCCGCCTGCTCGTTGTCATTGCTTGGCACGTGAAGGAATTCGCACCCATCGAAGTATCTGCTGAGTTGCTGCACCAGGAAGAGATAGCTCGCCATGTTGGCATCCTTGGCGTCCCAGTCGCCTGAAGACTGCTGGACCACCAAGTCAGAGTCACCATAACACAGGATCCGGCGAATGCCGAGTTCCCTGGCAAGCCGGAGCCCGTGTATGAGTGCCTCATATTCTGCTACGTTGTTGGAGGCGGTGAAGTGGACTTGCAGCAGATATTTAAGCTTGTCGCCTTTGGGAGAGGTGAGGACGATGCCGGCTCCCAGACTAGTGTGCATTTTTGAACCATCAAAATGCATCCGCCAGTGAGTGGAGTCTGGTGCAGGGGGCAAATATTGGGTTTCGGCCCAATCGACGAGGAAGTCGGCCAAAACTTGTGACTTGATGGCGATGCGAGGCTGGTAATAGATGGTGTAGGGGGCCAGATCAATGGCCCATTTGGCCACTCGGCCTGAGGCATCCCGGCTTCCAATGATCTCTGCAAGCGGGGCTGTGCAGACGACAGTTATGGGGTGCTCTTGGAAGTAAGGCTTCAGCTTCTTGGCGACAAAGTGCACGCCATAACACATCTTCTGGTAGTGGGGGTAGTTTTGCTTGGAGGCGGACAACACTTCGCTCAAGTAATATACCGGTCTCTGGACCGGCAATGCTTTGTCCTTCTCCTTGTGCTCTACTACCATGACTATGCTGACAACCCGACTGGTGGCTGCAATGTAGAGGAGCATGGGCTCCTTCTCAGTTGGGGCTGCCAGGACAGGCGGGGTTGCCAACATCTTCTTGAGTTGGAGAAATGCTTCGTCCGCCTTGTTGTTCCACTCGAAAAAAGTGGTCTTCTTCATGAGTTGGTACAGGGGAAGAGCCTTCTCGCCCAGCCGACTGATGAAACGGCTGATTGACGCCAGGCAGCCGGTGAATTTCTGCACATCCAGCAGTCAGGTGGGCACCTTCATCATCTCAATTGCCTTGATCTTCACGGGATTGCATTCTATGCCGCGCTCTGAGACCAGAAAGCCAAGAAGCTAGCCGGCTGGTACTCAAGATGCATTTCTCCAGGTTGAGCTTAATGTGGAAACGGCGCAGGTTCTCAAAGGTCTCCTTGAGGTCCTCCAGCAGGGTGTCACGCTTCTCCGTCTTCACCACCACATCATCCACATATACATGGGAATTTCTGCCGAGTTGCTTGAGGAGGCACTTCTACATGCAACGCTGAAACATGGCGTCGGCATTCCTCAAGCCGAACGTCATGGTCAGGTAGCAGAAGGCTCCAAATGGCGTGATGAAGGCGGTTGAGGGAGTCCTGGATTAGGGGGTGTCCGGATAGCTGGACTATCATCCTCAGCCGGACTCCAAGACTATGAAGATACAAGATTGAAGACTTCGTCCCGTGTCCGGATGGGACTTTCCTTGGCGTGGAAGGCAAGCCTGGCAATACGGATATGTAGATCTCCTACCATTGTAACCGACTCTGTGTAACCCTAGCCCTCTCCGGTGTCTATATAAACCGGAGGGTTTTAGTCCGTAGGACACACAACCATTACAACAATCATACCATAGGCTAGCTTCTAGGGTTTAGCCTCCTTGATCTCGTGGTAGATCCACTCTTGTACTACCCATATCATCAATATCAATCAAGCAGGAGTAGGGTTTTACCTCCATCGAGAGGGCCCGAACCTGGGTAAAAACATCGTGTCCCTTGTCTCCTGTTACCATCCGCCTAGACGCACAGTTCGGGACCCCCTACCCGAGATCCGCCGGTTTTGACACCGGCGTTGGTGCTTTCATTGAGAGTTCCTCTGTGTCGTCATCGATAGGCTTGATGGCTTCTTCAATCAACAACAACACCGTCCAGGGTGAGACTTTTCTCCCCGGACAGATCTTCGTGTTCGGCGGCTTTGCACTGCGGGCCAATTCACTTGGCCACCTGGAGCACATCGAAAGCTACGCCCCTGGCCAACAGGTCAGGTTTGGAAGCCTAAACTTCACGGCTGACATCCGCGGGGACTTGATCTTCGATGGAGTCGAGCCACAGCCGAGCGTGCCGGACTGTCACGATGGGCATGATCTAGCTCTGCCGCCGGACAGTACCCTGGAGGCCGCACACAAGTCCACTCTGACACATAGTTCGGAGCCGACCGTGCAGATCGAGGACAGGTGGCTGGACACCGCCTCGGGAGCTGCAACTTCCACGGCGATGGAGCCGAATACTGACCTTGTCCCTTATAAAGCTCGTGACTCCGAGGCGCCGGACTCCTTGCCGGACTCCGAACCTCCTACGCCCCTGCCAATCGAATCCGATTGGGTGCCGATCATGGAGTTCACCACCGCGGACATCTTTCAGCACTCACCCTTTGGCGACATCCTAAATTCGCTAAAGCGTCTCTCGTTATCAGGAGAACCCTCGCCGGACTGCGGTCAGGACGGTTGGGATGCGGACGACGAAGAAATTCGAAGCCCACCCATCACCCACTTTGTAGCCACTGTCGATGATTTAACCGACATGCTAGACTATGACCCCGAAGACATCGACGGCATGGACGATGATGCCGGAGACGATCAAGAACTAGCGCCTAAAGGGCACAGGAAGACCACCTCATCATATGATATATACATGGTGGACACCCCAAAGGATGGGGACGGCGAAGAAGCAGCGGAGGCGGATTCTTCTAAGAAACAGCCCAAGCGCCGACGTCAGCGGCGCCGCTCTAAATCCCGCCACAACAAGAATGGAGATTTCGGTACCGGAGATAATAACACCCCAGAGAGTGCCGAAGACAACCCCCTCCAACAAGATTCAGCACAGGAGGATGAAGTTGCCAGCCCTCGAGAGAGAGCAGCAGACGAGGAGATAGAGGATGACAATTACATGCCTCCCTCCGGAGACGAGGCAAGCCTCAACGACGACGAATTTGTCGTGCCAGAGGATCCCGTCGAACAAGAGCGTTTCAAACGCAAGCTAATGGCCAAGGCGAACAGCCTAAAGAAAAAGCAGCAACAGCTTCAGGCTAATCAAGACCTGCTCGCCGACAGATGGACCGAGGTCCTCACGGCCGAAGAGTATGAACTCGAACGCCCCTCCAAAAGCTACCCAAAACGCAAGTTGCTCCCCTGACTAGAGGAGGAAGCATACAAACCATCATCACCAGCGCACAATACGGCAGACCGAGCACCCCGTGGTCGCGACAGAGAGGCATCTAGGCCCTCCTTCAAGACCATACCCCATCACCGCTCGAAAAGCACGAAGCCACGGGGGAATGCGCCGGACTTGCGGGAAATATTGGAGGACAAGGCAAGACAATCCAGATCTATATACGGATCACGAGGGCGCCCCACGACCCACGACGACTACCGTCGCGCCGGATACAGCAACTCCGGCCGGGACGAACACAGCAGACAACACTCTCTTCAGCTACGTCGTGATATTGCTCAATATAGAGGTGCCGCACACCCACTATGCTTCACAGATGAAGTAATGGATCATCAAATCCCTGAAAGGTTTAAACCCGTGAACATTGAATCCTACGATGGCACAACAGACCCCGCGGTTTGGATCGAAGATTATCTTCTTCACATCCATATGGCCCGCGGCGACGATCTCCACGCCATCAAGTATCTCCCACTCAAGCTTAAAGGACCAGCTCGGCATTGGCTTAAGAGCTTGCTCGCAGAGTCAATTGGGTGTTGGGAGGACCTGGAAGCCGCATTCCTCGACAACTTCCAGGGCACATATGTGCGACCACCAGACGCTGATGACCTAAGCCACATAATTCAGCAGCCAGATGAATCGGCCAGACAGTTCTGGACACGGTTCTTAACAAAGAAAAATCAAATCGTCGACTGTCCGGATGCAGAGGCTCTCGCATCCTTCAAACATAACATCCGTGATGAGTGGCTGGCCCGGCACCTAGGACAGGAAAAGCCGAAATCCATGGCAGCCCTCACATCACTCATGACCCGCTTCTGTGCGGGAGAGGACAGCTGGCTAGCTCGCAGCAACAACCTCAGCAAAAATGCTGGCAGTCCGGATACTAAGGACCACAATGGCAGGTCGCGTCGAAACAAAAGCAAACGCCGCGTTAACAGTGATAACAATGAGGATATGGCAGTCAACGCCGGATTCAGAGGCTCTAAACCCGGTCAACGGAAGAAGCCATTCAAAAGAACTACTCCGGGTCCATCCAATTTGGACCGAATACTCGACCGCTCATGCCAAATACATGGCACCCCCGAAAAGCCAGCTAATCACACCAACAGAGATTGTTGGGTATTTAAGCAGGCAGGCAAGTTAATTGACGAAAACAGTGACAAGGGGCTGCACAGCGACGACGAGGAAGAGACCCGGCCGCCGAACAGTAGAGGACAGAAGGGTTTTCCCCCACAAGTGCGGACGGTAAATATGATATACGCAACCCACATACCCAAGAGGGAGCGGAAGCGTGCACTTCGAGACGTATATGCGATGGAGCCAGTCGCCCCGAAGTTCAATCCATGGTCCTCTTGTCCGATCACTTTCGATCGAAGGGACCACCCTACCAGTATCCGCCATGGAGGATTCGCCGCATTGGTTCTAGACCCAATCGTCGATGGCTTTCACCTCACTAGAGTCCTCATGGACGGCGGTAGCAGCCTGAACCTGCTTTATCAGGATACAGTGCGCAAAATGGGCATAGACCCCTCAAGGATTAAACCTACAAAGACAACCTTCAAAGGCGTCATACCAGGGTCGAGGCCAATTGCACAGGTTCGGTCACGCTGGAAGTGGTCTTCGGATCCCCGGATAATTTCCGAAGCAAGGAGTTAATCTTCGACATAGTCCCGTTCCGCAGTGGCTATCACGCCCTGCTCGGACGAACTGCGTTTGCAAAGTTCAACGTGGTGCCGCATTATGCATACGTCAAGCTCAAGATGCCAGGCCCTCGTGGAGTCATCACGGTCAACGGAAATACTGAACGCTCCCTCCGAACGGAGGAACACACAGCGGCTCTCGCGGCAGAAGTACAGAGCAGCCTCTTAAGGCAATTTTCGGGTCCGGCCGTTAAAAGACCGGACATGATTAAACGCGCCCGGAGCAACATACATCAAGACCACCTGGCACGTTCCGAGCACACGTAGCAATGCGGCCCCAACCCTAGCCCTTGCATGATTGCAAGACAAACTCCCCGCGTACATCATTACGCTCTGGAGATACCTTGGGCTTAGGGGGAGGGGCACGACCACGACAGGCCCAGAGTGCGGCTCAACCACACCAGGGGCTCCTAAGTGTGTCACTCTTTTTCTTCTCCTTTTTTATTTTATCTTATCTACAGGACTCCGCTTACAAGAGGTCTTGTCCGGCAGTAGATCGGCCGAACTCACGATGCAACAGACAGGGAGAATCAAGGGCTACGACGAACACTCAGGTGGTCTCCATTACGAGCATTAAATCATTTTATTACACCATTCCGCAGCCCACCCCTGGAGGGGGACATGTTTAACATAGTCCACTCCCTTGCTTACCGCACTATTTGTATCATTCTGCACTCATGGCAGAATTGCCTGAATAAACAATGCATCATTTTTTCGCTTATAATTGCATTCCTTTGTTTATATATATGTTCATTTATGACATCTTGCATCCGTACAATTTGGTACAGCCGAATACACCAGGGGCTTACGTTCCCCGCATTATGGTGTAAAGTCCGAACACTTTCACAAGTGCGGCACCCCGAACTTATAGCACTATATGCATCGGCTCCGAATCATGTCTTGGGTCAATAGTTGGGTTTGCCCGGCTCCCATGTTTTGGTACCTTACGTTCCGTTCCATCGGCTAAGGTAGCACTGGGAGAACCACTGCGATTGCGCCCCGGTTGAGCTGGGCGAGCGCCTCAGTGGAGAAAGCTAAAACTGACTGTCATGATAAGAAGAGAGTTGGTCGCTGTTCGAGAGGTCTTTTTGAGTCCCTAAAGACTTACGCCGCTTAGAGCTAGGAACCGGATAGTGTCCGGCCCAGGCGTGGATAGCTCCTCGAACTCGGTCTTCCGACACTAGGGGTTTCGCCGAAATTTAAAATTATAGAATTCTATGGCTAAGTGAGAGTGTTCAAGCATTATAAGTTCGGTTGCCTTGTTTGTTGTGTTGAGCGCCTCCCTAGATGGAACCAAAAATGGGAACAAGAGTGCTCAAGTTTATCCCGAACACCCCAGCACTCGTGGCATGGGGGCTGAAGCCGACGACTTGCCATCTCTCAGATTTAATAAACGGCCGCACAGAAGGTAATATTTTAAATCAAATAAGCGTTGCATAGCGCATATGAACAATGTTTTCAGCGCACAGGATAACACATGGCGAGTTTACTCAATAATTACATCTCTGGGGCACTCATCCGCAATCTTGCGGCCACCCTTCAGGACAGTCTTATAGTACATTTCAGGCGTACGATACTCCTTCCCCGGCGGCGGCGCGTCCGTCAGAAGCCTCTCCGCATCCAGCCTGCCCCAATGCACCTTTGCGCGGGCAAGGGCCCGACGGGCACCTTCAATGCAGGCGGAGCGCTTGATGACCTCCACCCATGGGCACGCATCCACCAGCCGCCGCACGAGGTCGAAGTAGCTCCCAGGCATGGCCTCTCCAGGCCATAGCCGGACTATGAGGCCCTTCATGACCTGCTCGGCTACCTTGTGGAGCTCGACCAGCTGCTTCAGCTGGTCGCTAGGGGGCACCGGATGTCCGGCCTCAGCGTACTGAGACTAGAAGACCTTCTCCGTTGAGATCCCCTCCTCAGCCCAGTAGAATGCGGCGGCATCGGACACGCTGCGAGGCAGATCTGCAAACGCCCCTGGAGAGCTCCGAATTCGGGTAAGTAACAGGTAATTTACATTCACATGCTTTCTTTGCATGAAAAATGCCTTACCCGCCGCTATCTTCTTCATCGCCTCAATCTCCTGGAGGGACTTATGGGCCTCGGCCTTGGCGGCTTTGGCACTTTCAAGAGCCGAGGCAAGCTCAGACTCTCGAGTCTTCGAGTCGCGCTCCAAACTCTCATGCTTTTCCATGAGAGCCTGGAGCTCTTGCCGCACCTCCGCCACCCGCCCCTCCTGCTTCTCTCGCTCCACCCGTTCCGCGGCCGCATTGCGTTCGGCCGCGGACACGGCCTCCTTCAGGGTCGCCACCCCGTTCGTGGCCCCTGCAGTACCCACGTTATCCTTGTTATTTCTATTACAACCGAAATCCTTTTCTGTAAGGTACAAATTTCAAAGTGGTGTTACTCACCTTCTTTGTCCTCGAGCTGCCTCTTGGCAAGGCCGAGCTCTTGCTCGGACCGCTCGAGATCCTGCTTCAAAGCACCGACCTCCGCAGTCAGTGCGGCAGAGGTCAGCACCGCAGCCTGCAAACCCATATTGACATAATTTTTAGCACTCCTGCGTATATATTTTATAGATCCTCGGTTCGGTTTCTCTTTCCGAACAACGAACCGAGCATTAGGGGCTACTGTCTATGCGGTATTACATTATGTATTTTCAAGCTTCTTACCTCAAAGCCTGTTAAAAGGATGCTGCAAGCTTCGGTCAGCCCGCTCTTGGCGAGCTGAACCTTCTGAATCACCGCACTCATGATAGTGCGGTGTTCTTCCTCGATGGAAGCGCCGTTAAGCGCCTCCAACAAGTTGTCCGGCGCCTCCGGTTGGACGGAAGCTGCCGGCGTCACGGCTTGCCCTTCTGACGAAGGGGCCGCCTCCCGGATGCCGGAACCACTGCGGGTTCTGGCATAGAGTCCGGCGCAAAGTCCGGGAGGCTGCCTTGCGGCACCTCCGGAGCCTCTTCCTGATAGGTCCCCTCCTGGAATCCCACCTCGGCATCATTAGCATCACGAGGGGTGGA
The DNA here is from genome assembly GCA_900231445.1 of Triticum turgidum subsp. durum. NCBI lineage: Eukaryota > Viridiplantae > Streptophyta > Magnoliopsida > Poales > Poaceae > Triticum > Triticum turgidum. Next base: position 24,142,602 of record LT934112.1, on the reverse strand, counting down.
GGCGGTCGGAATGGAATCCACGTCCGACGGAGCCAAGGACCCGCTCGATGAAGCGGGAAGATCATCATCGGCCAGACTACAAGCAGTGTGCGGCATTAGAAGGACACTATGCGACACAAAAGAGAAATTATAAACCATTCAGGAACCCGGATACTTACGATCTTGCCGGAGGGCTGGCCCTTGAGGGCCACTCTTCGTCGCGAACGTTGGCGTTGGTGGAGCTGTCCAGGGGAAGAGTCCTTCCCTTCTTGGACCCTTGGTGATCAAGGGGGGGGGGCTTGCCTGGTTGCTCTGGCAAGGAGGGGTCGTTAACTCCGTAGTCAAACTAGGCAGTAGCAGCGTCTGTCTCGGTGTCTAGCGAGAGAAGAGGGGGAAGAAACAATAAATACAATGCAAACAAATGCATGATGATGCATGACATGACAAGGCGTGTTGCTAGGCGCGCCCAAACGCGGTAGTAGTTGGTACTGGCGAAGGGGGGTAAACATCCGGGAAAGTATCCCCGGTGTTTCACGTTTTTGGGAAGAGGAGCCGGGGGGGGAAAGTTACGAGTTCGGTATGTTAGGGATGTGTGGAGGACGAACGGGCTGCGTATCCAGATTCGTCTCGTCCTTCTGAGCAACTTTCATGTACAAAGTTTTTCCATCCGAGCTACGGTTTATTTTATAATAATTTTAAAAGATTTAATCATTTTTAGAATTTATTTAATTATTTACCACTAACATTATCCAGAATAGTGATTTCTGACGTCAGCATGATGTCAGCAGTTGACCTGGTCAACCTGACATGGGGGTCCCGCATGTCATTGCCTAACTAACTAACTAACTGTTTAGACAGATTAATTAGCAGGTTAATTTGGTTTAATAGTTAGTTAACAGAATTAATTAAGTTATTAATTCTTTAATTAATTAATTAATTAATTAATATTATTTATTTTATCATTATTTTTAATTCCTTTTTTTAAATACATTCTGGGCGGGGCCCGCTTGTCATTGGCCCTGGGGCCTTAGCGGGCAGGCTAACGGGCGTAGGGGCGGGCGCCAGGTGCGGTTCGGGTGGTAGCGAACGACGGGCGCCAGCC
>LT934112.1:24089970-24140992 GCA_900231445.1 Triticum turgidum subsp. durum | reverse complement strand
GGGCGTTGGCGTCGGTGGCCTCCTCCCTCGATCCCGATCCAATCGGGGGAGGGGGGGCGAGTGGGGTGAGTGGGCGAGTGTGGTGGACGGCTAGGGTTTCGGGAGGGGAAGTGGATAAGGAGTAGTGGGGGAGGCCGGCCGGCTAGGCCTGGTGGGCTGAGGGTGGGTGGCCAGCTGGGCCAAGGCCTAGCGTGGGGGGGGGGGTCTTTCTTCCTTTTTTTGTTTTGTTTTGTTTTCTGTTTTTGTAGTTTCTTTTCTTTTTTATTTATTTTCTTTTCTGTTTTAAATCATTTTAAATTATCTAGGTATTTTATAAAAATGTGTTTGCTTTATTATAATTACCCAGGCATTTAACTGCACACCCCGAACATTTTAGTTTAATATTTTGAAAACTTTGTCGTTTGACATTAATTTGAATTTGAATTTGAAACGTTTTCGAATCAACCCGAGATTAACTACAGTGACCGCACATGGCACCATTAACGTGAGATTACGGTAGCATGATTATCCGGGCGTTACAATTCTCCTCCACTACAAGAAAACTCGTCCCGAGATTTAAGAGGGGAGTAAGGGGGAAAGTTCTGGTTACGAAATTTTAACGGGTGTCATCGGTCTTGGTTGCTCTTCTCAAAGAGGTCGATCCATTGTGTTGCTGTCCCCATTCCTCTTCTTCAGGGCATCATGATGAAGTCCTCATCCTTTCTTCGGGGGTTCCATCGTACTTACGAAAAGGATAGTGGGTATCTTCGGAAGAATGGACCTTACAAGGTTGACTATCTAGCAGATAACTCAGGGAATGTGGTAGAAAGTAGTTCTCGAACAGATACTTAAGAAAATATCGAGAGTAAAGTAAGAAGGTACCCTGAGAAGTTTCAAACAGATAGGCAATCGTTCGATGTCTGAAACAACATGCGAAAGGGGTCCAAGCAACGAGATTGAATATTGTGTCTGTTACCAGAATAGATCACTAGGACAGTGGCCCATGAATTACATACGAGGCCATGCGCGAGGAATAACTTTGGGAACCGGTGGTACAGGAGAGTCAGGTTTCGATCCTGGGACCTGTGGGTTATGGGCCCACCATGTGGGTTCAAAGTAGAAAGAGTGGTGACATCTTGCACGGTTATGATGGCAAAGCATGCTAGAGAATAGCCTATCAGTTATGTCGGTACCAAGGGCGAGGGACGAAGTGGACCATTTTCCTGCTCGTTGAACGAGGCGGACCAATAGGCAAAGTTCTCGTCCATCGGTGGTTACCGGAATGTCGTCAACAATAGTAACAGGGTCTGACTGATAAGGTGGTACACCGAGGTGTTTTCGTAAGCAGGATAATTTTCCTGCTTAGATCTTATAGATCACCAGAGAGGTTAAACCAAACAATGGAAAGGAATATATCATTATCAGATTAGACAGAACAATGGAAAGGAAAACGTGTTAGAACACATATCCCATGGGTATATCTACCCACGGACAAGTAAGGCATGATATGCATGACAGGATATAAAGTAGAAAGCCCTTTAGGTAAGGGAGAGAAACTTCATGACATTACCCATACAACGGTGTTTGGACAATTGATAAAGAAAATTCAACGTTGTGCTTCAAATGTTCTTATTGATGATCGGAGTACCACCGACATGCTTCGAGATAGCATTGACATGGTCAACAGGTAAAGATCGGACTATGGATACATAATGGATCCATCAGGATCAACTTATAGAATAAGTCTTATAATTTCCTCAGGGAAGAATGGTTAACCTTTCTAATAAGGAAACTATAACAGTAGTTCCTCCGGCCAGGTGTGCTAGGCATGACATCACCTTACCAGGTCATATAAAGACCAATTTTATAACTCTTGGAAATATGACCCAACCATCATATCTGACCGAGATTCAGATTTGATTGATGTTAGGAATCGGGATACCTCGGACTCAAGATGCCTGAGAAGAAAAGGTGCAAAACAAATTGACAAGATGACATTGTAAGATTCTCGGGAAATGTACTATGGAAGGGATTTCCAGAACAATAGCTCATCATTAAACCAATGAAGGGATAAGGAGGTAACTGATGAACTCAGTGACAATTCATCGAGATTTCGAAAGGATGGGTTTCCACAATTATGTGAACAAGGAGATAACATTTGTCAGATCAAATGATATAATGATGTATGCTCAAGGAAAGCATACCCAATTGAACATTGATTGAAAGGTGCACCCGAAGATGGGCTTAGGTAGCATGATCAACGTTAGAATGGTGGTTCAACAACCAATAGTCTAAGAATGAACTACCGACCATCAACTTCAAAGCAATAGGGTTGTTAGAGGTAAAAATTCATGCAGTACCGTTCACTTGTTGGAATCCCGGTTAGAATCAACATGGGAACCAAGAATAGAAGGTTACGGTGAGAAGTATTACTTGCATCAATAATTCATAAGAGGTGGTGAAAGTCTCATGACAATCTTGACAAGACAGATGGTAATACTCCAAGGTAAAAAAGAACAATTGTTGGATAGCACGGAACTCAAGGTATTCACAAAGCATGAACAAGTTTGTGTTAAACGGAAGGCAATAAAGTGGTCGATGATAGCACCAATCATCGAGGGCAAGGATGTTATTTCTCATCATTAATTCAATTGATATCTTGGAAGACCTCAGAATGTTGATGATGATCACGACACATTTGTCGAGAGGTTTCAAGAAGATGTAACCGATTGGCGATGACATCAAGTCAAACGAATGATGAAGCGAAAAGTTATTGAAACCATGGGTACGACACCAACTCAAATCAAGTTTGTTGTTCAAGGAGAAATGATATGACGAGGAAGATCGACGCAAGATTAGCTCACCGTCGAAATTTGTACTCCGGGAAGAACCAGATAGCACAATTAAATTTAGCATGATAATGATGTAGCCGATAAGGCTAGGAATGACATGATGGAGTATTAAACTCGTAAGCAATGAAGATTACTAAGAGTTGTCGAATCACAGTGCAGACTCAATTCACTATTCGGAGTTCTCGGTTGACGACAACCCAAAACTCATGGAGTGACTATGATAGGGAAAGGTATTACTCCGGCACAAATTGATAAGATGTAGTGCAATGGCATGATATTCTCGAGATATCAGGGAGATAATACTCGAAGGCATATCAAATTAAAGGTTGAAGTGGGGTGTATTGATCTATAGAAGACAAGCGCTTTTACTTGTCTGAGAAATGGAATCAAAGGAAGAAATTATGGTCGGAACCACGATTGCAAAGGGTCAATTCACAGATCCAGATGATATTTTCAAGGAAATAGTTATTATTGCAAGAAGCTTCCATTATAGGATCTACATCGTGTCCATGGGCATGAACACAAAGGTTCAAGGTCGACTCCCACTTCTTCAATGCATAACCTTTCATTCACTGCTCTAGATAAAAATGAATTCAGTGTCAAAACCTACCTGGTGAGTTAGCAGAGGAGTATGACTTGTGAAAACTTTCGAGTTCACGCAGATTAAGGAAGGCATAGGTTCAACCCATCGGGGCTTCTTAGAACATATACCATGAACTTCAGGAGTAAATAACACAAGCTCAAAAGTAGAGTATGGTTGACAAAAGTCGAGGATACAATTTACCAAGGGCATTATGTATCGGGTAAAGAACTCATAGAATTTTGGTTGTGAAGGACACTGTCGGATAATAACCCGACAATGGGTATGGCGGTCCACAACGGGGCTGATGTGAGTATCGGTACTCAATCAGAGGAAGAAGGAATGCCAAGGCATCAGATTGTAGAAACAACTGACTAATTCAAAGCTTAATGCAAAGAATTTTATGATTTCCAAATTAAGGGATCAGAAGCAATCGTTCTGATCGAAAATGAATAAGTTCGATATACTTAGAAGCACAACCGATCAAGGCATTGATTGGTCAAGAACCAGCTCATATCCAAATGACGTCCGAGCCAAAAGTACAATCCTAGGATTCGACTGATGATTGTGAACATTCACAACTTATTGAATCAATGGACTCAAAAATGATAGTGACAAAGGATGCCAATAAGATTATTATGCTTATGGAATTAACCATAATGCAAGCAAACAAGAATTCCAAGAACAACAGGCTATTGAGGATTTTTGAAAGATCAAATAGTATTTCGAAGGCTTATGTGAAACACCTGAACAACTGAGAAGGAGCGGATACTCGATAAGTGCAAGGAATTATCCATATGGGTATTCTTGTGGCAAAGAGCCATAAGGCAGTAAGCTCAAAGGATTCTCGGAACAACGAAGAGCAGTTCGTTGCACCTTGTAATAACAAGCTCAATGGGATCGAATGTAAGAATGGCAGGGCATGCAGTTATCCGTAAGGATATAACAGTGGTAGCGAATTTGCAAAGGCGGCGGGCACAAGTGCCTCTGGAGAACATCCTAGAGTATCTTTGAAATCTTCTGACGCAGTAGACGATCATCTGTGATTAGGGGCTCTCCGGGAGAAAGTATTTACGAGATCCTAATATTAGAGTTAGCAAAATCATTTAACCTGAATAGAAGAGAGTTCAGAGTCCCAGAGTAAAGGTCGAGGAGTAAAAGATCCTAATACCACCCAATGGCGACGTGGGCCCGTAAGGCGCACAGCCAAGTTAGTAAAAGTTTTGTAGTGACTAGACTCGACTTCGGCCAAGGAGTGTGGAAGGGGGATTCCTACAGGCAGTCGACTCTGATACCAACTTGTGACGCCCCCGATTCAATCGTACACTAATCATGCACGCAAACGTGTACGATCAAAATCAGGGACTCACGGGAAGATATCACAACACAACTCTAAAAACATAAATAAGTCATACAAGCATCATAATACAAGCCAGGGGCCTCGAGGGCTCGAATACAAGTGCTCGATCATAGACGAGTCAGCGGAAGCAACAATATCTGAGTACAGACATAAGTTAAACAAGTTTGCCTTAAGAAGGCTAGCACAAACTGGGATACAGATCGAAAGAGGCGCAGGCCTCCTGCCTGGGATCCTCCTAAACTACTCCTGGTCGTCGTCAGCGGGCTGCACGTAGTAGTAGGCACCTCCAGCATAGTAGTCATCATCCATGGTGGCGTCTGGCTCCTGGGCTCCAAAGTCTGGTTGTGGCATCCGAGAAGAAGAGGAAAACGGGGGAAAATAGGGAGCAAAGCAACCGTGAGTACTCATCCAAAGTACTCGCAAGCAAGGATCTACACTACATATGCATGGGTATATGTGTAAAAGGCCATATCGGTAGACTGAACTGCATAATGCCAGAATAAGAGGGGGATAGCTAATCCTGTCGAAGACTACGCTTCTGGTAGCCTCTGTCTTGCAGCATGTAGAAGAGATTAGATTGAAGTCCTCCAAGTAGCATCGCATAGCATAATCCTACCCGGCGATCCTCTCCTCGTTGCTCTGTGGAAAAGCGATCACCGGGTTGTCTGTGGAACTTGTCTGGGTGTGTTTTATTAAGTATCCGGTTCTAGTTGTCATAAGGTCAAGGTACAACTCTGGGTCGTCCTTTTACCGAGGGACACGGCTATTCGAATAGATAAACTTCCCTGCAGGAGTGCACCACATAACCGAACACGCTCGATCCCATTTGGCCGGACACACTTTCCTGGGTCATGCCCGGCCTCGGAAGATCAACACGTCGCAGCCCCACCTAGTCACAACAGAGAGGTCAGCCCGCCGGTCTAAATCCTATGCGCACAGGGGTTTGGGCCCATTGCCCATTGCACACCTGCATGTTGTGAGGGCGGCCGGAAGCAGACCCAGCAACCTCCATTACAAAGGAAGTCACGTTACGCGGTCCAATCCGGCGCGCGCTGCTCCGTCGCTGACGTCAAGAAGGCTTCGGCTGATACCGCGACGTCGAGTGCCCATATCTTTCCCGCGTAGTTGGTTAGTGCGTATAGGCCAGTGGCTAGACTCAGATCAAATACCATGATCTCGTTAAGCGTGTTATTATGAAGCAACCGTGAACGCCGACCAGTGCCAGGCCCACCTCTCGCCTAGGTGGTCTCAACCTGCCCTGTCGCTCCGCCACAAAGATCCACACAGAGGGCCGTCGGGACAAAGGTCCTTTCAACCCCCAATCCGTGAATCACTCGCGGGTACTCTTCGAGCGGAACCGACTTTAGTCACCATCTGTAGTATGTATATATGTATAGTATATACCCGTGATCACGTACCAAGTGATCACGGCCCGATAGTATAGCAAGGCAGACCGACAAGAATGTAGGGCCACAGATGATAAACTAGCATCCTATACTAAGTATCTAGGATTGCAGGTAAGGTATCAATAGATGTAGCAACAATGTCAGGCTATGCATCAGAATAGGATTAACGGAAAGCATTAACATGCTACACTACTCTAATGCAAGCAGTATAGAGAAGAATAGGCGATATCTGGTGATCAAGGGGGGGCGGGGCTTTCCTGGTTGCTCTGGCAAGGAGGGGTCATCAACTCCGTAGTCGAACTGGGCAGTAGCAGCGTCTGTCTTGGTGTCTAGCAAGAGAAGAGGGGGAAGAAACAATAAATACAATGCAAACAAATGCATGACGATGCATGACATGACAAGGCGTGTTGCTAGGCGTGCCCAAACGCGGTAGTAGGTGGTACCGGCGAAGGGGGGTAAACATCCGGGAAAGTATCCCCGGTGTTTCGCGTTTTCGAGAAGAGGAGTCGGGGGGAAAAGTTGCGAGTTCGGTATGTTAGGGATGTGTGGCGGACGAACGGGCTGCGTATCCGGATTCATCTCGTCGTTCCGAGTAACTTTCATGTACAAAGTTTTTCCATCCGAGCACTACTAGGGAAAACCCTAGCAGTAGCGCGTGTTTTGTGTCCACTAGTAGCGCGGGGAGCCGCGCTACTAATAAGGCGCTACAGATATTGCTTAGCAGTAACGCGTGCCCGCACGCGCTACTGCTAGGACAAGTAGCTGCAGCGTTTGTTCAGTACCACGCTACTGCTAAGGTAACTACTTGCAGCGTGTTTTCTATCGATCGCTACTAGTATTTTTTTAGTGTATTTATGCGCCATCATATAAATATTGGTAGAATACCAGCTGTTATGAGGTTTACATCATTATGTCCATAACATTGTGTCAGATGAAGGTGGATTAGGTTCAAGTGGAGGGAATATGTGGTGCATGTCAAAAGTATACTACTAATCCAAACTTGATCTAGTTTGGACTAGTAGTACTTTCGATGTGCACCACATGTTGCCTCCACTTGAATCTAATCCGCCAGCACAAGCTATTTAATCATCATCATAGTCATTACCACCAACAGTATTTATTTAATCAGCACTAACACTAGCTAATAATAATCATCATAGTCATTACCACCAACACTAGCTATTTTATCATCATAGTAATAGTGTAGCACATCATCATCCTCAAACTCATTTCTAGCTAGCTAATCACTCCTGCTGCTCTCTCTTAGGTAAAATAACATAAAACATGTATAGCTCTCCTCCTCGATCAAACTGGAGCATGCAGATGAACCTGTCTCCTAATCGTGGGTAGCGCATCTGTTTGCTGCCCCCTAGTACTTCTCTGCGCTCCCCCATCACATATTTGGTCCAGTCTTGCACTATTAAGCATTCGTCGCTAATCTTGAATGCACTAAAGTAATCTGTAGGATATCTTGGCCGTAAGCTGATAATACTCATGCTACCTTTAGTCTCGATCCCATAAGGCACAACATTCATCGGGAGTCCCTGTTGAAGAACAACGTACAATAACATACTTAGCAATGAAGTTTAGCTTCAAAAATAATGTCTGGAAAAGATGCATTGATGACAAATACTAAAAATCTTACCATCCTTCCTAAATAGATGTGACCGTAGTTCATTACGAACACTATTGGTCGCACATTTTCAGTACTAACATTTCTAAATGCAGGAAGAAATTTTGTCTTGACAGTATCAAGATCCTCAAGCCATGAAACATAATGGCTGAGCTCCTCGCAGTTGAGTTCAGCCCCAGGACAGTATACGGTCCTGTCTACCAAGCGCTGGACATGTTTGCTTGCACCGAAATAAGCTGACAATACAAATTAGTTGTCAACTATTTTTGAATAAACAATATCAAAGACATAAATATGGTTGAGAAACTTACATAATGGTATTACTGGAGGCGTCTGCACATCGACCCAGATATCGGTATTACCTTCAATATCATCTTCCGGACGAATATCAAAGGTGATAACCATATCAGGCTCAAATGCATAAGTCTTGCATAGTGCTCGCCATGTTTTGCATCCAAAATAGGTGTAGTCGTCTGAATTGTATAACTTTGCATGGAAAATATAACCATGCTCGGTCTTCAAGTAAACTTTCTTTTCCTCCATACTATGACTGAAACCTATCTTATCCAATACAAAAACTCTTGCATGGCAGGGGATACGCTAGTAGAATAGTAAAAAAAATATAAGTTGAAGCAAATGAAGCAGATGTCATGCTTAATTATGAAAAAATACTTGTCATTGTGACTTACTGTATCCACTTCGAAGTTCTCGTCCAGCTTGATGCTGAAGCGCCTATCATCATCTAGGAAGATTTCGTCGCAGAGGCCGCGCTCGTCTTCGCAGTATTTGCAAATACCGAAATCCTTTTCGTCGTCAGACATTTCCTATGTTCATAGTTAAAACATTAATTGAAAATCGATCGAAGACAACTACCAAGATACTCAACACACAAATCCGGGGCACTCGATATTTCCTACATATTCTGGCACAAGTCATGCCAAAATTCACGGAAAAATACGGCATGACCTTTGCTAAAATAGGACATATCGAGCGCCTGAAATTTACCGGAACAGAAATGAAACAACACTCCGGCAAAACATAGGCCACTCGAAGGTGTAACCTGCAAACATGACAGGCCACTTGGATATTGAGCAACACAAGATATACATTTCAAAATATCTTATAGGACTCAAATTAGCATGCATTCAATAAGCAAAAGTAAATCATCTCATGCGTCAGTACATCGTCGAATATTATCACTAATACATCACGAATAGTGTCATACATATAACATCTCTAATACAACTAAAACTCTAGCACACGACGGGTATCGGCGCGGGCGGTGGACACCCACAGAGAAGGCACCATCACGGAATCATAGCTCTAGTGAGATCCCCGGAGAACCTGCCAGGTATTGGAGAACGGCATGTGCTCCAACGCAAACAAGTAGCGACGGACGTGTGCGTCCTCCTCACTGACACGGCGACGCACCACCTCCGCGGAGTCCTCGAGCCTCTGGATCGTCACTGGCCCACGCGACCGCCACCAAAGAAGGTTCGGGTCAACGACAGGCTGGCTCCTCACCAACCTGCGCCCCCCGGTAGGTAGCGCCTCCCAGTACCACCCCGGCGGAGCCCAGTCCCGGACATGGCCGATCTGGTCAAGCAGGTGTCGTCCTTCGCCGACTCGACGACGAGGATGCGGGATAGGCATCGTCCACATCGAGGCGGGAAAATTGCTTTAACTAAAAAATCACCTAATTAACCTAGTTCTTACTAACTAGTTCTTACTAACTAAATAGAAGAAGGTCAAATTTTATTCGTTTTATTATGCATTACACTAGTGTTTATTCATCATCTAAGAAAACATCACCTAAGAAAAAATACCGGCCGCGTCTATATCCAATTCATTTCCACCCATAGATGAACCCTAACTAATTTGATGCAACTAAAATTTGAAGAACCCTATCTAGGCAGAGGTAGGGGAGGGGGAGGAGCAGGCGTGCTCACCTCGGGTGCCTGCAGCGAGAGAGGGCCAGGCGGCGTCGAGGTCGGGCTTGGGGCTCGGGCGCACGACGGAGGGCGGCGTCGAGGTCGGGGCCGGGGGCGGCGTCCGGGGCGGCGTTGAGGTCGGGGGCGGGGGCGGCGTTAAATCCGGGGTCGGGGGCGGCGTAGAGGTTGTGCGGAGAGCGCACGGCGACCGACGGGCGACGGCGGCGGCGAGAGCGGAGGAGTTCAATTTGGGGGGAAGTGGCCGTGGGGAAGGACGAACGAGGTGGTTAAGTCAGAAGTAGCAATAGCGCGTTCCGAAAAGCGCGCTACTACTACATTAGCTACAGCACATTCTGCGATACGCGCTACTGCTACAACTTTCTCCTTTTTCCCCTTTTTCATTTATTTTTCTTCACATTTTATTTTTTCCCTTTCACCTTCTTCTATTTCTTTCATTTTCAATTACCTTTCTATTTGCTTTTCATTTAATTTTATATCCTTTAGTAGTAGCGAGTTTAGAGAAAAATGCGCTGCTACAAATAAAGTAGCAGTAGCGTTGTTCCATATAGATCGCTACTACTATGTGTACCATATCGGCTAAGCCGTGAGAATTTTAGTAGTAACATGTATGCAGCAAGACGCGCTACTGCTACGAAGTTATCTGCAGCACGGTTTCCGTAGGCGCGCTGCTGCTACTTAGCACCAGCGTGATTTTTTGACCCACGCTACTGCTAAAGTTCTGTGTATAAAGTTTTCCCTAGTAGTGGAGCTACGGTTTATTTTATATTAATTTTAAAAGATTTAATCATTTTTGGAATTTATTTAATTATTTACCCCTAACATTATCGAGAATAGTGATTGCCGACGTCAGCATGACGTCAGCAGTTGACCTGGTCAACCTGACATGGGGGTCCCGCATGTCATTGCCTAACTAAATAACTAACTGTTTAGACAGATTAATTAGCAAGTTAATTTGGTTTAATAATTAGTTAACAGAATTAATTAAGTTATTAATTCTTTAATTAATTAATTATAGAATTGATATTATTTATTTATTTATTTTATCATTATTTTTAATTCCTTTTTTCAAATACATTCTGGGCGGGGCCCGCCTGTCATTGGCCCTGGGGCCTTAGCGGGCGGGCTAACGGGCGCAGGGCGGGCGCCAGGTGCGGTTCGGGAGGTAGCGGGCGACGGGCGCCAGCCCGTATGGGCGCCTGCCCAGGCCAACAGGGGGGGGAAGGCGAGGCGTCGCCGGCCACCACAACGGGAGGCCGCAGCCGCCGGGAAGGAAGGGGGCGGTTGTCGGTGTCAAAACCGGCGGATCTCGGGTAGGGGGTCCCGAACTGTGCGTCTAGGCGGATGGTAACAAGAGACAAGGGACACGATGTTTTACCCAGGTTCGGGCCCTCTTGATGGAGGTAAAACCCTACGTCCTGCTTGATTAATATTGATGATATGGGTAGTACAAGAGTAGATCTACCACGAGATCAAGGAGGCTAAACCCTAAAAGCTAGCCTATGGTATGATTGTTGTAATGGAGGTTATGTCCTACGGACTAAGCCCTTCGGTTTATATAGACACCGGAGAGGGCTAGGGTTACACAGAGTCGGTTACAATGGTAGGAGATCTACATATCTGTATCGCCAAGCTTGCCTTCCACGCCAAGGAAAGTCCCATCCGGACACGGGACGGAGTCTTCAATCTTGTATCTTTGTTGTCTTGGAGTCCGGCGGACGATGATAGTCCGGCTGTCCGGACACCCCCTAGTCCAGGACTCCCTCAGTAGCCCCTGAACCTGGCTTCAATGACGATGAGTCCGGCGCGCATAATGTTCGGCATTGCAAGGCGGGTTCCTCCTTTGAATAATCCAGAGAAGATTGTGAACACCCGGATAGTGTCCGGCTCTGCAAAATAAATTCCACATTCCACCTAGAGAGAATAAAATGTACAGAAGTTCAATCTGCTGATGTATTTTGCGGCGTGACGTCACACCGCCACCAAGCCTTTACTTGAATCGTTTTTAATTATACCACCTCAGCGCGTTTTAGTGAAGCGGTTTCCTTGGCACGTCTTGTCGAAGCAGAGATCGTGTTCCCCTTATTCCAGGATTCTCATCAATACGGGCGTGGGTAACCCAACCGCGCCCGTCGCCACGCCTCCTCTATCGAAGGCGAATCCCGAACGGTCATGGAGACAGCTCTTGGTATTCCCCCTCTTTATAATAGGACCAAGGCTTGTTCCTTCTCTTCAATCTTCCATCGAATCCTCTCCTCGCTCCAAGTTCCAAACACTCAGAGCCCCAGATTCGAGCGCTTCGGACCTTCAACAATGTCCGGCTCCGACCTTCAGGGCCGGTGGATGCCCTCCTCCGTTACGGAGGAGGACGTGCTAAAGCTGCGAGAGGCCAAGTACTTGTCCTACGAGATTTCGCACAGGCTGCCTGCCGGAGGGCAGGCCATCCCCACCCCCGAGCCCGGCGAGTACGTCGTCTTTGTATCCCACCTCCGTCGGGGTTTAGGCTTCCCGACGGATCCTTTTGTGAGAGGGCTCATGTTCTACTACGGGTTGGAATTCCATGACTTGGCTCCGGAGTCCATCCTCCATATCTCCGCATTCATCGTTGTCTGGGAAGCCTTCCTCCGCGTCACCCCCGACTTCGGCCTATGGCTGAAGACCTTCAATGTGGAGCCAAAGATGGTCGGGGGACGTCAAGCTGAATGCGGCGGGGCGGCCGTAAGCAGGAGGGCCGATGCGCCGTGGCCTGAGGGCTCCTTCCAAGTGGAGCTCGGCTTATGGCAGTAGGAGAGGTTCTATATCGCCGCTCCGAGGGGCAGCAGGCAGAAGCCGCCGCCTCCGTTCCGCTCGGGACCTCCACGACGGTTGATGTCGTGGGTCAACCGAGGGCTCAATTGGGGGCCGTCAAAAGACGTGCCCCTATTGCAGGGCCGGATTCATGACCTCCAAGCGAGGGAGATCGATCTGGTCGTGGTGATGCAGGTGATGCTAATTAGGCGTCTCTTGCCCTGCAAACACCGCCCTCTCCGGCTATGGGAGTTCAACCCGGAGGGACCACGGATTCTCTAACACTTCATGGGTACGACACCCGTGGAGATGTACAAATTGTTCTTCGGACCACAAGTGGCGTGTCCGGAATTGACCGAGGATGCCGGCCTAAGCTGCAACCGCCCGGATACTCAAGTAAGTAGCTTTAGAGTTCGGACGTATCATTTTTTCGCCTTTCAATTCGCCTTTTAACCCGTTATCCTTCAGCAGGAGTGGATAGCGCAAGCGAAGCTGATACGGTGTCCGGCCCCCCTCCCTGAGACCGCACTGGAGCCCGTGCTGGTCAGAATGTTGGAGGCTGCGCCTTCAAAAGAAGGCGAGGGGGAGAACAGAGGAGCTACCGCCCCACCCAAGGGGGCACTTGAAGGAGGGGGGATCGAGAATCCCTCCCTCCAGGGGGAGAAGAGGACCGCCTCCGAAGACCCGGAGGCCAAAGCCCCTAAGCGGGGTAAGAAATCTTCGCCGGAGGGTCCTGCGTCCGGGGAGGCCCCGGCCGCACAGTCTTCTCTAAAGAATCATCCCTCTAGCGAGCCGTGAGTAGGAAAAAGGGGAATTCATTAATGAAAAACATCCCTAGTTGTGCTTCTAAGGATGATCGGAATTTTTACCTTGTAGTTCGGATCTACAACCTTCTCAGATGAGCTCGTCATCGGGGGATCTTCGTCCGGAGATGATGGAGAGCGAGACACCTCCGTCTGCTGCACCGCCGGATAGGGCGGACGAGCCTGAAGTGTCGTCACGGAGGGCGTCCCCGAGCCCGGCAGAGCCGAAGAGTTCGGCACCGACTAGTGTTCGGCCGGGGGAGCTGAAGGATCTTCTTGAGAGGGCGTCCGTCTCAGAAGATCACCGTGCGTTGATGAGCATGGTGATCGGAAGGATTTCGTCCGCCGAAAGCGGATTGCACAATGCCGTCAGGAGTTTGCTGGCGGGGTTTGAGGTACGTAAAAATGACGCGCCTTTTTGACAGTTTTGCACATGAAAGTGCGCCCTGTATAGATAGTAGCCCCTGAGACTTGGTAGGTTGTCGAAAGCGACAGCGTGCCGAGGATCAAAATCGCAGGTGTTTGAGTGTCGCCTTTCCTATGCAGGTGGCGGATAGTCCGCGGGCTAGCCGGACTGATGGAGTTGTCGAATTAATGCGGCAGCTCGATGTGGCGGATGCAGACATCGCGCTAGTCAACAGGCGACTTGACGAGTCGCAAGGTAAATTAATTCTCCACAGTCACCTATTAAGGGAGCTAAAGCTCACCTCTTACAATATTTATGCTTGACGCAGATGGTGCTGCTGCTGTGGAGAGCCTTTGGGCAGAACTTGCTCAAGCCAAGGAGCAGGCCAGAAGAAGCAACGCGGCTGCCTCGAGGGCGGCCGAGGAGTTAGAAGCCGAAAGGGCTGCACACTGCCGAAGCAGGGAAGAGGTGGCCGAATTGGCCGTGAAATTGAAGGATGCTGCCGACCGCAATGAGGCTCCTGAAAAGGAGCACCTATCGGAGCGAGAAGACCTGGTGAAGGCCACCGCCGAAGCCCAGGATGCCCGTTCCGCAATGCGGGCTATGAAGGAGGAGCTGCGCCAGGCCGGAGACATTGTGGCTGGCAAGCCTTTTCTGCTACGCCGCAGGTTTACGGATCCAAAGTATGTCCAGCTTGGCCAGCTGTGGGGTCTGGAGGATCCATATATGGACTTAGCGGCGAGTGCGGCAGATGCTGTTGTGCACTTCCTAAGCCAGAAGGATCACAAGACGGAAGAGCTATTTTGGTCTCAATTCCATAGTCCGGATCGTTCACTTCCGCTGACCGATCGGTTGGCCAAATGGGCTGAGCTGAATAGGCTGTCCGGACATGCCATGGCAGATATCGTGGCGCATGTCTGGCCAGAGAGGCCCAAGGCGACGAGCTATTTTGGCTTATTGCAGCAATTTCTTGGGGCGGTGCCACATATAAAGGAAATAAAGCGGTCGGCCTGCATAGAGGGTGCGCGGATGGCCCTTTCCTGTGTGAAGACACATTGGACAGAGATGGATGCCGCCGCTGTAGCCACCCAGGGTTCGGACGAAAGCCGGTTACCCGCCGAGCACTATTTTGGGGAAGTTATGCGTGGTGCTCGTGTAATAGAGTCGCAGTGCTCGAAAAATATCACGTTCAAATGAACATTTGTGAAACAATGGTTATTATGTAATCGCTTTCTAAACTTGTGCCTTCCAAGTATTGAAATATCTCCTGTGCGGCCGTTTATGTATACATGTGTATAACCTGAAAGATGGCAGTCTTCGGCTTCAGCCCCCACGCACAAGGTGCGGGGGTGTTCGCAAAAATAGCGCGTTTTCACACTTAATCCGACGTCTCGGTCCTGTTGAGGAGGTGGTAGCGTAGCAAACGAGGCAATCCGGACTATGATGCTTTATCACTTTCACTTAGCCATTGGAGTTCGAGGGTGGGGCTACGATATAGCCCCTGGGGGCACCGCGCTCTCCGAATTCGGGGCGTGTATGTGCCTGACCGGGAAACGGTCCTTCATCAAAGCGGAGGAATTCTAAACATTCCGGTGGTCGATCGAGTGGTTGACCAGTCTCTCGTTGTATCATGACAGTCTGTTTTCGGCTTTCTCTACTGAGGCGCTTCGCCCAGCCAAATTGGGGCACAATCGCAGTAGTTCTCCTGGTGCCGCGTTAGCCGATGATACGGAACGTAAGGCAGCAAAACACAGGAGCTGGGCAAACCCAACATTTGACCAAAGACATGATTCGGAGCTGATGCATATAAGGCCTAACTCGAGACGCCGAACACTCCCTAGGGTGTTCGGTCTTTATAATAATGGGCAGAACAAAGCCCTAAGCCCCTGGTATCCAGGTACGGGCAGGGTCATCTGACGCGGCCGATGCCAAAACGTCAGGCTCCACTCTGGTTATAAAGAGAAACCAGGGGATTATAGCAACAAGAGACAGTAAAAAAGGTTTACGCATGGTCTTAATCTGAAAAGAATCCTTGCAACGGGTCCCTACTGCACGTCTGCGCCTGTGTCTCCGTTGTGCCGTTATCCTAGACGGGTGTGCACGTTGTTCATCTGTAAAAAGAGAGGAACTTAGTTTGAAAGGAAATCGTGCGAAAAAAGGTATATATGAAAAATATTAATAAGTAAAGCGGAGTCTATATTAGCTCGTTGTTGCTTATACGCTCAGCCCCTTGTAAAGGGGCGTGCGGCTAGGGAGCCCCTAGCTTATTTGAGCCGGACTCGTCTAGCCGTGTCCGGGGTCTTTACATGACCCTCGCAATGAAATGATGCCACGTGGACCGGGCATTTTAAGTGTAAGAGACGCGTAATGTGGTATAGCGTTGAAGCGGACAAAAGCTTCACGTCCCAATAGTGCTTGATAGCCACTTTTGAATGGGGCGACATGAAAGATTAGTTTTTCGCGTCGGAAGTTGTTCGGTGACCCGAACACAACTTCTAGTAATAAAGAGCCCGTGCACTTGGCGTAAAGGCCTGGCATTACTCCTTTAAAGAAGGTGCGGCTATGCCGAATTTTAGTAAGGTCTATCCCCAACTTGCGGATTGTGTTTGGATATAGCAAGTTTAAATCGCTGCCTCCGTCCATCAGGACTTGTGTAAATTGTAGTCCGTCGATTATAGGATCCAATATCAGAGCAGTCCAGCCTGCATTCCGAATATTTCTAGAGTAATCCAGGTTGTCGAAAGTGATTGGTTTTGACATCCAATCTCGAGGTTCCGCTGGGGTGGACCATGCGGGACCCATCTTAGCGGGTGCCGCATTGTTTTTCCGTGTCATCACATGAAGTGAGTTTACTGCTTTGATTTCTTGTGGGAAAGTCTTTTGTTTTCCGGTGCTCTGCTTGTGGGGTTTGTCATCATCCTCGCTTGATGCGTCGAGCCCCTTGTGTTCGGCATTTAGTCGGCCGAACTGTTTGAAAACCCAACAATCTCGGTGGGTGTGGTTTGCAGGCCTTTCGGGGGTACTGTGGATTTGACATATCCGACCCAAAATTTTGCTTAAGTTGGATAGCTCATCACTGTTATCCTTAAGAGGTAGTGTTTTGTTGTTTGGCCGCGAGCTTTTGAATCCGGCGTTGACCGCTGTATTCTTTGGGCTTTTTTCCTTATTCCGGCGCTGATCCTTTCTGCGCCGTGATTTTCCGTTTCCATCTCTAATCTCGGATGTACTCGGGTCGCTGGTGCTGTACCTTACTAGCCAGCTGTCTTCTCCCGCGCAAAAGCGGGTCATGAGGCTTGTTAGCACGGACATTGTCCTCGGCTTATCTTGGCCAAGGTGTCTGGCAAGCCATTCGTCTTGGACGTTGCGTTTAAAAGCTGCTAAGGCTTCGGCGTCCGGACAGTCGACTATTTGGTTCTTTTTAGTAAGGAACCTGTTCCAGAATTTGCACGCTGACTCTCCGGGCTGTTGAGTTATATGACTTAGATCATCTGCATCCGGAGGGCGGACATAAGTCCCTTGAAAATTTGCTCTAAACGCGTCCTCAAGCTCTTCCCAACTTCCAATAGTGTTTTCTGGGAGGCTTTTGAGCCAATGACGGGCTGGCCCTTTGAGCTTGAGGGGTAAATATTTTATGGCGTGGAGATCACCTCCTCTAGCCATGTGTATGTGTAGTATATAATCCTCTATCCAGACTCCAGGGTCTGTTGTTCCGTCGTAAGCCTCTATGTTTATGGGTCTAAACCCTGCTGGGAATTCATGATCCAGCACCTCATTGGTGAAACATAGTGGGTGTGCGGCGCCCCTGTATTTGGGTGTGCCGTTGTCTTCGAACACTTGACGTGCTGTGCTGCTTCCTGGGGCCCTTTTTTTTGGCCCGTAAATGGACCTGGCTGGGCCATCCGTTTTCCCGGGGTCATGAATCGGCTTGTGTGCGGTGCCGCTTGTAGATTTGGGCCTATCATCTGGCCGTCTATCCGGCCAGGCGGCCTCTTTGTTTTTTGACTGTGGGGGCTCTATGGCTTCCTCGTCAAATTCTGGTAGCAGCTTGCGCTTCGGATAGCTCTTTGGTTGATGGCCATTTCCGTATTTGTCTGCGGTTTTGAGCACTTTGCTCCACCTCTTTCTGAGTATGTCTTCCGCTGTTTTGAGCTTCCGTTTTTCCTTCTTCAGGCTTCTTGCGGTGGCGACGAGTCTTCCGTGAAGGTTTTTGTGTTCCGGTAGTATGTCCGGTGTGAAGTCGTCCGGACTGTTGGTTTCGCCGGGGTTGGATTGATTATCTGGTTCGCCCTATTCGGACGGCTGCATGGTTGCATGTTCGTCATCCACTGGTTTGCCCTGCTCTAACGCTGGCTCATTAGGAGTGCTGTTTTTGTCGAGGCGGGGCTTAGGGCAGCGCTTGCGTCACCTCTTTGGTTGTTTATCGGCGGGATTATCCTTGGCCGCATCCCGTTGTTCCTCGTCGTCGCTTCCTTTTGGGGTATCCACCATATATACGTCATGTGTCGAGGTGGTCTTCCAGTGCCTTGTAGGCGCTGGTTCTTGATCGTCTCCGGCATCGGCGTCCATATCGTCGATGTCTTCGGAGTCGTAGTCTAGCATGTCTGTTAGATCGCCGATAGTGGCTACAAAGTGGGTGGTGGGTGGGCTCTGAATTTCTTCGCCGTCCGTATCCCAACCATCCTGGCTGTAATCCGGCCAGGGCTCTCCGGATAGCGAGAGATGCTTTAGTGAACTTAGGATGTCGCCAAAGGGCGAGTGTTGGAAGATGTCCGCGGCTGTGAACTCCATGATCGGCGCCCCATCAGATTCGATTGGCAGGGGCGCAGGAGGTTCAGAGTCCGGCAAGGAGTCCGGCACCTTGGAGTCATGAGCTTTACAAGGGACAAGGTTAGTGTTCGACTCCATCGCCGTGGAAGGTGCAGCCCCCGAGGCGGTGTCCAGCCACCGGTCCTCGATCTGGGCGATCGGCTCCGGACTGAGGGCCGGAGCGGATTCGTGTGCGGCCACCAAGGCACTGTCCGGCGGCAGAGCTAAATCATGCCCATCGTGACAGCGCGGCACGCTTGGCTGAGGCTCGAGTCCGTCGAAGATCAAGTCCCCGCGGATGTCGGCCGTGAAGTTTAGGCTTCTGAGCCTGACCTGATGGCCAGGGGTGTAGCTTTCGATCTGCTCCACATGGCCAAGTGAGTTGGCCCGCAGTGCGAAGCCGCCGAATACGAAGATCTGTCCAGGGAGGAAAGTCTCGCCCTGGACGGCGTTGTTGGTTGAAGAAGCCATCGAGCCTATCGGTGACGACACAGAGAAACTCTCAATGAAAGCACCAATGTCGGTGTCAAAACCGGCGGATCTCGGGTAGGGGGTCCCGAACTGTGCGTCTAGGCGGATGGTAACAGGAGACAAGGGACACGATGTTTTACCCAGGTTCGGGCCCTCTTGATGGAGGTAAAACACTACGTCCTGCTTGATTAATATTGATGATATGGGTAGTACAAGAGTAGATCTACCACGAGATCAAGGAGGCTAAACCCTAAAAGCTAGCCTATGGTATGATTGTTGTAATGGAGGTTATGTCCTACGGACTAAGCCCTCCGGTTTATATAGACACCGGAGAGGGCTAGGGTTACACAGAGTCGGTTACAATGGTAGGACATCTACATATCCGTATCGCCAAGCTTGCCTTCCACGCCAAGAAAAGTCCCATCCGGACAAGGGACAGAGTCTTCAATCTTGTATCTTCGTAGTCTTGGAGTCCAGCAGACGATGATAGTCCCGCTGTCCGGACACCCCTAGTCTAGGACTCCCTCAGCGGCCATGGCGCAGCCAGGCGCGGCCGGGCAGGGGCAGCGGGGGCAAGTGCGGCGGTGGCCTCGGCATGCAGTGCGTGGCCACAGGCAGCAGGGGATAGGGCGGAACTGGCCATGGTGCGGTGGAGGCAAAGGGCGCCGGCGGGGGCTCGCGTGAGTGAGGGAGGTCCAGGACACAGGCGATGCGCGGGTGCCGTAGGGGGCACCGACAGCGTCGGGCGCGGGCGTGGTCTGGCGTTACTACGCGCACAACGGGAGGCACGGGGAAGGGAGAAGGGAGTGGAGGTCGGGGGCCTCACCGCGGGGCCGTAGGGACTATGGCAACGGGCTCGACGGAGGTCGGGGAGGTCCGACGAGGGAGATGATGAGGCGGCGGTAGTCCGGCGAGGGAGGTCCGGCGAGGTGGCTCCGACGACGGGCGGCGTTCCGGGCAGCAGCGGACGACGGAGGGCGGGCACAGGGCGTCGGGGCCGACGCGGCAAGCGCGACGAGGGGCGCCGCTGAGGGAGAGGGGACGGGGGCGTGAGGATGTGGGAGGGGGCCGGCGAGGCGGCTACGGGCGTTGGCATCGGTGGCTCCTCCCTCGATCCCGATCCAATCGGGGGAGGGGGGCGAGTGGGGCGAGTGGGCGAGTGTGGTGGACGGCTAGGGTTTCGGGAGGGGAAGTGGATAAGGAGTAGTGGGGGAGGCCGGCCGGCTGGGCCTGGTGGGCTGAGGGTGGGTGGCCAGCTGGGCCAAGGCCCAGCGTGGGGGGTCTTTCTTCCTTTTTTGTTTTGTTTTGTTTTCTGTTTTTGTAGTTTCTTTTCTTTTTTATTTATTTTCTTTTTTGTTTTAAATCATTTTAAATTATCTAGGTATTTTATAAAATGTGTTTGCTTTATTGTAATTACCCAGGCATTTAACTGCACACCCCGAACATTTTAGTTTAATATTTTGAAAACTTTGTCGTTTGACATTAATTTGAATTTGAATTTGAAACATTTTCGAATCAACCCGAGATTAACTACAGTGACTGAGGTGACATGGCACCATTAACGTGAGATTACTGTAGCACGATTATCCGGGCGTCACAAGTAAAGTACTCGATTGCCTGCACCTCGTGCACGCCCTCACAGGAATTGTGCAGCTCGGTCCAGCGCGTGAGGTAGTCGCGAGTGGACTCGATGGGCCCTTGGACGCATAGAGAGAGCTGCCGGGCCTTGGGGGCCCGCTTGTAAGTGCTGGTGAAGTTGCGGATGAAGGCCTCGGTGAAATCAACCCAGTTGTTGATGCTGCGGGGGTTCAGGCTGTTGAGCCATGTCCGAGCAGTGCCTTGAAGCATGAGCGGGACATACTTCACGGCAACGCGCTTGTTGCCGTTTGCTATGCTGATGGCTGTGGAGTAGTCGACTAGCCAGTCCTCCGGCTTCATGGAGCCGGTGTATTTGGGCGTGTCTCGCGGGAGAGTGAACCCTTTGGGGAAGGGCTCATCGCGGATTCGGGGTCCAAAGCAGGGCGGGCCCAGCGCATCTTCCTCTTCAAGTGCCAAGGATCGGTTGAGGCGATCGATCCGGTGACGAGCGTCATTCTCTCCGACTCCCTCTCGGCGGCCAAGGCGGTCGCCGAGTGTCGGGTGTGTGACAAGAGGCGGAGTGGGGTATCTTGCTCCACGAGGCGGGGGAGGCGGCAGGTCGCCTCGCCGCTCTACTGCACGAGGGCGGCCTTCCTCGTCCCGCTCGATGGAGATGCGTGTCCGACTGCGGCTAGCAGCCGTCTCATTGCCCTTTCCTCCGCGGGCGCCACCAGTCGGCGTCCAGGAGGTCGCCCCATGATCTCGGCGTGGGGGCGGCTCGTTGTCTCGTCCGGCTGGGTCTTCAGCGCGGCAGGCGGCCTCATGTTGTGCGGCTGCCGCGTCCAGAAGCTGTTGGACTCGCTTGGTCATGTGGCGGAGCTCGTCGCCGTCGTACTTGTTCAACTCATCCGTCACCGCCTGGGCGGCCCGGATGTTCTCTGCAGGCGTGGCGTAGACGGGGCGGTCTACCCCGAACATGGTGGCAATGGCCGCGCCATGCTGCCGAACCGTGCCGAGGCGGCTAGGTCCCCCAGGAGCCGGGGTGCCACCTACGGCCCGGTCCATCTCGCGCCGATAGGCGTCCGACAGCCGGCGCATGCTGGCCAGGCGGCCAACACTCTCGATAAGATGAAGGCGGCGTGCCTCCAACACCTCAGCATCCGCTCCCTCAGGGATAGGCGCCAAGAGGTCGCGCAGGGTGGCCTCAAGGGAATCTTGAGCACGCCCGTCCGAGTGCTCCTCGCTGTTAATGACAAGCACCTCCGTGACGGTGCTCCCGCCGCTGTACTCGCGCGGAGGCGGCTCATCGTAGACCACCACGCTGGTGGGAAACGCATCAAGCGACGCCGTGTCGGAGTCGACGATCATCGGATCGGTCGAGCGATGGAATCCAGGTCCATAGCCGGCTCGCTGGCGACATGGAGCTGGTCGAGGAGGCTGACGAGGCGGCTCTCGGGGCAGCTTGTGCCCGTGTCGGAGGCCGGCTCGTCGGAGAGGTCGATCTCGCCGACGAGGTCAGCGAGGCAACTCGCCGCGCAGGCGATCTCCGTGCCATGCAGCGCGTCGAGGCTAACGCCATCGGGCGTGCTGGGCTGGCTTCGCTCGCCAGGAAGGAACAGGGTTCCCGTCCAGAGCAGATCTCCGGGAGAAGGTGCACCTCGCCCCATGGTGGGCGTCAAATGTCGGGGGTTGGGTGCGACATATGCCAATGGATGGCTTATCATGGTGGGAGCGAGTAGAACGTCACCGGTGCCTGGAAGAGGGATAAGGCGTAGACACGAACGCCGGCGGACTTTACCCAGGTTCGGGGCTCTCCTAGGAGATAAGACCCCTAGTCCTGCTGTGCGGGGTCTCCGCATGATCACTGATGCACAAGTGATACAATGGTGCTCCTCGAGCTGTGTGCTGGAGGCAGAGAGAGACAGGGCTCAGCTCTCTTCCTGCTCTATGGGGTGGCTAGTGCTAATGGGGTCGACCCCTTTGCATGGGTGCCCTGGGGGGTTTATATAGGCCTACCCCCTAGGGGTACAATGGTAATCTGGCCGGCTGCTGGGCCCGGCTGTCAGTGTCTCCAGCCTCCGGCTTCTCCGCCGACCGCTGGGGCCCGCCGTCTGGTGGGGCCCAGCCGACTGGTGGGTGGCTGCTCACTGTAGCCATGTCGTCGGTGACGAGGGCTTGGTCACCTTTGCGTGGCTACAGTCCCGCCGCCTAGTGGGGGGCTACTGTAGCCACACCTGGTCTCATCAGCTTAATGGCATGCATGCCTCGGGACAAGGGACGGCCGCCTGCTGCAGGCCGACCTCTCTTGAATCCGCTTGGTCGAGCTTTCGCCGCCTTCTCTGAGGTCACTGCCGAGTAGGGCCCGCCTCTGGCAGGCCGCACCGACAGGCCGTCGTAGGGAACAGGACTCCGCCTGCCCGAAGCAACGTCAGAGGAGACATGGCACAGTGCCCCGCCGTGCAGAGATCTCCATCTGTACGGAGCACTGTAGGCATGCTCGTCCTGAGCATCGGAGGCGACGCGCCTTACTGTAGCCATGCTCCGTCTTGTACTCTCGTATGGGGGCTCGGCCATGCTGCAGTCGTAGGACGGCCGCCTGCCTGTTGCCGCCCTCTCTGGAGGGCGGCTGCCAGAAACTGGCCGCCCGGAGCGCCGTAGTCTGGAGTCATCCGCCCTCTGGCAGCCGGCCACTGAGCTAGCCGGCCCCAGAGGGCGGAGCTTCGGCTTGGGGCCCAGCTAAGCGGAGCTGGCCCAAAGTCTTGGTAAATCTTGGGACTCGGGTGAGCCTACCCGTGGCCCATTACTCCAACAAGTTCACTGGATGTATTGGGAGAAAATAACACAAACTAAAAGTCAGGGTGGTCTGGGCCTCCTTAACATGCAAATGTTAAACCAGGCCCTCCTTGCAAAGCAAGCTTGGCATTTGATTCAGCGGCCGGAAAGCTTGTGTGCTCGGCTCTGGAAATCAAAATATATATTATCCAAAAGGCAATTTGTTGGAAATAGTTTTGGCGTTTGATGCATCCCCGTGTGGAGAGGGATTGAGTTCGGGCTTGAACTCTTAAAAAAGGTGTTGTGTGGAGAGTAGGGGATGGAAAAAAGCATCCAATTTGTCAGGTATAATTAGATCCAAAGGCAATCTGGACTCATGGTAAAATAAAACTCGGAGCCAAATCGGATGGCTTAATCAGCTAATTTTCCCACAAACAAGTGAATGGAATATTCCCCTTACTAATCAACTATTCTATAACTTTGGTGCAGAGGAAATTTGCAAGATAAAACTGCCTGGTAGTAAAACAGAGGACCACCTTGCCTGAAACTATGAGAAAAATGGCATGTTCATGATAAGAAGTGTCTACAAGGTGGGAATGTGCTTGAAGTAGAAGAAAACAACTTCTGGATCATCAAGTAATGTAAGCACTGGAAGGAAAATACATTGAAATTTGATTTGGAAAGCGTGCATCCCTCACAAATATCCGTATTGTGGCATGGAGAATTGCCACTGATTCATTACCAAAAAAGAGAACAAAAGAAGGAGAACACTTGAAATTAATGGCATATGCAATATATGTGGCAGATACACAGAGGATGCTCAACATGCTGTTCGGAACTGTACAAAAGCTAAAGCTCTCCAATAGAATATGAGAGAGCATTGGGCCTTGCCAAATAAAACGTTGTTTGTTTTATATTCCTCGTTTTTTTCTAGTTTTGAAGGTTAACACCATCCACTAAGAAGTTACAAAAAATTACTAAAAAATACTTGGGCGCAACTAATGAACGAGCGCTCCTTCTGGAGTCTCGCAACGATCAGCGTCACTTGGCGCACTCTCAGCTATTCGCCACATGTCGCGCTCTGGGCGCTCCCTCCGGATTTGATTTTTTTTATTTTTCCACGCGCGTTTTCGGCTTTTTAAACGGTTTTTCCGGGTTTTTTTTGACGTTTTGGTTTTCCACCGATCTTCCCTAACTTTTCGACCAATTTTTTTTTAAAAACAAAACTTTTTTTCGCAAAAAGATGCATTTTTTTCGCGAAACTCACGGTTTTGTTTTCGCAAGAGGCACGGCCGTGCCTCTTGGAAACGGGAAAAAAACATGTTTTCTTTTTTTTCTTTCGCGAGAGGCACGGTTTTGCTTCCGCGAGAGGCACGGTTGTGCTTTCGCGAGAGTCACCGCCGTGCCTCCTCGGAAACGAAAAAAAACATGTTTTCTGTTTTTTTTTTCTTTCGCGAGAGGCACGGTTTTGCTTTCACGAGAGGCACGGGCGTGCCTCTTACAAAAAGGGAAAAACGTGTTTTCTAATTTTTTTTCTTTTGTGAGAGGCACGATTTTGCTTCCGCGAGAGGCACGGTTGTGATTTCATCAGAGGCACGGGTATGCCTCTTTCGGAAAAGGAAAAACCCGTGTTATAGGTTTGGTTTTTTCGTCGATTTTTTTCGTCCGGTTTATTCGTGAAAAAAAAGTTCGTCAAAACCTATCAACGTGGGATCTAGTTTTGAATATCTCGATGCGGGGAATCCAACGGCGAAAGCGGTTCGAGATTTGGACGCACCGTTTAAGAGATAAAATGTTTTGAATAAACGAATCTACGAAAAAAGGGAAAACACGCAGGTTGCGACAAGAGGCGCACATGCAGCGCGCCACTCGTCGCAACCTGGGAAAGTTGGAGTGATCTCCGCAAGGAGTACTCCTTAATTAGTGATTTCGAAAATACTTTCTCAGAGTAGATAAAGAATATATTCCCAATAAAACAAAACTCTTCTTCACAGCCAGAAAAAAACACTTCTACTTTTTTTTGGAAGAAGTACATTTTTTGGCTGTGAAGGAAGAGTTTTGTTCTAAAAACAAAGGCATATGGGATGAAAGCTCCCAAACGAATCCAGCCTCCTGATACGATAGCCGGCCCGCACACAGAGCCTGGTCTCGCCAATTGGATCCTCCGTCGCCGCCTTCGTCGTCGTCGCCGGAGATGAAGCCTTTCGATCCTCTGTCGCCGGAGACGAAGCCACTATTTCCTCTACGTGAACGGGGCCGCTGCTGGCCTGTCCTCCGCCGGCTTAATCATTCGCAAGTTGAGAACGATGAACAGAAACAGAGCACACATCAAGCATTCAGTATCTACAGTTCCACAATCGCTCGGTTCCACAGCGATGGGCCAATCCACAGCCCATGGCAGCCGATAAACACCCATCAAGAGATCCCATTAGCTAGATTTCCACTCTCCAGGCTCCACTCCATGGCGGCGGCGGCTCTCCTCCTCCTGCCGGCTCGCGGATATCGTTGACGCACCCGGTCACCCTCGCCAAACCGAGGCCGCGTCGGGCTCGCGGTGCGCCGGCGTTACGCGGGCGATTCTGCTGGACATTGCCACGCGGCGGGTGCGAGTGCTGTGCTGCTCATGTCTTATTTCATTCGTTCTGCTTCATATTTTGCTCGATTTGCTCGATCCTTTGCTCGATCCGTGCCGCAGCTGTTTGAGTAGTGGCGCCCCAAGCTTCTCCGGAAAGATTGAGCCGTGACGTGAGCCAACCTCGCCAGGAGCAGAGGAAGGTCCTATGGTGACCGCCGCACTGGGGGCGCTGGGTCCTCTGCTAGGGAAGCTCGCCGATTTGCTCGCCAGTGAGTGCGGCCGACTCAAAGGGGTCCGCCGTGAGATCCGCTCCCTCAAGGTTGAGCTTGCCGGCATGCATGGTGCGCTCATGAAGTACACCAGGCTAGAGAATCCTGATGAGCATGTGAGGATATGGGTATCGCTGTCGCTGGTCAGGGAGCTGTCCTACGATACGGAGGATTGTTTTGACAAGTTCATCCACCAGCTCGGCGATGGTGGGGGTCCTGACGGCGGATTCAAGGAGTTCTTCCGCAAGACTGCTCGGCGTCTGAAGACGCTTGGAGCTCGGCGTGGGATCGCCAACCAAATCGATGATCTGAAGCTTCGTATCAAGGAGGTGAAGGAACTCAAGACTAGCTACAAGCTGGACGATATTGCTTCTAGCTGCTCTTTTTGCTGAGGAGGCACACCTTGTTGGCATCGACAGTCCAAGAGAAGATCTTGCCAAGTGGATGCTAGAAGAAGAGAACAAGCAGCATCGTCGAGTGTTGTCGGTTGTTGGGTTTGGTGGATTGGGAAAGACAACACTAGCGAATGAAGTCTATCGCAAGATTCAAGGGCATTTTGACTGCCATGCTTTTGTGTCGGTCTCACAAAAGCCAGATACAAAGAAAATCATCAAGGATTTGATTTCGCAGATGTCTCGCAAGGATGAATTCACAAAAGATATGGAGAGCTGGGATGAAAAGAAATCCATTACAAAGCTGAGAGAACTTCTACAAGAAAAAAGGTAATATATGTCTTGCCAATTATTTTCTATGAAATGTGTGTAGTATCATTATTCTAGTTATTAGTTGTTTCAACGATGTAATTTTGATGCGGGTAGAAGGAGCACCATTGCACCACCAGTTGCTCTGTCATTGCATGGTTTACATGCCGATTGGAATTTTACAATTGTTTTTCTTTTCTTTTCTTTTCTTTTCTTTTCTTTTATAGTGCAATTATATTTTTTATCCAAATTGGTTTACACTCCTACTTCCCTGTCTTAGGTATCTTGTCATCATTGATGATATATGGTCCCCATTAGCATGGAAAGCAATCAACTGTGCTTTTCGAGAGAATAAGTCTTCAAGCAGAATTATAACTACAACACGCATATTGGAAGTATCAACGTCTTGTTGTCCAGATCCTGCTGACCAGATCTATGAAATGGCACCTCTAAGTAATCTCCACTCTGAAAGACTATTTCGTAATAGAATCTTTGGCTCAGATGAGCGCTGCCCTGATATGCTTATTGAAGTTTCAAATACTATCTGAAAAAGTGTGGAGGCCTACCATTGGCAATTATCAGTATAACTGGTTTATTAGCTAACAGACCACGTGTCAAAGAAGAGTGGGAGAAGGTGAAAAGATCAATTGGTTATGACTTGCATGGAAACATATTGTCCTTGAGCTATAATGAAAAACATATTGTCCTTGAGCTATAATGATCTTCCACCAAACCTCAAGACTGTCTTGTACACTTGAGTAATTTCCCCGAGGATTATGTGATTGACAGGGAAAGGTTGGTGAGGCAATGGATTGCGGAAGGCTTTATTTCTGAAGAGCGTGGGAGGAGCTATCAACAGGTTGCAGAAAGTTATTTTTACGAGCCTATCAATAAAAGCGTGGTCCAACCAGTGGATATTCGCTATGATGGGAAGGTACGGGCCTGTCGAGTTCATGACATGATGCTTGAACTTATCATTTCAAAATCCATTGAAGAAAATTTCATCACTGTGGTGAACGGCAGTCAAACTGTTTGGGGAAATTCTCAGTGTTCTATTCGACGTTTATCGATCCAGGACATTGACGAGGAGCTTGCGTATGAATTGGCAAGGAAAGATGTAAGCCATGTCCGGTCTCTTATAATAACAGCATCAGGTTGCATCAAACACTTGCCCAGTCTAACAAAGTTTGAAGCTTTACGTGTACTAGATTTTGAAGATTGCCGGGGCGTGGCACAGTATGATATGGATGGTATGGAAAACCTTTTCCAGCTAAAGTACCTAAGCTTTAGGAGAACGGACATACATGAGCTACCATCTGGAATTGTGATGCTACATGATCTAGAGACGTTGGATTTAAGGAGTACAAAAATCAAAGACTTGCCGGCTAGAATTGTTCAGCTCACTAAACTACAACATCTACTCGTTTACACTTACGTACATGAGTGGAAGATACCAATCGGGATTGGGAATATGACAAACTTAAGGGAGATCACAGGCTTTGACATTACCATGAGTTCAGTAGGCGCAGTGAAGGAGCTAGGGAGCCTGGTCAATTTGAAGGTACTCCATGTATGGTTCAAGGTGGAAGGTGCAGAATCTCAACAATGAAAGAGTCATGCAGAGATGTTTCATTCCACACTATGCAAGCTTGGCAGCTACAAACTCCAGTCCGTGCATATATGTGGTGGTACTTCATATCTATTTGAGTTATTAGATTCCTGGCCTCCTCTTCCATCTTGCCTCCAAAGATTTGAGATGGGCACCACCGAGTACTGTTTATCGAAACTGCCAAAGTGGATTACTCCAGATCTCTCCAGTCTTGCATACCTGGACATTAATTTAAATGTAATAACAGAGGAGGTTCTTGGCATACTTGGAGAGCTGTCTGCATTACTTTGTCTGAAACTTTATACCAACACGGTCCATAAAGACAGGCTTGTTTTGCAAGGCAGAGGATTCCGATGTTTGAAGGAGTTCATTTTTCAACCTTCTAGTGAAGGTGCAGGGTCCCTTCTGTTTGAGAAAGGTGCACTGCCAAAGCTTGAGAGGCTTCAGCTGTGGTTTTCTGTATCAATGGCAAAGTCCTATGGGTTCTACTTAGGTATTGAGCACCTCCCATATCTGAAAGTTTTACTAGTTATTCTTCAGAAGCGGGATGCCACATCTTCTGAAGTTGAGGCTGCAGAAGTTGCCATAAGGAATGAAGCAAGTCTCCATCCCAACCATCCCAGATTGACTCTCGAATTAAGAAATGAATAATGACAGGAGGTATGGCTACTTTTACTATTACGATATTCAAATAGTTCATGCTGTCTGCAATCAAGTTAATTGGTTTTTTCCCTTGAATATATGTGTATTTTCTCCACATATTCAAGAAGCTTCTTGACGGGCTGATACTCTTTATCTTTTAGGGAAACTGTACAACTAAAACACAGCTGCGGGTGGTTTAACTGGAATCGTGTCCTGAAGCTACTATTCTCGTTGCCTGAAACTCAAATAAAAGTGGCCTACGTACAGTTGCTATTTGATCTATGATATTCATTTTTATTTTGCCGGGATGACATTCGTTTATTTACTGCAGTTAAGAATTATTACATTAAGAAGATCTCCATCTGTGTGGACCTTTGTCTTCATGTACACCAGTACTACTTGATTGTAACTTAAATATTTAGACAAAAACCCGTCAAGAGTCACTCACGGCGTGAAGAACCTGGTGATATGCAAACGCTTCCGTCTATTCAGCTGGCAACCAGAGTTACATGCTGAAATTCATTCATTGTTTCAGTTAGTTGCAAAATGAGAACTTGTACTGTATAAACTACTCATGTTAAGTATTCACAGCTGAGGTTTCGCTGAGCGCTCTTCACTTTATCATTCAGAATTTCATTATGAGATAGAGCAATTCTGAACCCTGTCATTGTTTATATACTAGGCCTGGTATACCGGCTCCGTTTGATAGCAGAGTATTTTCTAAGTATTTCGAGAATACTATAGTTTTCTTAGAATGCCATAGTATTATTTACTTTGAGGTTTTTAGTTATCACAAAAACATTACTAGTATTAATAGTAGAGTAGATTTACAAAGACAGAGTATTTTCTCTGTTTAAGAAAAACCTGGACCTCTTTTTTTAAACGGAGCGGCCGCACGATCGCTAGCCATTCACAACAGCTCAACTGGCCTCGCCTCGCTCCCACGCTGCTGTGGCCGATGCACTGTGGTCTTCAGTGATGCTCCGTCCAGCGTAGCTCCGCCGCGGATGGTCATGTAACCTGTTACTCTGCATCTGATTAAGTTTTTTTTTTTGGTCATCTAAGCTTCAGAGGACATGTAGCACATTCACAACGTTCCCATGTTAGTCGCATCTAAGAATTTTGGGCATTTAAGCTTTTAGCAATTGTTAGGTTTTTTTTTTTTTTGACAGGCAATAGCAGGAGCTCTGCTTTTTCATTTACAAAGTGTACAGACAAATGGTTACTGAACTTCAGAAAACTTGGCATGTCTCAGAGTCACCTAAGGAAGGGATAAACTAACTAAAAGCTCCCTGAAACAATTTTACATCGTCTCGGGCCAGGGCATCCACAATTTCCAGAGATTTTCTCTTTTCAAAAATTCCACGCCACATAGGCTGCAGTAGTAAACTAGAGGCTTGGGTTTGAGCAGAGCAATATTCTTTCTCCACCACTCCTTGATAGAGGTAGTGTGGGAGCCGTATCGCCGTCAGAGTCCTTGAAATGGTGCCGAACTTCCTTCACAAAGGTCAAAGGGGCACGGCCGATTCAGGAACTTGATCACATAAGGAGCAATGAGCAGAATGTGTCCATCCTCTGGCAAGCAGACAGTCTGCCGTCCAGTTCCGATTTTGTAACAGCAGCCACATGTAGAATCTGATCTTGGTTTCCACCATAATGCGCTAGATGCCGTTGAGGCCCGGTCTCGCAGGCCAAGTCGAGAACTGGACAACATAGTAGGAGGCAGCAGAATAGCGCCCGTCGGCAGTCAGAGTCCATCGTATGTCGTCAGGTTCAATGGATAGATCGAGAAACCATAGATCGAGAAACCTATCTAAGGCAGGCTCGGTAGAAATTCTTTGAAGATCACGCATCCAGCGACCTCCCTCGCAAGCATCACGAACAGAGAGGTTTTTTCCGTGTGGCCAGTTTGTACAGATAAGGAACAAGGAAGTGTGGGACGTCACTTCACCAGCCAGCCAACTGGTAGTATGTTTGTGAGTAGTTGTTACTGTTGCCTTACTTCTCCATATGCTATTTTTCTGCAGACTCCTACTGTGGCATGCTCCACTTAGATGTATTCTGCATATGCTATCTAAATTACAATGGGATCATGTGAAAGGCCAACCAAATCGAATCCAGCATCTTTGTGTACACTATGGGGCTGCCCGATGCGGCCCAGGATAAAATCGACAAGGAGTCCTCAGCCGGCCCACGAAACCGCAAGTCGACGTGGTGAGAGGCGGGCACCCCTATTTATCACTTTAAGCGAGCACATGGGGATGCCTCGCGTCGGGGACAACCCAGATGAGCCGGCCCAGCCAAGCGGAAGGACACGGCCAATTTTTTCTTCTTTTTCCGTTCTTATTTTTTGTTCTTTTATACTTTAAAATATTCTACGTATATATAAAAAAACACTCTTCAAAAACACATTTGAAAAATATTGAACAAGTATTCGAAAATGTTAAATAAGCATTAAAATGTTGAACAAGTATTTGACAAATGTTGAACAAGTATTTAAAATTGCTGGACGAGTATTTAAAAAAATGTCGAACAAGTATTTGGTAAATGTTGAATAAGTATTTAGAAAATGTTAAATAAGTATTAAAACTGTCGAACAAGTATTTGAAAATGTTGAACAAGTATCTGAAAACTGTTGAATAACTACTAAAAAAGTTTAATAAATATTTGAAAAATGTTGAATAAATATTAAAAATGCTGAACAAGTATTAAAAAATGTTGAACGATTATTTGAAAAATGTTGAACAAGTATTTAAAATGTATTGAAATAAGTATTAAAATGTTTAACAAGTATTTTAAAATGTTGAATAAGCATCCAGACAATGTTGAACATGTAAACAAAAAATGTTGATTGTTGATTAAAAATGTTTTTTTGACACATACAAAAATGTAGAGTGAAAACGAAAAACAACATAAGAAAAAACAAAAACATAAACAAAAAAAGAGAAGAAAAAATAAAACTAAAAAGAAATGGAGAAGAAAAAAGAAAACAAAGAATGTAGAATGAAAAAACCATGAAAAAAACAAAGAGAAACCAAAAGGAAAATGAATTATAATAACGAAAAAAGAAAAGCCAGAGAAACATAATAAAACCAAACAAAAAAGAAAGAAACAAAAAAATGTTGAATAAGTATTTGTAAAATGTTGACTAAAGATTAAAAATGTTGCACGAGTATTTAAAAATATTGGATAATTATTTGAAAAGTTGAACAAGTATTTGAAAAATGTTGAATAAGTATTAAGAAATGTTTAATTAGTATTTAGAAAAGTTAAACATGTATTTGAAAAATGTTGAATAAGTATTAAAAAAGTTGATGAAGTATTTTAAAAATGTTGAATGAGTACTAAAAAATGTTGAAAAAGTATTTGAAAAATATTAAAATGTTGATTAAGCATTCGGACTATGTTGAACGTGTAAAAAAAATATTTGATCGCTTATTAATTTTTTTCCGATACATACAAGAATGTAGAGTGAAAATGAAAACAAACATAAGAAGAAATCAAAAAGAAAAACAAAAAATAGAAAAGAAAATGGAAACCAAGCAAAAATGACAACAACAAACAAAACAAATAATGTAGAATGAAAAAACCTTGAAAAACAAAAAGAGACCAAATAAAAATGAATTATAATAACAAAAAATGGAAAGCTGGAGAAAAATAATAAAGCCAAAGAAAAAAGAAAGAAACAAAAAAAGAAGAAAATGAGAATAAAAAAACCTCTAGTGTTTTACCTCAAGTAATGTCCGACTCTTGTAGGAACACGAACCCAAGAGTGACGAGATGGGATCAAGCAGCGGCGGAGGGAGGAAAAATTAGGTTTAGGTTTAGGTGGTGTGCGGGGGCGAATTGAGGAGCAACCGAGAGAGGGGTTTATCGAGCAGGGATGTGAAGGTCGTGTGATTTGGGTTGGGGGCCGGTGCGCTGGGGCTGCGCCGGTCGTTTAGTCGAGGCTGGATCAGTGGATGTGTAGAAATTGGTGGATCAATGGATATGCTATGCATTTTGACGTGTATGATGGGGTTCGGGTACTACTGAAACGAGTTTGAACCCAAAAAGCATGCGGGTCTTGTCCAAGGGATAGTCCATGAGAGAATTCCTTATTTAACACTGGCTTAAATTCTTTTGCTCTATTTAACAACGGAAAACCTTTTCTTCCTTATCTAACAACAATGCTAAAATTTGTTCCCTTTGTGACACTTCCGTCTATTTTGAGTACTAACGGTGTTAAATGGCACATGAAAAGACGGTCTTACCCCTAATGCAAGTTGTGACCAAAATCATTCACGTGGGGAGCAATAACTTTTACCTGCTATTAATTGCAAAATTGGGCAGAACTTTCCTTGTAAACATGCAATTCTGGACAATTTTTATTTTGAAATTTAATTCAAAATTGGGCAAAACCTCTGACACAATTCATATATACATTGTCAACACACACCTTTCAAATTTGCCAATGGCATGAGGCATATACATCCAGACTCACATCCATGTACACATATATGACTCACATACATCATACGTATACATCATATTAGCAACCCAAAAGTGGCTCACATCATACCCAGGTTCACATACATTACTCTAAGTCCACACAACATGACATGAGCAGCAACAAAAGTGTCTTTAAGTGAAATAAATTGGATGGAGTTCACAAGCTGAGCCATCTTTTGCTTCTTGTGCCCATTACAGGGCTAGTTGGGTAAGTTTTTTTTGCTTCTAGTGCCCATAGCAGGGCTGTCAAATGGCACCATCGGATTGTTTTGATCCTTTTTGTTGGGGAACGTAGTAATTTCAAAAAAATTCGTACGCACACGCAAGATCATGGTGATGTATAGCAACGAGAGGGGAGAGTGTTGTCCATGTACCCTCGTAGACCGAAAGCGGAAGCGTTAGCACAACATGGTTGATGTAGTCGTACGTCTTCACGATCCGACCGATCCAAGTACCGAATGTA
Source organism: Triticum turgidum subsp. durum (assembly GCA_900231445.1). Lineage (NCBI taxonomy): Eukaryota > Viridiplantae > Streptophyta > Magnoliopsida > Poales > Poaceae > Triticum > Triticum turgidum. The sequence goes on along the minus strand of LT934112.1, from coordinate 24,106,860 downwards.
CGGCACCTCCGAGTTCAGCACACGTTCAACTCGATGACGTCCCACGAACTCCGATCCAGCAGAGATTTGCGGGAGAGTTCCGTCAGCACGACGGCGTGATGACGATGTTGATGATGCTACCGACGCAAGGCTTCACCTAAGCAACACTACAATATTACCTAGGTGGAATATGGTGGAGGGGGCACCGCACACGGCTGGGAGGGATCAACAGATCAACTTGTGTCTAGAGGTGCCCCCTGCCCCCGTATATAAAGGAGGAGAGGAGGGGAGGGGCCGGCCCTCTCTATGGCGCGCCCTGGGGAGTCCTACTCCCACCGAGAGTAGGATTCCCCCCTTTCCGTGTAGTAGGAGTAGGAGTCAAGGTAAGGGAAGAGAGGAGAGAAGGAAGGAGGGGGCGCAACCCCTCCCCCTAGTCCAATTCGGACTAGGCCTTGGGGGAGGGCGCAGCCTCCCCTCTCTCTTTCCCCTAAAGCCCAATAAGGCCCATATACTCCCCGGCGAATTCCTGTAACTCTCCAGTACTCCGATAAATACCCGAATCACTCGGAATCTTTCCGATGTCCGAATATAGTCGTCCAATATATCGATCCTTATGTATCGACCATTTTGAGACTCCTCGTCATGTCCCCGATCTCGTCCGAGACTCCGAACTACCTTTGGTACATCAAAACACATAACTCATAATATAAATCGTCACCGAATGTTAAGCGTGCGGATCCTACGGGTTCGAGAACTATGTAGACATGACCGAGACACGTCTCCGGTCAATAACCAATAGCGGAACCTGGATGCTCATATTGGCTCCTACATATTCTACGAAGATCTTTATCGGTCAAACCGCATAACAACATACGTTGTTCCCTTTGTCATCGGTATGTTACTTGCCCGAGATTCAATCGTCGGTATCTCAATACCTAGTTCAATCTCGTTACCGGCAAGTCTCTTTACTCGTTCCGTAATGTATCATGCCTCAACTAACTCATTAGTCACAATGCTTGCAAGGCTTATAGTGATGTGCGTTACCGAGAGGGCCCAGAGATACCTCTCCGATAATCAGAGTGACAAATCCTAATCTCGAAATACGCCAACTCAACAAGTACCTTTGGAGACACCTGTAGAGCACCTTTATAATCACCCAGTTACGTTGTGACGTTTGGTAGCACACAAAGTGTTCCTCCGGGAGTTGCATAATCTCATAGTCACAGGAATATGTATAAGTCATGAAGAAAGCAATAGCAACATACTAAACGATCAAGTGCTAAGCTAACGGAATGGGTCAAGTCAATCACATCATTATCTAATGATATGATCCTGTTAATAAAATGACAACTCATGTCTATGGCTAGGAAACTTAACCATCTTTGATTCGACGAGCTAGTCAAGTAGAGGCATAATAGTGACACTATGTTTGTCTATGTATTCACACATGTATTATGTTTCCGGTTAATACAATTCTAGCATGAATAATAAACATTTAACATGAAATAAGGAAATAAACAATAACTTTATTATTGCCTCTAGGGCATATTTCCTTCAGTCTCCCACTTGCACTAGAGTCAATAATCTAGTTCACATCATCATGTGATTTAACACCAATATTCATATCTGTATATGATTAACACCCATAGTTCACATCGTCATGTGACCAACACCCAAAGGGTTTACTAGAGTCAATAATCTAGTTCACATTTCTATGTGATTAACACCCAAAGAGTACTAAGGTATGATCATATTTTGCTCATGAGAGAAGTTTAGTCAACGGGTCTGTCACATTCAGAGCCGTATGTATTTTGCAAATATTCTATGTCTACAATGCTCTGCACGGAGCTACTCTAGCTAATTGATTCCACTTTCAATATGTATCCAGATTGAGACTTAGAGTCATCTGGATCGGTGTAAAAGCTTGCATCGACGTAACTCTTTACGACGAACTCTTTATCACCTCCATAATCGAGAAACATTCCTTAGTCCTCACTAAGGATATTCTTGACCACTGTCCGGTGATCTACTCTTAGATCAAAATTGTACTCCCCTGCCAAAATCAGAGCAAGGTATACAATAGGTCTGGTACACTACATAGCATACTTTATAGAACCTTTGTCTGAGGCATAGGGAATGACTTTTCATTCTCTTTCTATTTTCTGCCATAGTCGGGTTTTGAGTCTTACTCAACTTCACACCTTGCAACACAGACAAGAACTCTTTCTTTGACTGTTCCATTTTGAACTACTTCAAAAACTTGTCAAGGTATGTACTCATTGAAAATCTTACCAAACGTGTTGATCTACCTCAACAGATCTTGATGCTCAATATGTAAGTAGCTTCACCAAGGTCTTTCTTTGAAAAACTCCTTTCAAATACTCCTTTATGCTTTCCAGAAGATTCTACATTATTTCTGATCAACAATATGTCATTCATATATACTTTATCAGAAATGTTGTAGTGCTCCCACTCACTTTCCTGTAAATACAGGCTTCACCACAAGTCTGTATAAAACTATATGCTTTGATCAACTCATCAAACCGTATATTCCAACTCCAAGATGCTTGCACCAGTTCATAGATGGATCACTGGAGCTTGTATACTTTGTTAGCACCTTTAGGATTGACAAAACCTTCCGGTTGTATCATATACAACTCTTCTTTAATAAATCCATTAAGGAATGTAGTTTTGACATCCATTTACCAGATTTCATAAATGTGGCAATTGCTAACATGATTCGGATAGATTTAAGCATCGATACGAGTGACAAAATCTCATCATATTCAACACCTTGAACTTGTCGAAAAACATTTTGCGACAAGTCGAGCTTTGTAGATAGTAACACTACTATCATCGTCTGTATTCCTCTTGAAGATCCATTTATTTTCTATGGCTTGCCGATCATCGGGCAAGTCCACCGAAGTCCACACTTTGTTCTCATACATGGATCCCATCTAAGATTTCATGGCCTTCAAGCCATTTCGCGGAATCTGGGCTCATCATTGCTTCCTTATAGTTCGTAGGTTCATCATGGTCTAGTAACATGACTTCCAGAACAGGATTACCGTACCACTCTGGTGTGGACTGTACTTTGGAAGACCTACGAGGTTCTGTAATAACTTAATCTGAAGTTTCATGATCATCATCATTAGCTTCCTCACTAATTGGTGTAGGAATCACTGGAACTGATTTCTATGATTAACTACTTTCCAATTCGGGAGAAGGTACAATTACCTTATCAAGTTCTACTTTCCTCCCACTGACTTCTTTCGAGAGAAACTCCTTCTATAGAAAGGATCCATCTTAGCAACGAATATCTTGCCTTCGGATCTGTGATAGAAGGTGTACCCAACAGTTTCCTTTGGGTATTCTATGAAGACGCACTTCTCCGTTTTGGGTTCGAGCTTATCAGGTTGAAACTTTTTCACATAAGCATCGCAGCCCCAAACTTTAAGAAACGTCAACTTTGGTTTCTTGCCAAACCATAGTTCATAAGGCGTCATCTCAATGGATTTTGATGGTGCCCTATTTAAAGTGAATGCAGCCGTCTCTAATGCATAACCCCAAAACGATAGTGGTAAATTGGTAAGATACATCATAGATCGCACCATATCCAATGAAGTGCGGTTACGACGTTCGGACACACCATTATGCTGTGGTGTTCCATGTGGCGTGAGCTGTGAAACTATTCCACATTGTTTTTAAATGAAGGCCGAACTCGTAATTCAAATATTTTTCTCCATGATCAGATCGTAGAAACTTTATTTTCTTGTTACGATGATTCTCCACTTCACTCTGAAATTCTTTGAACTTTTCAAATGTTTTAGACTTGTGTTTCATTAAGCAGACATACTCATATCTGCTCAAATCATCTATGAAGGTCAGAAAATAACGATAGCCGCCACGAGCATCAACACTCATTGGACCGCATACATCGGCATGTATTATTTCCAACAAGTCAGTAGCTCGTTCCATTGTTCCGGAGAACAGAGTTTTAGTCATCTTGCCCAACAGGCACGGTTCGCAAGCATCAAATGATTCATAACCAAGTGATTCCAAAAATCCATCTTTATGGAGTTTCTTCATGCGCTTTACACCGATATGACCCAAACGGCAGTGCCACAAACAATTTGCACTATTTTTATTAACTTTGCATCTTTTGGCATCAATATTATGGATATGTGTATCACTACGATCGAGATCCAACAAACTATTTTCATTGGGTGTATGACCATCGAAGGTTTTATTCATGTAAACAGAACAACAATTATTCTCTGACTTTAAATGAATAACCGTATTGCAATAAACATGATCAAATCATATTCATGCTCAACACAAACGCCAAATAACATTTATTTAGGTTTAACACTAATCCCGAAAGTATAGGGAGTGTGCGATGATGATTATATCAATCTTGAAACCACTTCCAACACACATCGTCACTTCACCCTGAACTAGTCTCTGTTTATTTTGTAACTCCTATTTCGAGTTACTAATCTTAGCAACTAAACAAGTATCAAATACCCAGGGGTTACTATACACACTAGTAAGGTACATATCAATAACCTGTATATCAAATATACCCTTGTCCACTTTGCCATCCTTCTTATCTACCAAATATTCAGGGTATTTTCGCTTCTAGTGACCATTTCCTTTGTAGTAGAAGGACTCAGTTTCAGGCTTTGGTCCATCTTTCGGCTCCTTCACCGAAGTAACAACTTGCTTGCCATTCTGCTTGAAGTTCCCTTTCTTTCCCTTTGCCCTTTTCTTGAAACTAGTGGTCTTGTCAGTCATCAACACTTGATGCGCTTTCTTGATTTCTACCTTCGTTGATTTCAGCATCACGAAGAGCTCGGAAATCGTTTTCGTCATCCCTTGCATACTATAGTTCATCATGAAGTTCCAGTAACTTGGTGGTGGTGACTAGAGAACTCTGTCAATCACTATCTTATCTGGGTATTTGCTTGAAAGATTAACTTCAACTCTTGGAACATCTCATATGGTCCATGACGTTCAAAACGTCTTTGTAGTCCCGATTCTATGGCGTAAAGCATGGTGCACTAAACTATCAAGTAGTCATCATATTGAGATAGCCAAACGTTCATAACGTCTGCGTTTGCTCCTGCATTAGGTCTGTCACCTAGCGGTGCATCATGTACATAATGCTTCTGTGCAGCAATGAGGATAAACCTCAGATCATGGACCTAGTCCGTATCATTGCTACTATCATTTTACAACTTATTTTACTCTAGGAACATATCAAAAAAATAAAGGGAAGCAACAACGCGAGCTATTGATCTACAACATTATTTGCAAAATACTATCAGGACTAAGTTCATGATAAATTAAAGTTCAATTAATCATATTACTTAAGAACTCCCACATATATAGACATCCCTTTAATCATCTAAGCGATCACGTGATCCAAATCAACTAAACCATGTCCGATCATCACGTGAGATGGAGTAGTTTTCAATGGTGAACATCACTATGTTGATCATATCTACTATATGATTCACGCTCAACCTTTCGGTCTCTAGTGTTCCGAGGCCATATCTGCATATGCTAGGCTCGTCAAGTTTAACCCGAGTATTCTACATGTGCAAAATTGTCTTACACCCGTTGTATTTGAACAAAGAGCTTATCACACCCGATCATCACGTGGTGTCTCGAAATGAAGAACTTTCGCAACGGTGCATACTCAGGGAGAACACTTATAACTTGAAATTTAGTGAGAGATCATCTTATAATGCTACCGCTGAACTAAGCAAAATAAGATGTATAAAAGATAAACATCACATGCAATCAAAATGTGTGACATGATATGGCCATCATCATCTTGTGCCTTTGATCTCCATCTCCAAAGCATAGTCATGATCTCCATCGTCACCGGCATGACACCATGATCTCCATCATCTTGATATATATCAATGCGTCATCACATGGTCGTCTCGCCAACTATTGCTCTTGCAACTATTGCTATCGCATAGCGATAAAGTAAAGCAATTATTTGGCGCTTGCATCTTATGCAATAAAGAGACAACCATAAGTTCTGCCGATTGCCGATAACTTCAACAAAACATGATCATCTCATACAACAACTTATATCTCATCACGTCTTGACCATATCACATCGCAACATGCCTGCAAAAACAAGTTAGACGTCCTCTACTTTGTTGTTGCAAATTTTACGTGGCTGCTACGGGCTGAGCAAGAACCATTCTTACCTACGCATCAAAACCACAACGATATTTCGTCAAGTGAGTGTTGTTTTAACATTTTCAAGGACCGGGCGTAGCCACACTCGGTTCAACTAAAGTTGGAGAAACTGACCCCCGCCATCCACCTATGTGCAAAGCACGTCGGTAGAACCAGTCTCGCGTAAGCGTACGCGTAATGTCGGTCCGAGCCGCTTCATCCAACAATACCGCCGAACCAAAGTATGACATGCTGGTAAGCAGTATGACTTGTATCGCCCACAACTCACTTGTGTTCTACTCTTGCATATAACATCTATGCATAAACCTGGCTCGGATGCCACTGTTGGGGAACGTAGTAATTTCAAAAAAAATCCTACGCACACGCAAGATCATGGTGATGTATAGCAACAAGAGAGGAGAGTGTTGCCCACGTACCCTCATAGACCGAAAGCGGAAGCGTTAGCACAACATGGTTGATGTAGTCGTACGTCTTCACGATCCGACCGATCCAAGTACCGAATGTACGGCACCTCCAAGTTCAGCACACGTTCATCTCGATGACGTCCCATGAACTCCGATCCAGCAGAGATTTGTGGGAGAGTTCCGTCAGCACGACGGCGTAATGACAGTGCTGATTATGCTACCGACGCAGGGCTTCGCCTAAGCACTGCTACGATATTACCGACGTGGAATATGGTGGAGGGGGGCACCGCACACGGCTGAGAGAGATCAACAGATCAACTTGTGTCTAGAGGTGCCCCCTGCCCCCGTATATAAAGGAGGAGAGGAGGGGAGGGGCCGGCCCTCTCTATGGCGCGCCCTGGGGAGTCCTACTCCCACCGGGAGTAGGATTCCCCCCTTTCCATGTAGTAGGAGTAGGAGTCAAGGTAAGGGAAGAGAGGAGAGAAGGAAGGAGGAGGCGCAGCCCCTCCCCCTAGTCCAATTCGGACTAGGCCTTGGGGGCGCGCAGCCTCCCCTCTCTCTTTTCCCTAAAGCCCAATAAGGCTCACATACTCCCTGGCAAATTCCCGTAACTCTCCGGTACTCCGATAAATACCCGAATCACTCGGAACCTTTCCGATGTCCGAATATAGTCGTCCAAAATATCGATCTTTACGTCTCGACCATTTCGAGACTCCTCGTCATGTCCCTGATCTTACCCGGGACTCCGAACTACCTTTGGTACATCAAAACACATAATTCATAATATAAACCATCACCGAATGTTAAGCGTGCGGACCCTACGGGTTCCGGAAATATGTAGACATTGAAGGAAATATGCCCTAGAGGCAATAATAAAGTTATTATTTATTTCCTTGTATCATGATAAATGTTTATTATTCATGCTAGAATTGTATTAACCGGAAACATGATACATGTGTGAATACATAGACAAACTTAATGTCACTAGTATGCCTCTACTTGACTAGCTCATTAATCAAAGATGGTTATGTTTCCTAACCATAGACATGAGTTGTCATTTGATTAACGGGATCACATCATTAGGAGATTGATGTGATTTACTTGACCCATTCCGTTAGCTTAGCAGTTGATCGTTTAGTATATTGCTATTGCTTTCTTCATGACTTATACATGTTCCTACAACTATGAGATTATGTAACTCTCGTTCTTCGGAGGAACACTTTGTGTGCTACCAAACGTCACAACGTAACTGGCTGATTATAAAGGAGCTCTACAGGTGTCTCCAAAGGTACATGTTGAGTTGGCGTATTTCGAGATTAGGTTTTGTCACTCCGATTGTCGGAGAGGTATCTCTGTGCCCTCTCGGTAATGCACATCACTATAAGCCTTGCAAGCAATGTAGCTAATGAGTTAGTTACGGAATGATTCATTACATAACAAGTAAATAGACTTGCCGGTAACGAGATTGAACTAGGTATTGAGATACCGACAATCGAATCTCGGGCAAGTAACATACCGATGACAAAGGGAACAACGTATGTTGTTATGCGGTTTGACCGATAAAGATCTTCGTAGAATATGTAGGAGCCAGTATGAGCATCCAGGTTCCGCTATTGGTTATTGACCGGAAACGTGTCTCGGTCATGTCTACATAGTTCTCGAACCCGTAGGGTCCGCACACTTAAAGTTTCGATGACAGTTATATTATGAGTTTATGAGTTTTGATGTATCGGAGGTTGTTCGGAGTCCCGGATGTGATCATAGACATGACGAGGAGTCTCGAAATGGTCGAGACATGAAGATTGATATATTGGAAGCCTATATTTGGATATCGGAAGTGTTCCGGGTGAAATCGGGATTTTACCGGAGTACCGAGGGGTTACCGGACCCCCCCTGGGGCTTAATGGGCCATAGTGGACCTTTTAGTGGAGAAGAGGAGAGGAGGCCAGGGCTGGGCCGCGCTCCCCTCCCCCTAGACCGAATAGGACAGGGAAAGGGGGGGGGGGCGCGCCTCCTCCCTGGCCGGCCGCCCCCTCCCCCCTTGCTCCTTTATATACGGGGGCAGGGGGGCACCTCTAGAGACATAACAACAGATCATTGATCTCTTAGCTGTGTGCGGTGCCCCCTCCACCATAGTCCTCCTTGATAATATTGTAGCGGCGCTTAAGCGAAGCCCTGCGATGGTAGAACATCAACATCGTCACCATGCCGTGCTGATGGAACTCTCCCTAGACACTCGACTGGATCGGAGTTCGAGGGACGTCATCGAGCTGAACGTGTGCTAGAACCCGGAGGTGTCGTGATTTCGGTGCTTGATTGGTCGGGCCGTGAAGACGTACGACTACATCAACCGCCTTGTTCCAACACTTCCGCTTTCGGTCTACGAGGGTACGTGGACAATACTCTCCCCTCTTGTTGCTATGTATCACCATGATCTTGCGTGTGCGTAGGATTTTTTCTGAAATTACTACGTTCCCCAACAGTGGCATCCGAGCCTGGTTTTATGCGTAGATGTTATATGCACGAGTAGAACACAAGTGAGTTGTGGGCGATACAAGTCATACTGCTTACCAGCATGTCATACTTTGGTTCGGCGGTATTGTTGGATGAAACGGCCCGGACCGAGATTACGCGTCCGCTTACGCGAGACTTGTTCTACCGACGTGCTTTGCACACAGGTGGTTAGCGGGTGTCAATTTCTCCAACTTTTGTTGAACCGAGTGTGGCTACGCCCGGTCCTTGAGAAGGTTAAAACATCACTAACTTGACAAACTATCGTTGTGGTTTTGATGCGTAGGTAAGAATGGTTCTTGCTCAGCTCGTAGCAGCCACGTAAAACATGCAACAACAAAGTAGAGGACGTCTAACTTGTTTTTGCAGGGCATGTTGTGATGTGATATGGTCAAGACGTGATGCTATATTTTATTGTATGAGATGATCATGTTTTGTAACCGAGTTATCGGCAACTGGCAGGAGCGATATGGTTGTCGCTTTATTGTATGCAATGCAATCGCCCTGTAATTGATTTACTTTATCACTAAGCGGTAGCGATAGTCGTAGAAGCAATAGTTGGCGAGACGACAACGATGCTACGATGGAGATCAAGGTGTCGTGCCGGTGACGATGGTGATCATGACGGTGCTTCGGAGATGGAGATCACAAGCACAAGATGATGATGGCCATATCATATCACTTATATTGATTGCATTTGATGTTTATCTTTTATGCATCTTATCTTGCTTTGATTAACGGTAGCATTATAAGACGATCTCTCACTAAATTTCAAGATAAAAGTGTTCTCCCTGAGTATGCACCATTGCCATAGTTCGTCGTGCCCAGGCACCACATGATGATCGGGTGTGATAAGCTCTACGTCCATCTACAACGGGTGCAAGCCAGTTTTGCACACGCAGAATACTCAGGTTAAACTTGACGGGCCTAGCATATGCAGACATGGCCTCGAAACACTGAGACCGAAAGGTCGAGCGTGAATCATATAGTAGATATGATCAACATAGTGATGTTCACCATTGAAAGCTACTCCATTTCATGTGATGATCGGTTATGGTTTAGTTGATTTGGATCACGTGATCACTTATATGATTAGAGAGGTATGTGTATCTAAGTGGGAGTTCTTAAGTAATATGATTAATTGAACTTAAATTTATCATGAACTTAGTACTTGATAGTATTTTGCTTGTCTATGTTTGTTGTAGATAGATGGCTCGTGCTGTTGTTCCGTTGAATTTTAATGCGTTCCTTGAGAAAGCAAAGTTGAAAGATGATGGTAGCAATTACATGGACTGGGTCCGTAACTTGAGGATTATCCTCATTGCTGCACAGAAGAATTACGTCCTGGAAGCACTGCTAGGTGCCAAACCTGCTGCAGGAGCAACACCAGATGTTATGAACGTCTGGCAGAGCAAAGCTGATGAATACTCGATAGTTCAGTGTGCCATGCTTTACGGCTTAGAACCGGGACTTCAACGACGTTTTGAACGTCATGGAGCATATGAGATGTTCCAGGAGTTGAAGTTAATATTTCAAGCAAATGCCCATATTGAGAGATATGAAGTCTCCAATAAGTTCTACAGCTCCAAGATGGAGGGGAATAGTTCTGTCAGTGAGCATATACTCATAATGCCTGGGTATAACAATCACTTGATTCAACTGGGAGTTAATCTTCCGGATGATAGCGTCATTGACAGAATTCTTCAATCACTACCACCAAGCTACAAGAGCTTTGTGATGAACTATAATATGCAAGGGATGGAAAATACAATTCTTGAGCTCTTCGCGATGCTAAAGGCTGCGGGGGTAGAAATCAAGAAGGAGCATCAAGTGTTAATGGTCAATAAGACCACCAGTTTCAAGATAAAGGGCAAAGGGAAGAAGAAGGGGAACTTCAAGAAGAACAGCAAACAAGTTGCTACTCAAGAGAAGAAACCCAAATCTAGACCTAAGCCTGAGACTGAGTGCTTCTATTGCAAGCAGACTCGTCAATGGAAGCGAAACTGCCCCAAGTATTTGGCGGATAAGAAGGATGGCAAGGTGAACAAAGGTATATGTGATATACATGTTATTGATGTGTACCTTACTAATGCTCGCAGTAGCACCTGGGTATTTGATACTAGTTCTGTTGCTAATATTTGCAACTCGAAACAGGGACTACGGATTAAGCGAAGATTGGCTAAGGACGAGGTGACGATGCACGTGGCAAATGGTTCCAACGTTGGTTTTAGACCTGAATAATTGTTATTTGGTGCCAGCGTTGAGCATGAACATTATATCTGGATCTTCTTTAATGCGGGATGGTTATTCACTTAAATCAGATAATAATGGTTGTTCTATTTATATGAGTAATATCTTTTATGGTCATGCACCCTTAAAGAGTGGTCTATTTTAATAAATCTCGATAGTAGTGATACACATATTCATAATGTTGAAGCCAAAAGATGAAGAGTTGATATGAGAGTGCAACTTATTTGTGGCACTGCCGTTTGGGTCATATTGGTGTAAAGCGCATGAAAAACTCCATACTGATGGACTTCTGGAATCACTTGATTATGAATCACTTGGTACTTGCGAACCGTGCCTCGTGGGCAAGATGACTAAAACACCATTCTCCGGAACTATGGAGCGAGCAACTGATTTGTTAGAAATCATACATACTAATGTGTGTGGTCCAATGAATATTGAGGCTCGCGGCGGGTATCGTTATTTTCTCACCTTCACAGATGATTTGAGCAGATATGGGTATATCTACTTAATGAAACACAAGTCTGAAACATTTGAAAAGTTCAAAGAATTACAGAGTGAAGTGGAAAATCATCGTAACAAGAAAATAAAGTTTCTACGCACTACAAGAAATATGTCAACTTGTGACCTTGACTATTGGTCACTGAATGGTCATAGTTTTTCATTTGCGACCTTTTTTTGACCAAAAACAGAAGGTCAAAAGCTGGCGGTCATAAACTGAAATTAACGACCTTCTCTGTGAGAAGGTCGTAGACGTTTACGACCAAAATATTCCTACTGTTTTGTTTTGGTCACTAGCAGCCTCCGCAGGCCACGTAGGCATCCGACGTGGCAATCTGATGTGGCACAAGAATCAGCCCGGTCCAATTCGGCGTTTTACATGGGCCTAGCCCAACAATTCGGCCTTTCTATATTTTTTCCCTATGCTTTTATTAGCTACATGGGCCTGGACCAAGAATGTGGCTTTTTTATTTTCTAGGCCATGGCCTTTTTTATTTTATATTTTCCAAAAGATGAGCCCACTAGTGAGATGGGACCCAGTTGCCAGGTTCTAACAAGTGGGTCCTAGTTGTCACTGTTATATTCTTCAGATCTCAATTTTCCAGTAAATAAATAACAATATTTAAACCCAAACAGAGAGAAGACAAAATGCTTCAAACAGAGCACGACTAATCAGGAAAAATATGGTACACATCACAAATACAATCAGAAAGAGCCAAACTTGGAACATTATTACAATCAAACTTGTTCATCCTGGTAACACAGCAAGGATGGTTCATCCTGGTAACACATTATTACAGAAAAATATAGTTCACATCAAGTTTACAATAGAAAAAATGTTCACATCAGGAAACGCAACTATCACAGTATAACTAGCTCCAATGCTTCTCCCAACTTGTTCATCCTGGACCTCACGACAAAACATGAATGAAGGCCAGCATTTGCAAGTTATCAAGAAAAATGGTTAGAACAAGCAAAATGCTACATTTTTACCATTTAAGCATAGAAGAACAGGGTCAACAACATTTCGATCTTTGAAAATGAACCAGGATTTCAATCTTTGAACAGCAAAAAATTGATACAGTAGATCATTTGCGGTTTAAAACAACCCCTAAGGAGAGACATGTTGACACATTCATTTGGCAACATCTGTAAAAATTGAACCTCATAAACATGCAATGTGGAATTTGTATCTCAAAGAAGTATACATACTTATCAGGTTTAATTAGCACATAAACATACAATGTGGAATTTGTATCTCAAAGAAGTATACATACTTATCAGGTTTAATTAGCACACAGAAGCCAAATGTTAGTAGCTCATGATTAGTACACAAGACAGGATTCAGCAAAGTAAACAAGAAGATGGCTACAGTACAAAACTAAGCTCATCACACAGAATAAAATGATATTAAAAGTAAGCTCAGCATAAGCATATGAGTTTTTTTTGGCCCCACCAGATCAAACATAGCAATGCCAATGTGAAAAGTTTCAGCATTATTGCCATATGTTTCCTTGGAATCATACTACTCAGAGAAGGGTTCAGCATTAAGTCTGAACTAGCCTTAAATGGTGGAGTACATATTTCCTGCTGTACTATTGGACGTTGATGGTGTTCCCTTCTTTTACAAAGGAGGACCCAACATGCAGTGGCTACATAAACAAGAAGTGTCAGCTTAAGTTGCAACCAGGAATAGAAACACTTGCAAAAATTCGGGCACTTGGGGTTTGGCAGGAGTACTACCTTGTGGATGTCGCCCATGAAGTTTGAGAGGAACAAGAGCACTTCGGTCAGGTTATCTACAGTATTCCATGCATAAAAACATGGCATCTTCAGTACTAATTCAGTCAACCAAAATAGATGTGCTGAAGTTCGTATGATGTAACTGAACATTACGTTGGCCAAAAGATTTAGAAGATGGTGATGGCGATGATGATCCCTAGGTGAGGAGTTGGGAGGTGTAGTTGTTGATGGCACCAGCAACGCAGTGGACCTTGACGCCCTCCTCGTCCTTGCAGTCCCCTGAGACAACACACAAACCATTATGCTACAGTCAGTTTCAGTCCAATAAAACAAAGTGTTGGTTAATTGCTAAGTACTGTTGTAGTAGTAGTTGCAGACGTTGTCGGGGACGTCGATGAAGTGGAGAGGCGCCGGCTAGTAGTACCTGAACCTGACCTTGTCGGCCCAGGAAGAGAGGCTGCTCAGGTTGCCGCCGGCGCCCGACGACAACAGCTCGTTCACTGCCTTCGCCGCTGCATCGCTCAGCCGGCCTTCCAAGGGAGCAGCATGGTGCATCGTGGTGCCTTCATCTGGAGTCGCACACTACTAGGAAAAAGGCTACTAGCAGTGCGGGTACCCGCGCTACTAGTATCGCGCTACAACTAATAGTTAGTAGTAGCGCGGGGTAAACCCGCGCTACTACTAACATTTTACTAGTAGTGCGGATGTCACCCGCGCTACTACTAACGGAATAGTAGTACCGTGTCTATCGTACCACACGCTACTAGTATCCTAAATACTAGTAGCGCTCCATTTCACCCCACGCTACTACTAACTACTAAGGAATTAAAAAAATAAAATCCATCAATTCCATTTTATGCATACAATTCTAACAACTAAAACAAGCCCAGATTTGTAATAAACCAGTATCATTACATATCATTCCAAATCGAAGATTTATAGTAAACTAGGAGCATTAGAGCATATCCATACATCTACACTTATTGCCTAATCACTTATTCCCAGCTAGTGTAAACATAGTTGAAAGCAAACAAAAATGCATAAAAACACCAAACAGTGGCATTCTATCCCTCCAAATGATTTGCTCCCTCTCCATCCTTGCAATCATCTTCTTCTCCCTTATGTGCTTCTCCCATTTATGAATCCGAGATTTCTGTAAAGAGCAAAGAACAAATAAAATTAAATTTCAGCAGACATATATTTCCTTGCATGTTGTGATGTACAGTAGATACGGGAATAAATATACAAAGACAAAAAAGTGAGTGATTTCTATTAACAAGAGATCGCCTATGTAATAGCTACAAACAAATGAAATTAATGTCTAGATAATATATATTGCCAACCAAGCCTAGATGAACTATATAATGCCAGGTAATAGGACATATCTAATTTTCACATTAATTACCTTTAGTTTTCTTCAAAACTAAATACACTTAAACTTAGATCATTTCATATAGATGTTCAAAGGATAATACGGCTAAAAGAATCCAATTTCTTTGTTTTTTTTGAAGTAGTTTAAAAGGAAAGCATTAACACATAATAGAAATGACTATCTGCCATAGGGTGATGCTGGACAGCTAAAAAGCTCACAACCCTCGAAAGAAGATCGACGCAACAAAGGCGCGCGTTCCCTTCTAGTGACTACCATTTCTCCTCTGCGGGTTTCCTTAAAAAAACTTCTACGGCTTCATAACAACCACCAGGCAGTAAAATTGCCCTATGGATACATATTTTCCTACCATTTGGTAGACAATATGAAGATGATATATTGTGCATGTCCGGTGAGGCGAGGAGCCGGACATGCTACAAATTATGCATCCACAAACTACATTAATCTACATGCGGAAAAATAGGAAGAGAGTTAGGGCAAGCAAGTTGTTACGCACCTGTGAACAGTGTATGTGTTTTATGTATATCAAATTCATTCATGCAGACAACAACAACATAATATGTATATGTGTTTTATGTGAAATTGCAGTTGGGCGAACCAGAGAGACTAGAGAGCTATGCTGACAATTGAGTACTAAAACGTAAAATAAGATGAACACTACCAAATTCGATCTGTTGCGTCCACCCACATCCCACAAAAAACTTGTGTTGGCACACTAAGCATTCCCCAAAAAAGGTTTTTTTTAGCTGCTGTCAGGTCCTTACCACAACACAAAGTCTAGCTGCGAGTGGTCTTGTACAAAGCTACTACAAAGTAACTTACAGGGATCATCGTCACCTAAAAACTAATCATATCAGAAATTCAGAAATTCTGCTTTGTAGTAGTACTTGAGGTCAAAAGGGTCAACAAACCCAAAATCATAGTCACCTAAAAACTAATCCAATCAGAAATTCAGAAATTACCATAGTTCTAAATCCGCTAAGCCATAGAAATGTGACAATCAATCAAATGGTGGCTGCCCTATCCCCATGAGCTCGACGTGATGACCTCTCCTCTCTCCGGGGTCCGGCGACCTGCACCAGAACACCAACGCTGACCGTGCCTCCCCAACCTTGTACAGGTATTATCTAATTATGTGGCTATTACTGCATTGACATCAAACTCCTGTGGGGTTGAGTATATGTTGTTAACCACGATATTTCATCAAGGAAAGCCTAGTATGCAAAGACACAAGTGAAGAGTAATCATCTACACTCCATCTACTCACTACCCTTTACATATTTGCTTGATCCATGATTTCCATCTGAGAACTTCACAGTATACCAACTAACGTCCTCTACTCAAAGAGGAAAGTTACAGGTCTGCTCAATGCCAATTGCCAACTCGAATTGCTTTCTAAGTAACGCCTTACAGCCAGATAAGAGCGAGATGCTTACCACAATGGCGACAGAGTAGTTGCGGATGCGCTCGTAGTTGCCGACGACCCCCATCCGTTGCAGCGCCATGAGCCTGCTGTAGGGGTTGCTATCCACATCCTCCGCGCTCATGTCCTGCGCCACGCAACCCCAATCCGCAAGCCACAGTCAATTCCACAAACACACAAATACAATTCACCACCTAGAAGGACTGTCAAGCGCCATTGGATCGTACCTTGATCTTCGATCGGGTGGTGGCAGCGTCGCCGGACGGGCCCATCATCTTCACCACGCGATCTCGCATCTGGCAATAGGGGAGAGGAAGACGTGGGGGCTGTGACCGGAGGAAGGGATCGAGATCTAGGGAGGGAGGGAGCAGACGGCGGCTTACCCGGTCGATGGAAGCCGGGTCGGGGAGCTGCTTGAGCGCGCCGAGGTCGCGAAGCAGCGCGCGCAGCTCCTCCTCCATGGTCGCCGC
>LT934112.1:24065242-24089558 GCA_900231445.1 Triticum turgidum subsp. durum | reverse complement strand
AGTGGGTGGTGTGGGACGGTTGGTGGGAGCTGGTGGTGGGGTGGGACGGAGTGTGGATCGGGCCGGGTGGACACGCATAGTAGTAGCGTGGGGGTCTTACCTGCGCTACTACTACTTACTTAGTAGTAGCGCCGGTTTTATACCCCTCGCTACTACTATGGCCTATCCCGGGGGCATTATTGGAGACCATTTAGTAGCAGCGTGGGTTTATACCCCTCGCTACTACTATCAACTTAGTAGTAGCGCGGTTTTTGTACCCCTCGCTACTACTAATTAGCAGTAGCGCCCGTTTTTAAACCGCGCTACTAATAAACTTCTGTGTATAAGGTTTTCCCTAGTAGTGGCAAGTCGGAGTTGTGGGCTGCTGCTTTGCTTCCCCATATAGCACACCAGGTTCTCCTAAGATAGCGAACTGAAAACACAAAACATGATTAGGGAGTTGGTACATAAGAAAAGGAATGCATGCACGAATGGCATATACAACTAAAAAACAAGCAGGCATCACATATTATTAGAATTTCATATTAGATGGCTGCACGGTAAGTGTTTCTTCATATAAAATAACTAGAATTAGCACCCAACAGGATCCATTCCATGCGCAGGATCCTTTGTATGTGGTTGCCTTTTTTGTTGCTTTATCACATATTCTGGCAGTAAAAAAAGCACTTCATTGTCTGAATCTAATATTCAACTAGCCCGAACTTGAACAACAGATTGGGCATAGCGTACTAATCAAGGAGAGACCTGGCATGCACTGACCAAGTCCTGCGGCGTTTTTCAACATACAGAAATTTCTTTGTGTCCAAAGAAGCCCTAAATCATTTCACTTCTTAATTAATTCTTTTTTTGTTGAGAAAAATAAATATTTTGCAGGGCCACTTCTTAACTCTCGTTTCATCAGATGCACTGAGAGTGTCTAAACTTGATGACCATTTTCAGACCTGTCCTTGAACTAAAGCGTATATTTAGTTGGTCTGGAAAAAAGACCACGCCCAGATTTTGTAGATACAAAGTACCTCGCCACTATGTTGTGAAGTCACAGGTTGGCGTGGTGTGAGAAGTATGCTATGGCGGCACGTGGCACGTGAACCTTCAGTTCACTATTTCAGTTCTTAGTGAGGACATGCCTCTAATGCACTAGACAAAAGATAGGCCATCGGCAAATTAAGCCTGTAATGGCAATCAGCACACACTTCTGCGACCTATTTGGGGAGATAAAAACTCGTTTGCGAACTCTCAGTGTGAGCAGCACACAAAATTGTAGGTGAACTACACATTCACGTGTATAAAGAAGAGGAGCCACTGAATTTTAATCATGAACAGTTAAACAAAATTGTAGGTGAACAACACACATAATCTTATGAAGTTTCTCCAGTGACTGAAAATTGTATTCTATATGTAGAAAAAAACCAAGGCATTGCAATCATTCTCAATAAGTACACAACAATGTATCCCTACAAAAACATCCTAACATGGATCATGGCTGCTGCCTACCATGGTAAATGTTGGACTCTCTCTAATGGTCTAAATCATGCCACGAAGGTTAATTTATCATCACTACCTCGCCTACACACTAGAATTGAATTCCACATAGAAGCGTATCACCAGTTCACCACATCAGATTCAGAACTCCACTACATCCATGCATCTCTCACAGATTGGACAAGACAAGCACAAAAGGGGAGAGAGAGGGAGAGAGAGAGACGGAATTTACCTGTGTACTCTTCCTTGCCGGAGACGATCCAGCTCCCTTGGAAGCCCTCGTCGAAGGACTCATGGAACAACTGCAAAACCCAAGCAAACCGTCACAAATCTCACCCCCACAACCCAAAAATGAGCGGCGAAGAACCGGACACAGCGCCGGAGAGACCAGTTACCGAATCCGACGCGCGGGAGTGGGAGCAGGATGGCGGCGCTGAGGGCGGAGAGGTCGAGGGTGTCCTTGCCGTCGCTCATGGCCGCTGGAGACTCGGGCTCCTTCCTCCTGCGTGGGCGGCTGCGGGGGAAGGCTGGGTGAGAAACCCTAGCGGCGGCGACGTGTTGGGTGGGGTTGGGCTGCTGAGACGAGCATGAACTCGTTGCTGGTCCTAGTGCGGGTGCGCAATGGGGCCCCAGCGGGAGGGGTTGGGCTGCAGAGGGAGGGAGTGGGGTGGGGGCGGCGACGCGTCAAGATCCAGAGGGAGGGAGTGGGGTTGGGGGCGGCGGCGGTGGATCCAGAGGGAGGGAGAGGGTGAGAGTGCTAGGGTTTGCTGCACGTGGAGAGAGAGGAGTGGTGTGCGGTGGGGTTTGTTTTAGGGGTAGATCGCGGTGGGTGGGTGAGAGGGTGAGCTGCGGGCCGTTGGATCCCGGAGCATCCGACGGTGATTTATCCGCGATCCGTGTGAGAGGCCCCTGGACCAATCAGAACGCAGTATACAGATATGATATTTTGACCATTTAAATTGGTCGTAATCGACTAAAAGTAAGGTGCCAAATCATGTTAGCTATTTTATTATGACCTGAAAAATTGAAAAAAAAACTTCTCATTATGTCAGCAAATTTGACTAGAGTTTTAAGGAATAATCACAAATTGAAATAAGACAAATATTTTTAAAAAACGTTACGAGAAATGAGTTCTTTTAAATCATTTTTTTATTTTTTGAGTGTCCAAAATGAGTTCTTCTGTGAAGGACCTATAATATATTTGTTGCAAAATTGGACCAAATCAATTTTCTAAAATACTAGGGCATATTTAATGCACAATTAACCAAATGGTTGGGTGTCAAAAGATTCAATCCACCTCTGGTGAAAAAGACAAATTTCCGCCGATTCAGAAGGAAGCGGGTCAAATTTGAACTGCAGCTGCCACATAGTTTGCTTTGTATTTTTTCTAAAAAAACATTTTTAGGTACAAAAGTATCTATTTTATCAGAGAAACACCAAAAAAATTCCAAGATTCAACCACTAGCTAGGAACGGTCATTCCCGCCGTTTTGATCGCATTTTGAAACGGGCATAAAAAATTCAAAAAAATCAAAAAATTGGGAAACCTTCGCATTGTATCATTATATGTGGCCAAGTTCCCATAAAAATAAAAAACTTGTAATACGACAATTATTTTAAAAAAGTGTTCTCAGAAACGAGCTATCACATGTGGAGATCAATGGCTTTCAAGCCAAATGATCAATCTTATGGCCACATTCATGGCATAGTTTGTTTAAATGATCTCATATTATGCACAAGGGTGCATATTGGAATGGCAAACAATGTTGCCTAAGGAAGTTTTCATTTTCTTTGGACGAAAAAACCATTTTCCATTTTTCGAGTGCCTAAAAGGAGTGTTTTTTATGAAGGACCTCCCAAATAATTGTTGCAAAATTGGACCAAATAATTTTTCTAAAATACTAGGACATATTTGATGCACAATTGACAAAATGGTTGGGTGTAAAAAGTTTTTATCCACCTCTCATGAAAAAGACAAATTTTCGCCAATTCAGTTGGAAGCGGGTCAAATTTGAACTGCAGCTGCCTCATAGTTTGCTATTTATTTTTTCCAAAAATCATTTATAGTTACATAAGTACCTATTTAATCATAAATACATGGTTTGGTGGCGATACGTCGAGGTTTAGGCGGTGGCCGAGGGCCCCAACTCTAGAGCGCGTAAACTCGCATGCCGCCGTGTGGTCACCGCGTGACCGTGGTGTTGCCATGTGTTCTGGGCGGCCTAGGCATGTATAGTGGGTTGGGAACTCCCCAGGTAGGTGTAGGAAGAAAATTACAACATAAGATTCTCACAAGGAGACCGATCGATGCTCAAACATGAAATAGCAGCCAAGTGTTCGATTAACGGTACGGGAAATGTACATGGCTAATGGGCATGAGTTTTGGCTGAGGATGATCAGTTACTAAGAAGACCGTCTTCACAAATTTTCAGCTCAAAAGGAGGAGCCTAGGTGGTACTTGCTTTGCAAACTACCACACTGGACATAAATACGAATGTTGAAGCTCGGCTCAAAATAATGAATGGATTGAGCTGGCATTTGGTGGAGGATGGTTATTTGGGCATTGGAAAGCGCTGTAGAAAATGGATACTATTTGGACATGCCAAAGTGGTACTTCCTTCACAAACTGTTGTTCTGAACAGAGTAGGAAAATGAATATTTTTGAATTACTTTTTAACTAGGCAAGGAAGGTTTTTACATATTTGACGAAGATATGACCCAAAGAATTTATGAGATTTTTTTGGGAATTTTGGGAATGACATAAATATAGGTTGCTTCACAACCTAGGGCAAAAACTGCCACATGGACATGACACATGGGCAAAACTGATGAGGTGGCGCCTAGTCATAGCAACCCACCACAATTTACAAGGCAATGACCATCTATATTGGTCGTTAACAACTAGAAATAAGGCAGCGGACTAGCGTTGTTTTCTTTATGACCATTTCATGTAAGAAAATTACGACCTTTCTGACCAAAATGGTCGCAATGGTTTAAGGTTTGGAGCCCCCCGAATAGCTTTTGACCAATTGGTCTAAAATGGTCATAGATCTATGACCATTTCTTCGAGGGTCACTGACAGAAGGTCACTAGTTGACGTATTTCTTGTAGTGACGATCTGATCGTGGAGGAGAATATTTGAGTTACGAGTTTGGTTTACATTTGAAACAATGCGGAATAGTTTCACAACTCACGCCACCCGGAACACCACCACGTAATGGTGTGTCCGAACATCGTAATCATACTTTACTAGATATGGTACGATCTATGATGTCTCTTACTGATTTACCGCTATCGTTTTGGGGTTATGCTTTAGAGACAACAACATTCACGTTAAATAGGGCACCATCAAAATCCGTCGAGACGACGCCTTATGAACTGTGTTTTGGCAGGAAACCAAAGTTGTCGTTTCGTAAAGTTTGGGGCTGCGATGCTTATGTGAAGAAACTTCAACCAGATAAGCTAGAACCCAAATCGGAGAAATGTGTCTTCATTGGATACCCAAAAGAGACTATTGGGTACACCTTCTATCACAGATCTGAAGGCAAGACTTTTGTTGCTAAATTTGGATCCTTTCTAGAGAAGGAGTTTCTCTCGAAAGAAGTGAGTGGGAGGAAAGTAGAACTTGATGAGGTAACTGTACCTGCTCCCTTATTGGAAAATAGTTCATCACAGAAACCAGTTCCTGTGACGACTACACCAATCAGTGAGGAAGCTAATGATATTGATCATGAAACTTCAGATCAAGTTACTACAGAACCTCATAGGTCAACCAAAGTAAGATCCGCTCCAAAGTGGTACGGTAATCCTATTCTGGAAGTCATGTTACTTGACCATGGCGAACCTACGAACTATGAGAAAGCGATGATGAGCCCAGATTCCGCAAAATGGCTTGAGGCCATGAAATCTGAGATGAGATCCATGTATGAGAACAAAGTATGGACTTTGGTTGACTTGCCCAATGATCAGCAAGCCATCGAGAATAAATGGATCTTCAATAAGAAGACTGACGCTGATGGTAATGTAACTGTCTACAAAGATCGACTTGTTGCGAAAAGTTTTCGACAAGTTCAAGGAGTTGACTACGATGAGACTTTCTCACCCGTAGCGATGCTTAAATCAGTCCAAATCATGTTAGCAATTGCTGCATTTTATGATTATGAAATATGGCAAATGGATGTCAAAACTGCATTCCTGAATGGATTTCTAGAAGAAGAGTTGTATATGATGCAACCAGAAGGTTTTGTCAATCCAAAAGGTGCTAACAAAGTGTGCAAGCTCCAGCGATCCATTTATGGACTGGTGCAAGCCTCTCGGAGTTGGAATAAACGCTTTGATAGTGTGATCAAAGCATATGGTTTTATACAGACTTTTGGAGAAGCCTGTATTGACAAGAAAGTGAGTGGGAGCTCTGTAGCATTTCTGATATTATATGTAGATGACATATTGTTAATGGGAAATGATATAGAATTTCTGGATAGCATAAAAGGATACTTGAATAAAAGTTTTTCTATGAAAGACCTCGGTGAAGCTACTTACATATTGGGCATCAAGATCTATAGAGATAGATCAAGACGCTTAATTGGACTTTCACAAAGCACATACCTTGATAAAGTTTTGAAAAAGTTCAAAATGGATCAAGCAAAGAAAGGGTTCTTGCCTGTATTACAAGGTGTGAATTTGAGTCAGACTCAATGCCCGACCACAGCAGAAGATAGAGAGAAAATGAAAGATGTTCCCTATGCTTCATCCATAGGCTCTATCATGTATGCAATGTTGTGTACCAGACCTGATGTATGCTTAGCAATAAGTTTAGCAAGGAGGTGCCAAAGTAATCCAGGAGTGGATCACTGGACAGCGGTCAAGAATATCCTGAAATACCTGAAAAGGACTAAGGATATGTTTCTCGTTTATGGAGGTGACAAAGAGCTAGTCGTAAATGGTTACGTTGATGCAAGCTTTGACACTGATCCAGACGATTCTAAATCGCAAACCGGATACGTGTTTATATTGAATGGTGGAGCTGTCAGTTGGTGCAGTTCTAAACAAAGCGTTGTGGCAGGATCTACATGCGAAGCGGAGTACATAGCTGCTTCGGAAGCAGCAAATGAAGGAGTCTAGATGAAGGAGTTCATTTCCGATCTAGGTGTCATACCTAGTGCATCGGAACCAATGAAGATCTTCTGTGACAATACTGGTGCAATTGCCTTGGCAAAGGAATCCAGATTTCACAAGAGGACCAAGCACATCAAGAGACGCTTCAATTCCATCCGGGACCAAGTCCAGGTGGGAGACATAGAGATTTGAAAGATACATACGGATCTGAATGTTGCAGACCCGTTGACTAAACCTCTTCCACGAGCAAAACATGATCAGCACCAAGGCTCAATGGGTGTTAGAATCATTACTGTGTAATCTAGATTATTGACTCTAGTGCAAGTGGGAGACTGAAGGAAATATGCCCTAGAGGCAATAATAAAGTTATTATTTATTTCCTTGTATCATGATAAATGTTTATTATTCATGCTAGAATTGTATTAACCGGAAACATGATACATGTGTGAATACATAGACAAACTTAATGTCACTAGTATGCCTCTACTTGACTAGCTCATTAATCAAAGATGGTTATGTTTCCTAACCATAGACATGAGTTGTCATTTGATTAACGGGATCACATCATTAGGAGAATGATGTGATTGACTTGACCCATTCTGTTAGCTTAGCAGTTGATCGTTTAGTATATTGCTATTGCTTTCTTCATGACTTATACATGTTCCTACAACTATGAGATTATGTAACTCCTGTTTACCGGAGGAACACTTTGTGTGCTACCAAACGTCACAATGTAACTGGGTGATTATAAAGGAGCTCTACAGTTGTCTCCAAAGGTACATGTTCAGTTGGCGTATTTCGAGATCAGGTTTTGTCACTCCGATTGTCAGAGATGTATCTCTGGGCCCTCTCGGTAATGCACATCACTATAAGCCTTGCAAGCAATGTAGCTAATGAGTTAGTTACAGAATAATGCATTACATAACGAGTAAAGAGACTTGCCGGTAACGAGATTGAACTAGGTATTGAGATACCGATGATCGAATCTCGGGCAAGTAACATACCGATGACAAAGGGAACAACGTATGTTGTTATGTAGTTTGACCGATAAAGATCTTCGTAGAATATGTAGGAGCCAATATGAGCATCCAGGTTCCCCTATTGGTTATTGACTGGAAACGTGTCTCGGTCATGTCTACATAGTTCTCGAACCCGTAGGGTCCGCACGCTTAAAGTTTCGATGACAGTTATATTATGAGTTTATGAGTTTTGTTGTACCGAAGGTTGTACGGAGTCCCGGATGTGATCACGGACATGACGAGGAGTCTCGAAATGGCCGAGACATGAAGATTGTTATATTGGAAGCCTATATTTGGATATCGGAAGTGTTCCGGGTGAAATCGGGATTTTACCGAAGTACCGAGGGGTTACCGGAACCACTACAACAGAAACTGCCAGTAGAGACATCGAATTTCATACCTAGGGACGTGTTATTTCACCTCTAGGCAACTGTAGAGTCGTTTTAGTAAAGCGTCTTTGGAGCGTCTTCCCACGGACTGTCTCAAACCATGTAGACACGCTTGTGAAGCGTCTTTAGATGACATGGGACGCTATATAGAAACGTTCAACATTGTGTCTACACAGGTAGAGATGTTATGATAGACACGCTCATATCACGTCTCTACTCACATAGACACGTTTCATTTGTGTCTCGATACCATTGAGGCACTTCTATAAATACTTTAATCATGGGCGCGATACTTATACACGTTAGAGACGTTATATTTATCTTTAAATATACATAAGCGACTCGATACAAATGGAATATTTTACTTTAAATATGGTTTGATTTATTTTGAATTTGCATTTCATCATTTCAAGTGATCATTTTATCATGACATGGCCGCACATGCAGATTAATCAAATAATATCATCATATGAAGGCACGATTCCACGTCATAGATTGCATTTGCAAACTTCACACTATCAAAATTGAGAAGCTGAGTTCCCCTCCAAAAAAAGGCAAGCTGAGTGGAATAATCAGCCCGAACAGATACTTACACCAAAGTTCACAACTGAATATTAACAAATATTCATACAGAACATGCAAATAAATAATAAAATATCCTATAGTCTAGAACTATAGTTCTCAATTAAGCTAAAATATAACATAAGCCACAATACTTGTTCATTCACAGACTGGTCCATCAACTGATCCTGGCTCCTTCAATGCACTCCCTTTTCAAATCCTCAACTACCCAATTACTCATGGCTCCCTTAATGCACTCTCTTTTCAAATCCACAACCACCCTGAAAATGAAAATGAACAATGTTTTAGGCAAGTGCAAGATAAGATGTTCTTTGATACTCCCTCTGTCCGGAAATACTTGTCGCACAAATGCATAAAAATGGGCGTATCTAGAACTAAAATATGTCTAGATACATCCGTTCCTCCGACAAGTATTTCTGGACGGAGGGAGTAAATTATAAGAAGTGTATCATACAAATGCTTTGTTTGAATGGTTGGCTTAGTTTTTTGTACCTAAAAGCCACAAAGATTTTGATAACTAAAGTATCCTAAATGTGGATATTGGAGCACACTCGATGCTTGTATGGAAACATACTTACATGTGAGCAAGGCCAATAAAAAACATAACCAACATATCCTACTGTTTGGAATTTTTCATATGGTCTAACCAATTCACATCACCTAGATTTGTAGAGCCACAGACAAAGACTGCACCATACCGCTCTCCAAGCATGTCTCCTTCAACCACATATGTTCTATCTTTACCTCCTAAAATTGCCTTGGTCACAGGTTTGTTTTAGCTTCTCAAATTGATTGAAAGAACAGGACTTCAGTTTTATCCCATTTTTGCAAGAAATGAAACATTTGTTATTCATAAAACTGGGAAGATTTCACTTTACGCAAAGAAGGACAATTTCATAGAGAATTAGACCAACTACAATTATACAACTGTTTGGATACCTAGCATATATGTACCTGCTTAGTGACTTGGTGAAGACCACCTAACTTGGCTGCATTGCTATTTTCAGTATGAGCATTCTGCAATTAAATAAGAAGAGGTGTGAATGGAGACACATAATCAGCTCAAGAATGATAATTTCCAGGAGTTCCGATATCATGTACTAGGAATGCACTAAGTAGCCTTATTCTACACATACTTTTGGTCTGGTTAGATTAAGGTTTTGTTACAACATAATAATTTATTTTGAAAGCTAAACATGCATGCATGATGCAAACAAATGAAGTACTCGTCATGTAAACTAGAGGCGTATCCATGTTTTGCTGTGCCGCCCAATAGTGCTGAGTGATCTTGCGACGTTGTTTCCATCATATATTCATTGTACTATAATGTAAATAATTGCTAAACATGCCAGGCCGGGAACAATTTAAGTTCATTTATGTGATTATAAATTATCGAATGTAATAGTGACAGTAAATCAATGGATTATGACATGTTTAATCATAGAATATCAATTGCTAGCCAACATTTGGAAGTTCAAAAAACATTAATCATGAGCCAAATAAACAAGGAAGTGGACTTCATGATTCTTTTTCATCAAACTGCGTGAGCAAAATAGCTTGTCATGTAACCTTACACCTCCAGTCCATGATTCCTTTGAAATGCTCTCCCCTGAAATGGACAAAGAGATAGTAAATGATCTGCATGCTTTATCAAACGTAACACCTGTTGGGCCTGAAAACATGACTATTTTTTAGTGTCAGGAATGGCAACATCATTCAACATTTATGTTTCTCCTTAGAGATAGCAAGGCTAGTAGGACGTTGAAGTAGCTAAATAATGGACGGTGAATGAAACAAATCCTGCGCTATAGGCAGAATTAAACTACGAGATAATATTATCAATGGCAAATGATAACCATTATTAGATAAGAACTGCCAGATAGCAGAAATAAGAAAATCCTCTTTGCAAATAGGGGAAGCAGAGCTAAATCAGCAGAGTAACACCTATGTAACTCTGTTATACTTCTCAATATATATAGTGAGCATTTCATTAAGGAAATAATTAGCATATTAGAATATTATAACTGATATAGTTGGTTTCCAACTATCAAATATTTTCTCCCGATCCTTTTTTTTTCTTGAACTAGATGTACTATCCATGCAATCATTATCATAACAAAAGATACATTATTGTTCTATTCTCTAATTCACTAAGGTAATAAAGAAACTTCAAGTAAAATATGTTCTGTGATCTTTTATTTTTTTATTTTCCGTGTGAAACGCAATATGCTATGTGATTGTTGAATACACGGATGCAATCAAAACATGGATGCGCCATTTTCATGTCCCCTGTCTATCGGAGTTTACTTGGTTGTGTGATGTGAAGATTCTGAACATGTTATAAGTTTTCTACTAACTTCGAATCTTAATTCCATTTGTCTGAATGCAGGGGCACAGGTGCGGCTGTGGACTGTGGCTAGACCAATTTGTACTACTTGCCAGAAAGCAGCAACTACAAACAGACAAGGGATGCGGCTAGACAGACCTGTATGATCGCATCACTTGAGATCAAGTTGAGTGAGTCCAATAAATAGTACCCGGGCATAAAACGTCAGAGGTGGAATCGTGCGCTGGTAGCTCCAAGGCAACAACGCCGATGGTCACCAATCCCCACCTGATGTCTAGAGTTTTGCCGCTATGGCCACGCGTGAGGACGGATGGCAAAATGGTGACAAGGAGCGGAGCCAAAGGTGGTCGCCGGCGCCCGGCGCCAACACTGCCGCCTAGCAAAGCCGTCATTGACACGCAACAGGTTGTACGCCAGACACGACGAGCGCCGTCCAGGCTGGTAGTTTTTCATCTCTCCCCACGATCTGTAAACAACAAGCAACCCAACTAAGAAGCAATCAAACCGAGCGAACATGCAAACTGTATGTACGCCCAATGTTCAGAAGATTTTTCTATTGATGTGACTCCTACCAGGCTTACCACGGACCAGAGCACCTTCAGTTTGCAGAGTTGAACAACTAAAATTTACAGCGATTAAGCAGGAAATCAATTTACTACATAAGTATGAGATACTAGAAGAATTTGAAGATTTTCAGTACCATAGCTTGAGCGATCAGATCACAATGGGCAGGGGAACGACGAATCTGGGGTGGCTATCCTAGGCGGCATAGATGTACTTCCGTGCTTGCTCTGCATATTCCACCTATAGGTTGAAGACGAAGTTATACGTCGCAGCAGATGCTTCCTCCGATCTGCCGCCCAATCGCCACCGCCGCAGCCCCCGAGGCAACCGCCGGCCGGTCTCTGTCCCCCAACCTCCGCCGCATCCAATCGCTCGCCGCCCACCGAGTCTCCCTCAGTCCGCCACCAAGCGAATCGATCGCCGCTCCTGTGTGGAGGCGATGCACATCACTGGCCAGGGAGGGATCCCATTAGATGGATTTGGTGGTTGAAGGAGATAAGTGGGGAGATGGCGGCGTGGGTGAGAGAGAATATAGGGGCTGTTTGGTTTGAGCCAGTGCCAACCATGCCAATTATGGGCTTGCCAAAATATTGGCACGGGAATCGGCCGCCCACGCCTTGCCAAAATATTGGCTAAGAATTGAACTAGACATGTTGAAGAGGTGTGGGCACGCCAATTATTTGGCTTGCATCCAAATGGACACCAAGAACTGGTCAACTACCAATATTTTGGCAGGGCGCCTTGGGGCAATGATCCATACAGCCCCATAGACAGGGAGATAATTTCTGGCGGCAAAAGAAAAATAGGAGCGCCAAGGGCCAAAATAATTTCCTCCAAACGAAATGCAGGAAAACTTAATTGTAATCATTTAGGAAAATGACAATTTATTTCCATTACGTACTGATTATAATTTTCGTGTGGTGGATATTGATATATTTTTCTAAAACATGATCAAACATACATTTGTTTGACTTTTGAAAAACCAAATACGCCTCAAATAAAGGAACGAATGGGCCAGTGGTCATACACTTGCTCTGTTATTATTTTTTGCACATATGCCATTAAGAAGCACACATCAGGGCCCACGTTGCTCCGAACAGCTATGAACCTAGCCCCCACAAATAACCGCCTCTCCGTCGTCTTCCCCCCTCACCGCTGCCGTGGTGCGCCGTCGGTAAAAGCCTGTGTGGCAGCGGCAGCGGCGGGCTTCTTCTTGAAGGAGCGGGCGTCCCCGGAAGCGGTGTGACTCTTCGAACTGTAAGCTCAAAAACCGGGTCACACTAGTGCCGGGTCTCATCATTAGCCCCTAGTTTAGCTTGGATTTATCAGACGATGGCGGCGTCTTGGTGTCACATCCCCATCCCATGGGGCTTTTTCTTTGGAGTTGGATATTGGCGAGCGGGGTCAGTGGAAGACGCCGGTGTTGGCGTCGAGACTTTCTCTGGCAACGATGATGAGGGAAGCAATATCGAAGACGTGGCAATGGTTGGGGCATAGTCGGCTCTTCTCCGATGGCTTGTTTGTTCCTGTGGAGTCGAAGTTGTGATGGTGGGGTCTCGACGTCATACAATGACGGAATCAGGTGGTTCGTTCAATGGTATTATGCGGCACTAGTTGTGCCTAGTTCTTCTTCATGATTCTCCATGAGCGTCGGAGTTGCGATGTCTAGTCATAGGTGACTAAGTTCTGGTGCAGATCTTCATACATCTTCACACGGCCTGTACAGTGTAGATTGGGTCGACGATCACCTACGGCGGATTTGAAGATTTGCTCAGAGTTCAGGAATGGCGAGGACGCCTCTACGATAGTAGTGATGATGATGACACATACGTGTTGTCTCAACGAGTCTCTCTTTGGAGTAGTGTGCGGTGGGGTATCTTTTGTGTGTCGCTCAAAGATTGTGTTTGCTTTTCCCGGTTCTTCATAATTAACCAGACTATTTTTTCCTCGCTTGGTTTCTCCAATTAATCGAGCAACTTTTTTAATGAATGCGGGAATCCTACCATTTCAAGAAAAAATTATTTATTGCTCACATATTGTCAGTGATTGTTTTCTAAAGAAAAAAAATAATTATATCAAAATATAATTATAATGTTCCGATGTACAATGTCAACCATAAGGAGGGAGGGCATGGTGGCACAATGAGCTCACTAAAATTGGGGCGACTTGGTGTGAGAGCGGTGATGAACACGAGACAAGCGGCTACACGGAATAAAGTTTTGTTTCTTCTTGTACTAGAAGAGAGCACATCCATCCCACGGGTACCCATGCGTGGTGTGTGGGTTTGCACACATAGCAACTACCTGAAACTTTGAAAAAGTTTTGTGTCTTCATCTTATTTTTATATTTATTTTACTTTTTTCTATTCCATTTTCCACTTCTTTTTCATTAATTCAACAACATTTAGAATTTGTTTTTTGTATAACTCTTTCCAAACTGTTCCTGGAATTCAAAATTTCATTCACGTTTTCCAAAAATATATATTTTTACAATGCTCACATTTTCAAAAAAAATAAAATAAATCAGAATTTCATATTTTCTTCACAATATTCAATAAATGTTCGAAAATATATAAAATGATTGGCATTTTTAAATTTTGGTCATGTTTTCAAAACTTGTACCCTTCAAAATTAAATGTTCACTTTTTAAAAAATTCGACATTTCAAAAATTGCTCTTGTTTTTAAGGAATATTCAGAATATTCAAAAAGTGTTTGCATTTTAATGTTTTGGGGGGATTTCAAAATTTATTTATGTTTTTCAAAAAATGTCGGATTTTCAGTTCACATTTTTTTTAATACTAGAATTTTAAATGAAATTTGCTTTTTCTAATATTTGAGATTTCAATTATTTGGCAGTTTTCGAAAATAATCAGAAATGTTTCCGAATCTTGACGCTGCAGTGTGTTATTAAATATTTTGCACTTGGTAACATGCACCAAGAGTTATCTGTTCCATTGGCAAGCAGCGCAGTCCAGCTGCACTAGGTTTTGAGTTCAAGTTCGCTAGGTCACTCCTTTTTTGGGATTTATAGGTCGCGCGTTAAACAAAATCGCATTGCACCTGGTGGGCCCGCCCAGTCGTCTTAACCATGTGCGTCTACACAGATCCTCGCTTTAAGAAGGTTCAAGCTCGGGTTTTAAGGTTCCTGAACAATTTTGTGTGGTTTTCTCTTTTTGTTTGATTTTTTGTATTTTTCTTTTTAGATTTTTCGTTTATTTGTTTCTTTTTTTATGTTTCTTTTTTCTTTTCAATTTTTTGTTTCATTTTTACTTTCCTTTTTTCAATTTCTTTTTCAAGTTGACTTTCTTTTTAATATTTCTTTCGAAAGGTGCAAATTTTGTTAAAACTTTGTTCAGGTTTTTCAAAAAATATTCTGTTATCAAAAAATGTACAGGAATTTTAAAAATATGTTCCTATCTTTAAACTTTGTCCACAAGTTGAAAAAATGTTTAGGATCTCTAAAATATGTTTCTCTATTTTTATTTTTATTGTTCAGAAGGTGAATTCAAATTTGGTCGAAAACTAAAAAAAATGTCCGTATTTCAGAAAATATTCAGGAATATCAAAAAATGTTCATGATTTTAAATTTCTGTTCAAATTTCATGAAATGTTCGTTTTTCCTGGATTAGGAATTTTCGTCAGAAATTAAAATATGTCCGCATTTCAGAAAATGTTCATGAACTTTAGAAAATGTCCACGATTTCTAATCATTTGGAATTTCATGAAATGTTCCATTTTAAAGTTTTCGTTCATAAATTCAAAAAAATTGCGGTTTCATATTTTTGCTCCAAATATCATGAAATGTTCCCCTTTTCAAATATTTGTTAAAAATTTCAAAAAAATCGTGGTTTCAACAGCTGTTCAAAATTTCATAATTTTTTCACAAAGTCAAAAACATGGTTTATGTTTTTAAAGCAATATTTTCCGTTCAATTATTCTGTCTTTTCAAAAAACGTTGTTCACATATTCAGAAAATGTTCTTATCTCTGGATTTTTTTTTCAGGAATTGAAGACATGTTGGTACTTTTTCAAAATATACATTAAGAAAAGTTCACCCCAGAGACGACTAATTCAGATTCGCTACAATAGCTACTTTCGGTTGCTACAGTACTAGTTCCGGTTCGCTACAGTACACCATTCCGGTTCTACATCGATGTTTAGTTCTTTAAGATATGCATTGCCTTATTGACAATAATATTGGTTAGCTGGATTCCCTCAAAAAAAAATTGGTTAGCTAGATTGGCTTGGAGCGCGTTATAGTACATAGTTGGTCTCCCGTTCGAATCCTGGGTCGTGCACGTTTCCTTTTTTTGCTCTCTTTCGTCACACGCTAGAACTCGATGGGCTTGCCTAGTCAGGCTCCCTCTCTGTGCGTCACGCTGACAATTTGACGCAAAGGGCGTCAAATAGGGGCTCCCAAGCCTGGGAGGTGCGCGCGAAGAGATTTTTGTTCCGTGTTTCAACCCCAAAAAACTGAGTTTCGTCAAGAGATTTCGGTTTCATTTGTTGGCAGAGATGGGCAGGTCATTTCCGGTTAGTGTTTTGTCAATTTTATTAGTTTGATTTTATTTACAGCCTGCCATTACAAGATTACATGTCATTACTCTTAGAAAAGATTATGGATTATTGTTAAATTCTTCTCTAAGCCATAGCGTCGTTTTTTAAAACGTCTCAAAAATCGTGGCTACATATCTACACATGAAAATAATAATGAATGTGATGCACCTCTAAAGGTGAAATTTGTGACGCAATGCACATTGTCCTAAAAAGCGTCTCTACATAATAGGTACTTCCTAATGTAGAGACGAATATAAAAGCGTCTTAGAAAAAGCGTACGTACTGAGAAGAGGAGAGGCGGCCAGGGCTGGGCCGCGCGCCCCTCCCCCCTAGTCTGAATAGGACAAGGAGAGGGGGCGGCGCCCCCCCTTTCCTTCCTCTCTCTCCCTCCTTTTTCCCCCCTTCTCCAAGTCCAACAAGGAAAGGAGGGAGTCCTACTCCCGGTGGGAGTAGGACTCCCCATGGCGCGCCTCCTCCCTGGCCGTCCGCCCCCTCCCCCCTTGCTCCTTTATATACGGGGCCAGGGGGGCACCTCTAGAGACATAACAATAGATCATTAATCTCTTAGCCGTGTGCGGTGCCCCCCTCCATCATAGTCCTCCTCGATAAAATTGTAGCGGCGCTTAGGCGAAGCCCTGTGACGGTAGAACAACAACATCGTCACCACGCCATCGTGCTCCCTCGACACTCGGCTGGATCGGAGTTCGAGGGATGTCATCGAGCTGAACGTGTGCTAGAACTCGGAGGTGCCGTGCTTTCGGTGCTTGACCGGTCGAGCCGTGAAGACGTACGACTACATCAACTGCGTTGTTCTAACGCTTCAGCTTTTGGTCTAAGAGGGTACGTGGACAACACTCTCCCCTCTCGTTGCTATGCATCACCATGATCTTGCGTGTGCATAGGATTTTTTTTGAAATTACTACGTTCCCCAACAGACATGACCGAGACACATCTCAGGTCAATAACCAATAGCAGAACCTGGATGCTCATATTGGCTCCTACATATTCTACGAAGATCTTTATCGGTCAAACCGCATAACAACATACGTTGTTCGCTTTGTCATCGGTATGTTACTTGCCCGAGATTCGATCGTCGGTATCTCAATACCTAGTTCAATCTCGTTACCGGCAAGTCTCTTTACTCGTTCCGTAATACATCATCCCTCAACTAACTCATTAGTCACAATGCTTGCAAGGCTTCTAGTGATGTGCATTACTGAGAGGGCCCAGAGATACCTCTCCGATAATCAGAGTGACAAATCCTAATCTCGAAATACACCAACTCAACAAGTACCTTCGGAGACACCTGTAGAGGACCTTTATAATCACCCAGTTACGTTATGGCGTTTGGTAGCACACAAAATCTTCCTCCGGTAAATGGGAGTTGCATAATCTCATAGTCATAGGAACATGTATAAGTCATGAAGAAAGCAATAGCAACATACTAAACGATCAAGTGCTAAGCTAAGGAATGGGTCAAGTCAATCACATCATTCTCTAATGATGTGATCCTGTTAATCAAATGACAACTCATGTCTATGGCTAGGAAACTTAACCATCTTTGATTCAACGAGCTAGTCAAGTAGAGGCATACTAATGACACTATGTTTGTCTATGTATTCACACATGTATTATGTTTCCGGTTAATACAATTCTAGCATGAATAATAATCATTTATCATGAAATAAGGAAATAAACAATAACTTTATTATTGCCTCTAGGGCATATTTCCTTCAGTCTCCCACTTGCACTAGAGTCAATAATCTAGTTCACATCATCATGTGATTTAACACCAATATTCATATCTGTATATGATTAACACCCATAGTTCACATCGTCATGTGACCAACACCCAAAGGGTTTACTAGAGTCAATAATCTAGTTCACATTGCTATGTGATTAACACCTAAAGAGTACTAAGGTATGATCATGTTTTGCTGATGAGAGAAGTTTAGTCAACGGATCTGTCACAATCAGAGCCGGATATATTTTGCAAATATTCTATGTCTACAATGCTCTGCACGGAGCTACTCTAGCTAATTGCTCCCACTTTCAATATGTATCCAGATTGATACTTAGAGTCATCTGGATTTGTGTAAAAGCTTGCATCGACGTAACTCTTTATGACGAAATCTTTATCACCTCCATAATCGAGAAACATTCCTTAGTCCTCATTAAGGATATTCTTGACCACTGTCCAGTGATCTACTCTTAGATCAAAATTGTACTCCCCTACCAAACTCAGAGCAAGGTATACAATAGGTCTGGTACACAACATAGCATACTTTATAGAACCTATGTCTGAGGCATAGGGAATGAATTTTCATTCTCTTTCTATTTTCTGCCATAGTCGGGTTTTGAGTCTTACTCAACTTCACACCTTGCAACACAGGCAAGAACTCTTTCTTTGACTGTTCCATTTTGAACTACTTCAAAATCTTGTCAAGGTATGTACTCAATGAAAATCTTATCAAGCATGTTGATTTACCTCAATAGATCTTGATGCTCAATATGTAAGTAGCTTCACCAAGGTCTTTCTTTGAAAAACTCCTTTCAAATACTCCCTTATGCTTTCCAGAAGATTCTACATTATTTCTGATCAACAATATGTAGTTCATATATACTTTATCAGAAATGTTGTAGTGCTCCCACTCACTTTCCTGTAAATACAGGCTTCACCGCAAGTCTGTATAAAACTATATGCTTTGATCAACTCATCAAAGCGTATATTCCAACTCCGAGATGCACTAGTAGAAAAAGGGGCAAATCTGAGACACATTAGTGCCGGTTTGATTTTGAGCCGGCACTAATGTGTCCATTAGTGTGGGTTCCAATGACTAGCCGGCCGCTCTCATTATTACCGGTTCATGGCGAACCTTTAGCACGGTTCGTGCCACGAACCGGTACTAAAGAGAGTGGTGGCAGGATGTTGTCAGTCTGGGGCCCCTCCAGCACCTTTAGTACGGGTTCCTGGCACGAACCGGTACTAAAGGTCGACGTACATAAACCCTTCGTCCACCCGAGCTCGCTCTGTTCTTCCCCTTTCCCCTCACTTCCTCTGTTATTCCCCTCTCTTCCTCGAGCTCCTCACAAATGTTGCCCAAAATTTGTCAAGATTTGAAGGCCTCCATCCATTCAAATGATCACAAAGGTTAGCAACTTTGTCCTTTCAACTCTCATTGCTAGATTAGCTCTTGCAATGCTTTGTATAGTGATTAATTTGGGAGGAATTATATGTGCTAGTATTTGATTTATATGCAACTTGAGGTCAAAAATAACACTTAGTTTGCATATGTAGGTGTGGTTTACTTAGTGCCTTCTAAATCTACGTCGTAACCACCGTCGATCGACGGCACGGTCCCGTCGCCGGCACCACCTTGTGGTGAGGCTCTTGTTCATGAATGTTTTACATTACCAAATTGATGTTTGTGTGATTTGGATATATAGTTACTCGTATAATTATCTTACCCGTACATTGTTTGTTATACATAGTGCCATGGTTTTGATATCCGTCCCCGTCGGCCCTCGTCCTTGTTATGATTCCGATGTGGTATATTCTCTTTTAAAACTAGTTGTTGCATTTCGTGTTTATGACAAATTATGCCCATCAAGTTGACATAGATATTTTTATCTAGGAGGTATGTGAACCGGAAATTCCAACCGAACCTATTGTCGAGAGGTTAAATTTAGTTGAAAGAGAAAACGAGTATTTGAAAGAAAAATTGAAAATAATTGAGGGGAGAAGATGGAATTGGAGTTGCATGTTGTTGATGTCGTCGATGATCACAAGATCAAGATGGAGAAAATGAGGTTGAAGATTAGAAAGATTAGAAAATATGCCATTGATAGTGTGGCTTGGTATCATTATGCTATTGGATCAATTGTTACCTTAGTTGTGATCTTGATCGCATTTGTTGTTGCATTTAAATTCTTTAGCTAGAGAGTTATTTGTATGTTGCATTTAATTAAGTGTTGTATATGAACTTTATGTATGAACTTTATGTATGAACTTGTATTAATTTGGTCTATTCGGTGTTGTGTAATGAAGATGAGCCGACAATAGATGTATGATGACCGATGCTCTCCCGAGTTCATTATTGGCGTGCATACTTTTCTGCTTGCCGCTGAGGCAAACAAGCGGGCGGATGGTTTTATGCCTTGTCCATGTGCTGGCTGTAAGAATGGTCACAATTACTCTACGTCAAGAACCATTCACGTCCACCTATTTGAGTCTGGTTTCATGCCCTACTATAATGTTTGGACCAAGCACGGAGAAATAGGGGTTATGATGGAAGACAATGAAGAAGTAGAGGACAACGACGGCTATCCTGGCCATGGGTTCCCTGAATATGATGATACAACAATGGGGGAAGAAGCTGAGCCGGCAATGCGGGAAGAAGCTGAAGAAGAGGCATTAGATGAGCCCGCTGATGATCTAGGTTGGGCCATTGCCGATTCAAAGAGAAACTGCGCAAGTGATTTGGAGAAGAAGAAGTTGCAGCGCATGTTAGAGGATCACAAGAAATTGTTGTACCCGAATTGGGAAGCTGACAAAAAAAAGTTGGGCACCACATTGGAATTGCTGCAATGGAAGGCAAAGAATGGTGTATCTGACAAGGGATTTGGAAAGTTGCTGGTAATAATAAAGAATATGCTTCCAAAGAACAACGAATTACCCGAGAGTACGTATGAAGCAAAGAAGGCTGTCTGCCCTCTAGGGTTAGAGGTGCAAAATATACATGCATGCCCTAATGACTGCATCCTCTACCGCGGTGAGTACGAGGATTTGAACGCTTGCCCGGTATGCGGTGCAATGCGTTATAAGATCAGTCGCGATGACCCTGGTGATGTCGAGGGCGAGTGCCCCAGGAAGAAGATTCCTGCGAAGGTGATGTGGTATGCTCCTATAATACCATGGTTGAAACATTTGTTCCAAAACAAAGAGCACGCGAAGGTGATGCGGTGGCACGGAGAAGACCGTAAGAAAGACGGAAAGTTGAGAGTACCCGCTGACGGTTCGTAGTGGAGAAAAATCGAGAGAGAGTACTGGGAGGAGTTTGCAGGTGACCCAAGGAACGTATGGTTTGGTCTAAGCGCAGATGACATTAATCCTTTTAGGGAGCAGAGTAGCAACCATAGCACGTGGCCTGTGACTCTATGTTTGTATAACCTTCCTCCTTGGTTGTGCATGAAGCGGAAGTTCATTATGATGCCAGTGCTCATCCAAGGCCCTAAGCAACCCGGCGACGACATTGATGTGTACCTAAGGCCATTAGTTGAAGAACTATTACAACTGTGGAATGGAACAGGTGTACGTGCGTGGGATGAGCACGGACATGAAGAATTTGACCTAAAGGCGTTGCTATTCGTGACCATCAATGATTGGCCTGCTCTCAGTAACCTTTCAGGATAGACAAACAAGGGATACCGCGGATGCATGCACTATTTGGATGATACCGACAGTATATATTTGGATAGTTGTAGGAAGAATGTGTACCTGGGACATCGTTGATATCTTCCGACAAGGCATCCCGTAAGAAAGAAAGGCAAGCATTTCAAAGGTGAGGCGGATCACCGGACAAAGCCTCGCCACCGTACTGGTGCTGATGTACATGATATTGTCAAGGATTTGAAGGTAATCTTTGGAGAAGGTCCTGGCAGACAACCTGTTCCGAAGGACGATGACGGACGCGCACCCATGTGGAAGAAGAAATCTATATTTTGGGACCTGCCATATTGGAAAGACCTAGAGGTTCGCTCTGCAATCGACGTGATGCACGTGATGAAGAATCTTTGCGTGACCCTGCTTAGCTTTTTGGGCGTGTATGGGAAGACAAAAGATACACCAGAGGCACAGGAGGACCAGCAACATATGCACGGAAAAGACGGCATACATCAGGGTCAGGCCAGCTACGCTCTTACCAAAGAAGAGAAGGAAATCTTCTTTGAATGCCTGCTTAGTATGAAGGGCCATGAAAATGAGGAGGTCATTGAGTTTTGTATTGACTTTATTCCTGACCTTAAGCCGATTGGTGTTCCTGAATCGCGGCATAAGGGCAGACTGGATGGAAAAGGCACGCTAGGAGGGCATCAAATAATATGTATGGACCGGCATTCTCTCACTGAAGCACACTACACAGTTCTACAGAATTCCGCCTTGGTGGCTCCGTATATGGAGGAACACAAGAATTTTCTACACTCCAAACACCCGGAGAAGTCTGACG
Source organism: Triticum turgidum subsp. durum (assembly GCA_900231445.1). NCBI lineage: Eukaryota > Viridiplantae > Streptophyta > Magnoliopsida > Poales > Poaceae > Triticum > Triticum turgidum. Next base: position 24,067,280 of record LT934112.1, on the reverse strand, counting down.
ACTGGATTACACGTGAACAAACGAGGGCTTTCGCCTGTTGGTTGCAGAAACGTCTCCCTGAATGATGGCGATATTCAAAATGACCTCTGATTGCTGTCCTAGTTACCATCTTCGAATATAATGACTTTCAAAGGGTACCAGATAAATGGGAATACATTTTACACGATCGCCCAAGATAAGAAGAGCACCAACCAAAATAGCGGTGTCCGCTTTGATGCAACAACCAACACGGGAAAGATAACATATTATTGTTACATAGAGGACATATGGGAACTTAACTATGGAGGCGATTTGAAGGTCCCTTTGTTTCGGTGCAAATGAGTCAATATGACACGAGGCGGGGTAACAGAAGACCCGTCGTACGGAATGACAACAGTGGATCTCAACAATCTTGCGTATGCAAATGAACCATTTGTCCTAGCCAATGATGTGGCGCAGGTTTTTTATGTGAAAGACATGTCTACCAGACCGAGAAAAAGAAAAGATAAGGAAGCGAATGGATCATACGATGAGCCAAAGCGCCACATAGTTCTTTCAGGAAAAAGAAACATCGTGGGAGTGGATGACAAGACAGACATGTCAGAAGATTATGAAAAGTTTGATGAAAGTGCTCCATTCATAGTGAATATTGACCCGAGCATCCAGTTAAATGATGAAGATTTTCCATGGCTACGGCGCAAAGGGACACACGCGAAGAAAAAGTTTCACACCCAAAGATCTGGGATGTGATAGGCTTCACTATCATTACTTTCTTTTGTGTTTCACACCCAAGAGGGAATCTCTGTAATAGTTAGGGTAGTTATGTGTTTTGGCATTTGAAACGCGAAGAAATTTTATGTGCAAACAAATTCTTTCATGCATTTACTGATTTTTTCCAGCTAAATGACCTTGAAATTGAAAAGCATTTCAAATGAACTCAGAAAAGGTTGAAAGTTGGCATGGTATCATAATTTCATCCAAATAACATGTGCAAAAAAGTAGAGAGGGTTACGGCAAAAACTGGATGCACTTCGTGTACAAAATGGACAATCTGTTTTGAAGTATCATGGCTTCCGACGAAAACTCATATTTTACAAAGGCATTTCATTTTTTAAATAACCTAAGCATTACCAAATTGAATATAATGATAAAACACACTAATATTAAACATAAGAAAAAAGAATCACTGAAAAATCTTTTTTCAAAGTTAAGTTATTCACAAACTAGTGATTCACACAAATTTCAAATAATTCAAAATTTAAACTATTCAAATTTGAAAACTACCGGCACTAATAGAAAGTTTGTAATTTTTTGTACCTAAAGCAAAAATATTCACAAAGAAACTCTAAGTACAGCAAAAAACAACTCAAGAGTAAATAAAACAAAAATAAATAAAGCAATAAAAATTAAAAAAAAAGCCCGCCTACTGGGCCAAAGCGGCCTGCATACGACTAGAAACACAACCTTTTGTTGGGCTAGGATGCAGGCCCGCAAAGGCCCAGTAGGCCCACAGGGCAGCACAGAACAGGTAGGCCCAGTAGGCCTGCTTAGGAGAGGAGCTCGAGAGAGCTACCGCACTGGGGCTTATAAACCAGTGCGGTAGCCCCTCGACTAGAGAGGTGGGACGAAACTTGCCGCACCGCACTGCGCCAGTGCAGCCCCTTTAGTACCGGGTGGTGGCTACAACTGGTACTAAAGAGGGGGTCTTTAGTACCGGTTGGTGCCACGACCCGGTACTAAAGGGGGCGCTTCCCGCCGCTTGGCCTGGCCAAAACAGATCTTTATTACCGGTTGGTGGCTCCAACCGGTACTAAAGGTCCATCCTATATATACAATAGTTGAAAAAAATTCACTTTCCCTCTCTGTTTCTTCCCTCCGTCGCGCCGCCCTGCCCCGATCGACGCCGTCCCCGTCGACGTCGCCGCCCGCGCCCCTCGTCGTCGACCCCGGCCGTCCCCGCCCCTCGTCGCGGCCCTCGTCGACGTTGCCGCCCCGGCCGTCCCCGTCCCCGTCGTCCCCGTCGCCGCGCCCCGGCCGCCCCGTCGCCGCGCCCTGCCCC
>LT934112.1:24019273-24064542 GCA_900231445.1 Triticum turgidum subsp. durum | reverse complement strand
TCGCCACCCCGTACCGTCGCCCCGTCGTCGCTGCCCCGTCGTCGCCTCGCCGGTGAGCTCGCCCCGACCGCCATGTCCACACACACACACACACTACACACACACACACACACTACACACACACATTAGTTTGTTTGTTATAAATTTTTCTGTTTTTTAGTTATAGAAATGTTAGAAATTATTCTGTTTTTTAGTTATATAAATATTAGAAATGTTAGTTATATAGAAATGTTATAAGTTTTTTCTATTTTTTAGTTATAGAAATATTTATAGAAATGTTAGCAATTTTTCTGTTTTTAGTTATATATATTAGAATTGTTATAGAAATGTTAGTTATATAATCAGGAAATTTTAGAATTAGTTTTAGTTAGATGAATTAGATTAATGTCAAATTGTTAGAATTTGCATATATATAGAATTTTAGTTATCACAATCCAATCATTTAAAAAATGTTACTTTTTGCGGGCATATAGTATTTGTTCTCGACGATATGCCCGGCCCGCATCCTCGCCGTCGACCCATTCGCGACGACGTCCTACTTCAGAGGACCCATGTCCAGGACTGGGCTCCGCCGGGCTGGCATTGGGAGGTGCTACCTGGAGGGGCGCGCCGCTTGGTGAGGAACCTGGCCTCGGGTCCCATCGTCGACCCTGATGCCCTTTAGTGGCGTTCGCGTGGGCCACATTCGGTGCAGAGGGAGCCGGCGCCGCCGGAGGTGGTGCGTCGCCGTGTCAGGGAGGAGGACGAGCACGTCCATCGCTACATGGCTGCTATGGACGTCAGGTTCTCCAACACTTGGCAGGTTCTTTGGGCAGATGACCGGAGGTATGATCCTGTGACGGTTCCTTCTCTTTGGGTGTCCACCGCCCGTGCCCCAGGGACCGCGAGTGGCCTAGATTCTTCTGTAGTACTCGCTCTTTATTAGGTACCTAGCCAGTGATGTATTCGATATATAATATTCGAGACGATGTATTCGATATTATATATATTAAGACGATGATGTATTTGAGATTATATATTCGAGATGATGTATTCGAGATTCAGTTTTTCCTTATTGATTGCATCCATGCATTGTAATTTGAATACTAAATTGTTTTATATTTCTTCTGTATTAGTTAAGTAAAAGCTATGGCGGACAATACCGGCAGAGAGAGAGAGAAGAGGAATTGTTCGACATCATACGAAGCCCTCACAAGCTAGATGATCTGAATGAAGCAGATGACGGCTCCCAATATCTGAACAATACCGGAGAGGGTGATGAAAAGATATTTGATCTCAGCGACCGAGCTGATGAAGTCATGAACTATGATTATGATTATGATGACACATACAATGTTTGTGATGACACAGACAATGCTGATCTTCAAATAACAAAGACTACCGGCGAGGTATATTTATATAAGCATGCATCATGGTGATCATCACATGTTTTTTATTGAAGATATATTAACGAATTGATCTTTCTTCTTTCAGTCCTCCGGATTGAGCAAATCTGCTTCTACAGACAGCAGGACAAAGCGAGGCCCGGGCAGTTTGTTGAAGGATGGTGTAAAGTACAACATCGAATCCATCAAACCTAGTGGCGAACCCCTGACGCCTAAGAACGATGCGGACAAGTGGACTCGTCAGTGCAGAGTTCTTGTGAAGGACAAGCTCCCAATCTCCATTCAAGAATGGAAAGAGCCAAAGACTAAACGTCCTGGTGTTACTTGGGTCAACGACAGAGCCAAAAAAGACCTTTGGAAATATCTGATGGAACATTTCACCCTACCAGATCATTTCACTGAAGCAGATGTGGAGAAAGTCAAGGGCGCTGCTCTTAAGAAGATGGCAATTGCATTCAACACCCACAAGAAAACTGTATGGGCCAACTACCTCGCTGCAGAAAGGAAGACTCCAGAATTCACGGGAACACTAGAGAAGCAAAGAGAACACTGGGACGATTTCGTGACCTTCAAGGATTCAGAATTATCTAAGGAACGGTCGATGAAGAAGAAGGCAAATGCCGCAAAAAAGACGCAGTTCCATAGGCTGGGTCCAGGTGGCTACGCGGTGGGATTGCCTAAGTGGGATAAGTATGAGCAAGAGATGGAGGATGCAGGGGTCACTCCGGTTACTAGGAGCTGGCCCCCCAGGTGCAGAACTTGGTTCTATGCACATGGGGGGGGCGTTGGACCCGAAGACATGCGAAGTTTCGTGGAAGGCAAATCTAAAAGGAGCCGAACAAAAGATACTTGATGCAATAGAAGAAGCTCGAAGGGGGTGTTCACGCCCAACAGAGAGAACGACGAGCTTACGCGCGCCCTGGGAAATCCTGAACACCCGGGAAGAACACGAGGCAAGGGCGTTATTCCCTGGTATGAGGGCTTTTCATAATGGAACGAGGACTACAGGACCCGTGCAAGAAGGAAGATGGAGGAGGAGAAGAAAAGGAAGCTGGAGGAGGAGCAGAGGAAGCAGGACGCAGAACGCCTTCAAGGCCTAGAAGCAAGGCACGCGGACTTGGCACTCAAATTCCAGCAGCAGCAGCAGCAGATCGACTCACTTAGCCAGGAAAGGGGGTCTCAGCAGCGGCATCAGCAAGCGGATGATCGTCCAGCATTGGATAGCACTGTCCAATCCATGCCGAGAAGCAGCATTGGTTCTGCCTCGGGCGACACACTGCTGGATACATACCCTGCGAATGACATCATAGAGAACACTAACTATGAGCTACACTCCAAAGTGAAGAACATATCCATGAAGGTGGCGGACGGCGTTGCTTTTACAATTACCCCCGAAGCAACCTTCCATTGCATCCCGACTCTAGACGGCTATGCTCGTGTCTTGGTTGATGAAGTGGTCGACCCATATTCGGGGCTACAGCTTGACATTCCTGGAGGTGAAGACGAGCACACACTGGGAGAGGCCATACATCGTATCATCCTATGGAGAAAGGATTGCATCATCTTTCGAAGTCCACTAACACCGCGTCGTCTGCCGACTCCTCCTTGAAGTCCGCCACCGAGTCAGCAGACTCCCGCTCCTCCAAGTCCACGAACGCGTGAGCCGAGTCCTCCTTGAAGTCCGCCACCTCCTCCAAGTCCCCGAACACGTGAGCTGACTCCTCCGGTTTCAAGTCCGGCACAACGTCATGCCACTTCTCCGGTTTCAAGTCCGGCACCGTGTCAGGCCACACCTCCTGCTTCAAGTCCGGCACATCGTCAGGCCACTTCTCCTAGTCCAACTCAGCCACGTTAGCTGTCTCCGCTGTCTCAGCAATCGCAGAAGAGACACGCCGCAGCTATGGTGCGTAGCGGTACGAGTCGAGGTAGTTCAGGAAGTATAGGTGGAGACAAGCGATATAAATATGGTCCAAGCCTCGCTCCTCTTCCTCAGAGGCCTTACAACATGACTAAGGAGCAAAACGAAGCCATAGTGCAGGCCCAAGTGGACGCCCATTTTGGACCAAAACTGGCACCGCCGCCAAAGGAGAAAGTGCCTGAGAAAACAATTGACCACTTCATTCATATGGCTAGAGAACCAGCTCCCAAGCCTGTTGACTTAGACTATGAGCGCCAAATCAGGAAACTACATCGAGAACAGCTAAAGAAGGAAGCGAGCTCGAGCTCGAGCCAACAAGCAGCGGGCAAAAAATGCAGGAAAATTGTTCCCTAGCTGGGAGAACAGGCGACACAATCGATCCTCCCGCTTGTTGTGCCAACAACACATGAGAGGAGGCCGCGCGCCCAATATTCTCGTGGGCAAACCGTTAAAGTTCCCCAGCTAGGCGATGTGGTAATAACGGAGGAGCATATAATGCAGGCTGAAATGCTCAAGATCTCTGTTGGACAACTCCTCGAAATTGAGCCCATGTCTCCACTTAGAGAGGAGGAAATAAAACAGAAATATGTCCGGGGCCAATCTTTGGTCGAGCCAAACAAGGTCAAAGACCTCCCAACGAGAATGTATGAATTGCATCAATAGTACATGAACATTACCAAGATTTCCAATCGAGAGTCCCTCATAGTGAATGTCAAGAAGGAGCATTACTACCATGAGAAAGCTCTATGCGTTGAGTATTCAGAACTATTTCAGTTATACAATCAAGACGCACTCGACAAATCTCTCGTCAGTTGCTATTGTTTGTAAGTGATTTCTTTCTGTAATTTTCGATCAATCATTACATGTAATTATCCTCACTATATATTCTTTTCTGTGGTATTATATGCAGGATGAAGATGTATGAAATGAAAAAATCTGGACGCTATGGCATTGGGTTCATTGACCCAAATACCATTAATGAGTACACATGGAATCTTGCAACTTCTCAAGCAAGTGTAGAGGAAAGCATGCTAGAGTTCTTGAAGCGCCTCAATACCAATGAAGATATACTACTTCCTTATAACTTCCTGTGAGTTAATACAAATTATGTTTTTGCTTACTAGCTAGCTAGATGTTAATAATTAAGTGTATACGGTTTACGATAGTTGATTAATTTTATGCACATGCCCACTTAATTAAGACATGCAAACGTGTGCGCATGCAGTTTCCACTGGATCTTGTTAGACATTAAAGTTGACAAAGCAACATTTGAAGTACTAGACTCACTACTTAAAGAAGATAAAGACTACACAATCATGAAGGGGATAGTCAACAGGTAATTTCAATCCTTATTAACTATATCTCGGCCTATTATTAGTTCGTCATTTCCTGATATGAACTATTTAATAACCCCTTTATTAATTTTCTTTGCCGGCGGGTGATGACCCACAAGTATAGGGGATCTATCGTAGTCCTTTCGATAAGTAAGAGTGTCGAACCCAACGAGGAGCAGAAGGAAATGATAAGCGGTTTTTAGCAAGGTATTCTCTGCAAGTACTGAAATAAGTGGTAACAGATAGTTTTGTGATAAGGTAAATTGTAACAAGCAACAAGTAACAATAGTAAATAAGGTGCAGCAAGGTGGCCCAATCCTTTTTGTAGCAAAGGACCAGCCGGAACAAACTCTTATAATAGGAAAAGCGCTCCTGGGGACACATGGGAATATCGTCAAGCTAGTTTTCATCACGCTCAGATGATTCGCATTCGGTACTTTGACAATTTGATATGTGGGTGGGACGGTGCTTGGGTGCTTTTCTTACTTGAACAAGCATCCCACTTATGATTAACCTCTATTGCAAGCATCCGCAACTACAACAAAAGTATTAAGGTAAACCTAACCATAGCATGAAACATATGGATCCAAATCAGCCCCTTACGAAGCAACGCATAAACTAGGGTTTAAGCTTCTGTCACTCTAGCAACCCATCATCTACTTATTACTTCCCAATGCCTTCCTCTAGGCCCAAATAATGGTGAATTGTTATGTAGTCGACGTTCACATAACACTACTAGAGGTTAGACAACATACATCTTATCAAAATATCGAACGAACACCAAATTCACATGACTACTAATAGCAAGACTTCTCCCTTGTCCTCAGGAACAAATGTAACTACTCACAAAGCATATTCATGTTCATAATCAGAGGGGATATAATGTGCATAAAGGATGTGAACATATGATCTTCCACCAAATAAACCAACTAGCATCAACTACAAGGAGTAATCAACACTACTAGCAACCTACTAGCACCAATCCCGGACTTGGAGACAAGAATTGGATACAAGAGATGAACTAGGGTTTGGAGATGAGACGGTGCTGGTGAAGATGTTGATGGAGATTGCCCTCTCCCGATGAGAGGAGCGTTGGTGATGACGATGGTGATGATTTCCCCCTCCCGGAGGGAAGTGTCCCTGGCAAAACAGCTCTGCCGGAGCCCTAGATTGGTTCCGCCAAGGTTCCGCCTCGTGGCGGCGGAGTCTCGTCCCGAAAGGTTGCTTATGATTTTTTTCTCATCGAAAGACTTCATATAGGAGAAGATGGGCGTCGGAGAGCCACCAGGGGGCCCACGAGGTAGGGGGGCGCGCCCAGGGGGGAGGGGCGCGCCCCCCACCCTCGTGAGCAGGGTGTGGGCCCCCTGGCCTTCATCTTTTGCGACGATTTTTCTTTATTTATTTTAAGATATTCCGTGGAGTTTCAGGACTTTTGGAGTTACGCAGAATAGGTCTCCAATATTTGCTCCTTTTGCAGCCAGAATTCCAGCTGCCGGCATTCCCCCTCTTAATGGTAAACCTTGTAAAATAAGAGAGAATAGCCATAAGTATTGTGACATAATGTGAAATAACAGCCCATAATGCGATAAATATCGATATGAAAGCATGATGCAAAATGGACGTATCAACTCCCCCAAGCTTAGACCTCGCTTGTCCTCAAGCGAAAAGCCAATAACAATAAATATGTCCTCATGTTTAGAGGTAGAGGCGTCGATAAAAAATAAAATACAAACATGAAGGCATCATGATTATTTTCATAACAACAACATAAATAGATTTTGTCATATGATTGCTCATGTTCAAATGATGATCTTTTCAAAGTGCAAAAGTATGAATCGGAAACCTTATTGGGCACTAACAAATTATAACCTCAGTCATTGAAACAATTGCAATTTATCATAACAGCGGAAAGAGTCTATGTCAGAGCTTAAAAGCAAGTTCACATACTCAACTATCACTTAGTCCTTCATAATTGCTAACACTCACGCAATACTTGTGGTTACGGAGTTTTAACCAGACACAGAGAAAGATAGGGGCTTGTAATTTTGCCCCACAACCTTTTACCTCAGGGGTAATTTCAACAATAATAATTCATGCTCCCCCACATCCAGTTGAATATATATATATCATGTTCTTTCCAACATGCTGAGCTTGCCAAAGGATAAAATGAAAAAGGAAAGGTGAAGATCACCGTGACTCTTGCATAAGATAGAAGATAATAATAAAATATAGGCCCTTCCCAGAGGGAAGCAGAGGTTGCCATGCGCTTTTATGGTTTGATGCACAAAATCTTAATGCAAAAGAACGTCACTTTATATTGCCCCTTGTATATGAACCTTTATTATGCAGTCCGTCGCTTTTATTGCGTCCACAACAAGTTCGTACAAAGCTTATTTCTCTGCACTAATAAGTCATGCATATTTAGAGAGCAATTTTTATTGCTTGCACCGATGACAACTTACTTGAAGGATCTTACTCAATCCATAGGTAGATATGGTGGACTCTCATGGCTAAACTGGTTTAAGGGTATTTGGAAGCACAAGTAGTATCTCTACTTGGTGCTGAAATTTGGCTAGCATGAGGGGGAAAGGCAAGCTCAACATGTTAGAGGAACCATGACAACATACTTTATCTCAGATGTAAGAAAACATAACTCATTACGTTGTCTTCCTTGTCCAACATCAACTCTTTAGCATGTCATATCCTAATGAGTGTTCCCAATCATAAAAGATGTCAATGATAATATATCTATATGTGAAACCTCTCTCTCCTTATTACTTCCTATTAATTGCTACGATGACCAAAGCTATATTTGCCAACTCCAAACAACTTTTTAATCATCATACTCTTTCTATGTAAAGTTATTACTCTCAATAAGATCAATATAAACTCTTTGTTTCTTTTTATTCTTTTCTTTTATTTACCCAAGATCATGGCAAAATAATCGAGCCCTTGACTCAACACTAATCTTTATTATATATAGCTCACGGACTCGATTGCATAGAGGGATCATAAAGCAAAACTTCAAAACTAGATCATGCCATGACTTTATTCTACTAAATCAAGATACTACTAATAGGATCGAACTAAGAAAAAGGGTAAAGATAGAAGTTTTGATGGTGATACGATACCGGGGCACCTCCCCCAAGCTTGGCAGTTGCCAAGGGGAGTGCCCATACCCATGTGATTATATCTCCTTCTTTGTTGTTGGCGGTGGAGGTGTTGTTGATGATGGAAGCTTGTCGTCCACCTTCCATGGCATAGGCTCACCCTCATAGAAGGATGATCGAGTCTCTGGAATCCTCAAATCTGCAACGGAAACAGTTCGAAACGAAAACAGAGGATATTTGCATGGTACGGTGGTCAAAACCTTCGGGAGAATATATAATGAATTTTTACCGACCAAAATACGTATCGTGCAAGAAAACGGAGTCCAGAGGGCAGACGAGGTGCTCACGAGGTAGGGGGGCGCGCCTAGGGGGGTAGGGCGCGCCCTCTACCCTAGTGGAGGCCTTGTGTCCTCCCTGGACAGCTACTTATTTTTCTATTTTTCTAAATATTCCAAAACGGAGAAATATTGCTTTAAAAATTGTTTTGGAGTCGGTTTACTTACCGTACCACATACCTATTCCTTTTCGGAGTCTGAAACGTTTCGGAAAGTGTCCCTTATGTATTCCTCCGGGGTTACGGTTTCAATAACATTAGTTTCAACATTTATAGGATTACGTGAGATATAGTGTTTTATTCTTTGACCGTTTACCACCTTCGGATTTGTGCCTGCGAAGTTGTTGAATTTTTATGGCACCGGAATGATAGACCTCCTCGATAACGTAAGGACCTTCCCATTTGGAGAGAAGTTTTCCTGCAAAAAATCTTAAACGAGAGTTGTATAGTAATACATAATCACCTACATTAAACTCACAGTTTTGTATCCTTTTGTCATGCCTTCTTTTAACTTTTTCTTTAAACAGCTTGGCATTTTCATAAGCTTGGGTTCTCCATTCATCAAGTGAGCTAATATCAAACAACCTCTTCTCACCGGAAAATTTGAAGTCATAATTGAGCTCTTTGATAGCCCAATATGCCTTATGTTCTAATTCAAGAGGTAAATGACATGCTTTTCCATAAACCATTTTATACGGAGACATACCCATAGGATTCTTGTACGCAGTTCTATAGGCCCATAATGCATCATTCAGTTTTTTGGACCAATTCTTTCTAGACCTATTGACAGTCTTTTGCAAAATTAATTTGAGCTCTCTATTGCTCAATTCTACCTGACCACTAGACTGCGGGTGATAAGGAGATGCAATTCTATGATTAACGTCATATTTAGCAAGCATCTTACGGAAAGCACCATGAATAAAGTGTGAACCACCATCAGTCATTAAGTATCTAGGGACTCCAAACCTCGGAAAAATAACATCCTTAAGCATTTTAATAGAAGTGTTATGATCAGCACTACTAGTTGGAATAGCTTCTACCCACTTAGTAACATAATCAACAGCAACTAAAATATGAGTGTAACCATTAGAGGCAGGAAAAGGTCCCATATAATCAAAGCCCCAAACATCAAATGGTTCAATAACAAGTGAATAATTCATAGGCATTTCTTGACGTCTACTAATATTACCAATTCTTTGACATTCATGGCAAGATAAGACAAACTTACGGGCATCCTTGAAGAGAGTAGGCCAATAAAAACCGGATTGCAATACCTTACGTGCAGTTCTATCTCCAGCGTGGTGTCCTCCATAGGCTTCGGAGTGACACTTGCGTAGGATCTGTTCCTGTTCATGCTCAGGTACACAATGTCTAATAACTCCATCTACTCCTTCTTTATAAAGATGTGGGTCATCCCAAAAGTAATGTCGCAAGTCATAGAAAAACTTTTTCTTTTGTTGGTATGTGAACCTAGGCGGTATAAACTTAGCAACAATATAATTAGCATAATTAGCATACCACGGAGTGCTACGAGAAGTACTTATGACATTTAATTGCTCATCAGGAAAGCTATCATCAATAGGTAGTGGGTCATCAAGAACATTCTCTAGCCTAGATAAGTTGTCTGCAACGGGGTTCTCAGCTCCTTTTCTATCAACAATATGTAAATCAAATTCTTGGAGCAAGAGAACCCATCTAATGAGTCTAGGTTTAGCATCTTTCTTTTCCATAAGATATTTAATAGCAGCATGATCTGTATGAATAGTTACTCTAGAATCAACAATACAGGGTCTGAATTTATCACAAGCAAATACAACCGCTAAAAGTTCCTTTTCAGTAGTAGCATAATTTCTTTGAGCATTGTCTAGAGTATTACTAGCATAATGGATAACATTTAATTTCTTATCAACCCTTTGCCCTAGAACAACACCTACAGCATAATCACTAGCATCACACATAATTTCAAAGGGTAAATTCCAATCAGGGGGCTGAACAATAGGTGTAGAGACTAATGCTTTCTTAAGTATTTCAAATGCTTCTACACAATCATCATCAAAGACAAATGGTACATCTTTTTGTAATAAATTAGTCAGAGGCCGAGAAATTCTCGAGAAGTCCTTAATGAACCTCCTATAAAATCCGGCGTGACCAAGGAAACTTCTTATACCTTTGATGTCCTTGGGACATGGCATCTTTTCAATAGCATCAACCTTGGCTTTATCAACTTCAATACCTCTTTCGGAAACTTTGTGCCCCAAGACAATACCTTCATTAACCATAAAGTGGCACTTTTCCCAATTCAAGACAAGATTAGTTTCTTCACATCTCTGCAAAACTCGATCAAGATTGCTCAAGCAATCATCAAAAGAGGAACCATAGACGGAAAAGTCGTCCATGAAAACCTCACAAATCTTTTCACAAAAATCAGAGAATATAGCCATGATGCATCTTTGAAAGGTAGCAGGTGCATTACATAAACCAAAAGGCATACGTCTATAAGCAAAAGTACCAAAAGGGCAAGTAAAAGTAGTCTTTGATTGATCTTTAGCCGACACAGGTATTTGAGAGAAACCAGAATAACCATCTAGAAAGCAATAATGTGTATGTTTGCATAATCTTTCTAGCATTTGATCAATAAAAGGTAACGGGTAATGATCTTTCTTAGTAGCTTTATTTAATTTGCGGAAATCAATTACCATCCTATAACCTGTGATAATTCTTTGCGGGATCAATTCATCTTTATCATTAGGGACAACAGTAATACCTCCCTTCTTAGGGACACAATGGACAGGACTTACCCACTGACTATCAGCAACGGGGTAAATTATACCTACCTCCAGAAGCTTGAGTATTTTCTTTCTTACCTCTTCTTTCATTTTAGGATTCAAATGTCGTTGAGGATCGCAAACTGGTTTGGCATCAGCTTCCAAATTTATTTTATGTTGACATAGAGTGGGACTGATGCCCTTAAGATCATCCAGAGTATATCCAATAGCGGCACGGTGCTTTTTCAGAGTTTTCAATAATCTTTCTTCTTCATGCTCTGAAAGGTTAGCACTAATAATAACAGGATATATTTTCTTTTCATCAAGATAAGCATACTTAAGATTATCAGGCAACGGTTTAAGCTCAAACATGGGATCACCCTTGGGTGGAGGTGGATCCCCTAGGATTTCAACAGGCAAATTGTGTTTCAGAATAGGTTTCTGTTTAAAGAATACTTCATCTATTTCCCTTCTTTCATTCATGAACATCTCATTTTCATGGTCTAGCAAATAGTGTTCTAAAGGATCACTAGGAGGTACAGCAATAGAAGCAAGACCAATAATTTCATCCTTACTAGGCAATTCTTCCTCACGATGTTGTTTACTAAATTTAGAGAAATTAAACTCATGAACCATATTATCCAAGCCAATAGTAACAACATCCTTTTCGCAGTCTATCTTAGCATTAACAGTATTCAAGAAGGGTCTACCAAATATAATGGGGCAAAAGCTATCTTGTGGAGAACTAAGAACAAGAAAATCAGCAGGATATTTAGTTTTCCCACACAAGACTTCAACATCTCTAACAATTCCCACTGGTGAAATAGTATCTCTATTGGCAAGTTTAATTGTAACATCAATATCTTCTAACTCAGCAGGTGCAATCTCATGCTTAATTTCTTTATATAAATCATAAGGTATAACACTAGCACTAGCACCCATATCACATAAGCCATGATAACAATGATCTCCTATTTTAACAGAAATAACAGGCACGCCTACCATGGGTCTATGTTTATCTCTATCACAGGGTTTAGCAATTCTAGCAGTTTCACCAGAGAATTCAATGACATGCCCATCAATATTATCAAACAAGAGATCTTTAACAATAGCAATATTGGGTTCTACTTTGACTTGCTCAGGAGGTGTATAAGTTCTAGTATTGCTTTTACGAACAACAGTTGGAGCTTTAGCATGATCCTTTACTCTAGCAGGGAAAGGTGGTTTCTCAACATAAGAGGTAGGAACAATAGGATCATTATAAGTGATGGTTTCTTCTTCAACTTTAATAGGTGCAGCTACTTTTACTTCCATGGGAGGACAATATTTAAACCACTTCTCCTTCGGGAGATCAACATAAGTAGCAAAAGATTCACAGAAAGAAGCTACTATCTCAGAGTCAAGTCCATATTTAGTGCTAAACTTACGGAAAATATCGGTATCCATAAAAGATTTAACACAATCAAACTTAGGTGTCATACCTAACTCCTTACCTTCGTCGAGGTCCCAATCTTCAGAGTTGCGTTTAATTCTATCCAATTAATTCCATCTGAATTCAATAGGCTTCATCATAAAAGAGCCAGCACAAGAAGTATCGAGCATGGTTTTATTATTATCAGAGAGCCGAGCATAAATTCTGAAGAATTGTCAATTTTGAGAGCTCATGATTGGGGCATGAATATAACATGGATTTAAGCCTCCCCCAAGCTTGAGCGAAGCTTTCTCCTTCGCGAGGCCAAAAATTGTATATATAATTGCGATCACGATGAACAAGTTGCATAGGGTAATATTTTTGATGAAATTCCAATTTCATTCTTTTATAGTTCCATGATCTCGTATCATCACATAGCCTATACCATGTCGATGCTTCTCCCTTCAAAGATAAAGGGAAAGCCTTCTTCTTAACAACATCATCAGGTATAACTGCAAGCTTAAATAATCCACAAATATCATCCAAATAGCGTAGATGCTCGTCGGGATGCTTTGTCCCATCTCCTGTAAAAGTATTAGCTAGCAGTTTTTCCATAATACCCGAAGGAAATTCAAAAGGAGTTTCATTTTCAATAGGTTCAGTAGGTTGAGGAGCAACTCTTTGCTCTACCGGACGGGGTGAAGATACCCCGAACAAGCCCCTCAGAGATTCAGTTTCCATAGTAACAAGTGACAGAAAATTTCAGCACACTATATAAATTTTTCCTTACCAAATTCCACTTACCAAAGGCGCTACACTCCCCGACAACGACGCCAGAAAAGAGTCTTGATGACCCACAAGTATAGGGGATCTATCGTAGTCCTTTCGATAAGTAAGAGTGTCGAACCCAACGAGGAGCAGAGGGAAATGATAAGCGGTTTTCAGCAAGGTATTCTCTGCAAGTACTGAAATAAGTGGTAACAGATAGTTTTGTGATAAGGTAAATTGTAACGAGCAACAAGTAACAATAGTAAATAAGGTGCAGCAAGGTGGCCAATCCTTCTTTTAGCAAAGGACAAGCCGGAACAAACTCTTATAATAGGAAAAGCTCTCCCGAGGACACATGGGAATATCGTCAAGCTAGTTTTCATCACGCTCATATGATTCGCGTTCGGTACTTTGATAATTTGATATGTGGGTGGACCAGTGCTTGGGTGCTGTTCTTACTTGAACAAGCATCCCACTTATGATTAACCTCTATTGCAAGCATCCGCAACTACAACAAAAGTATTAAGGTAAACCTAACCATAGCATGAAACATATGGATCCAAATCGGCCCCTTACGAAGCAACGCATAAACTAGGGTTTAAGCTTCTGTCACTCTAGCAACCCATCATCTACTTATTACTTCCCAATGCCTTCCTCTAGGCCCAAATAATGGTGAAGTGTTATGTAGTCGACGTTCACATAACACCACTAGAGGTTAGACAACATACATCTTATCAAAATATCGAACGAACACCAAATTCACATGACTACTAATAGCAAGACTTCTCCCTTGTCCTTAGGAACAAATGTAACTATTCACAAAGCATGTTCATGTTCATAATCAGAGGGGATATAATGTGCATAAAGGATCTGAACATATGATCTTCCACCAAATAAACCAACTAGCATCAACTACAAGGAGTAATCAACACTACTAGCAACCTACTAGCACCAATCCCGGACTTGGAGACAAGAATTGGATACAAGAGATGAACTAGGGTTTGGAGATGAGACGGTGCTGGTGAAGATGT
Organism: Triticum turgidum subsp. durum; assembly: GCA_900231445.1. Classification (NCBI taxonomy): domain Eukaryota; kingdom Viridiplantae; phylum Streptophyta; class Magnoliopsida; order Poales; family Poaceae; genus Triticum; species Triticum turgidum. The sequence continues at coordinate 24,050,486 of LT934112.1, read as the reverse complement.
TGATGGAGATTGCCCTCTCCCGATGAGAGGAGCGTTGGTGATGACGATGGTGATGATTTCCCCCTCCCGGAGGGAAGAGTCCCCGGCAAAACAGCTCTGCCGGAGCCCTAGATTGGTTCCACCAAGGTTCCGCCTCGTGGCGGCGGAGTCTCATCCCGAAAGGTTGCTTATGATTTTTTTCTCATCGAAAGACTTCATATAGGAGAAGATGGGCGTCGGAGAGCCACCAGGGGGCCCACGAGGTAGGGGGGCGTGCCCAAGGGGGAGGGGTGCTCCCCCCACCCTCGTGAGCAGGGTGTGGGCCCCCTGGCCTTCATCTTTGGCGATGATTTTTCTTTATTTATTTTAAGATATTCCGTGGAGTTTCAGGACTTTTGGAGTTGTGCAGAATAGGTCTCCGATATTTGCTCCTTTTCCAGCCAGAATTCCAGCTGCCGGCATTCCCCCTCTTCATGGCAAACCTTGTAAAATAAGAGAGATCAGCCATAAGTATTGTGACATAACGTGAAATAATAGCCCATGATGCGATAAATATAGATATAAAAGCATGTTCAAAATGGACGTATCAGCGGGCAGGGCTTAGGCAAAGTTCATGAAGGTGACTCCAGGTAGATGGCCACAAAAGTTGTTTTGGCATTGACCAAAGGTAAGTAATTAAGTAGTACTAGCTAGCTACCATCTCTTTAATTCTTGTTTTAATACCATTAATTAATTATCATGCTTGATTAATCATTATCTAATTCAATTCCATTCTCGTAAAGGCCCTGAAGCAGGCGCCGAGGAATGATCTGTGTGCATTCTACGTTTGGGAGAACATTCGCATGATGGCGTCCGAAAGGAGCAGATCTCAAAGACAGGACCGGGTACGTTTGTCAGAACACTATTCACACCATTATCGATATCTTGTAACACAACTAATACACATGCATATTGATCTCCTTCTTAACAGTTCGGAGAGGTGCGGGATAAGCTCCTACCAGCGGACTGCATAATAGCACTTCAAGAGGAAATAGCCGGATTTTTGCTCGACCAGGTCATTGATCCCAAAGGAGAATACTATTACCCACTACCGCCCCCATGAACCACTTGTCATCGTGCTCCTAAGGCACCAAGGCAACATGTATGAGAAATTGTATATGTATATACATGTGTATGTGTGAATAGTTAATGGTGTTGACTGTGAGACATTCGATGATATATATTATATATATATGCGGTTCTACGTAGGAGAAAATCTATTTATACATATGCATAACATGTACAATTTGTAGTATCGTGAAATACCAGCAAACAAAAAAGAATAAATGGAAAATAAAGCCAAATTGAAAACACAAAATTAAAGCAAAAATTAAAAAAAACACCCAAACATTTAGTACCGGTTGGTGTTACCAACCGGTACTAATGTCCTACACCCACCCGGGCCTGGCTCATGCCACGTGGTGGCTCTTTAGCACCGGTTCGTGACGAACCGGTACTAAAGGGTGGGGGGACCTTTAGTCCCCACTCTTTAGTGCCAGTTGGCGAACCGACACTAAAGGTCGTGACGAACCGGCACTAAAGGCCGGTTCTGCACTAGTGATGCTTGCACCAGTCCATAGATGAATCACTGGAGCTTGTATACTTTGTTAGCACCTTTAGGATTGACAAAACCTTCTTGTTGTATCATATACAACTCTTCTTTAATGAATCCATTAAGGAATGCAGTTTTGACATCCATTTACCAGATTTCATAAATGTGGCAATTGCTAACATGATTCAGACAGATTTAAGCATCGATACGAGTGAGAAAATCTCACCATATTCAACACCTTGAACTTGTCAAAAAACTTTTTGCAACAAGTCGAGCTCTATAGATAGTAACACTAGTATCAGCGTCTGTCTTCCTCTTGAAGATTCATTTATTTTTTATGGCTTGCCGATCATCGGGCAAGTCCACCAAGGTCCACACTTTGTTCTCATACATGGATCCCATCTCAGATTTCATGGCCTTCAAGCCATTTCGTGGAATCTGGGCTCATCATTGCTTCCTCATAGTTGGTAGGTTCATCATGGTCTAGTAACATGACTTCCAGAACAGGATTACCGTACCACTCTGGTGTGGACTGTACTTTGGAAGACCTATGAGGTTCTGTAATAACTTAATCTGAAGTTTCATGATCATCATCATTAGATTCCTCACTAATTGGTGTAGGAATCACTAGAACTGATTTCTGTGATTAACTACTTTCCGATTCGGGAGAAGGTACAATTACCTTACCAAGTTATACTTTGCTCCCACTCACTTCTTTCGAGAGAAACTCCTTCTCTAGAAAGGATCCATCTTAGCAACGAATATCTTGCCTTCGGATCTCTGATAGAAGGTGTACCCAACAGTTTCCTTTGGGTATTCTATGAAGACGCACTTCTCCGTTTTGGGTTCGAGCTTATCAGGTTGAAACTTTTTCACATAAGCATCGCAGCCCCAAACTTTAAGAAACGTCAACTTTAGTTTCTTGCCAAACCATAGTTCATAAGGCGTCATCTCAACGGATTTTGATGGTGCCCTATTTAAAGTGAATGCAGCCGTCTCTAATGTATAACCCCAAAACGATAGTGGTAAATCGGTAAGATACATCATAGATCGCACCATATCCAATGAAGTGCGGTTACGACGTTCGGACACACCATTATGCTGTGGTGTTCCATGTGGCGTGAGCTGTGAAACTATTCCACATTGTTTTTAAATGATGGCCAAACTCGTAATTCAAATATTCTTCTCCATGATCAGATCGTAGAAACTTTATTTTCTTGTTACGATGATTCTCCACTTCGCTCTGAAATTCTTTGAACTTTTCAAATGTTTCAGACTTGTGTTTCATTAAGCAGACATACTCATATCTGCTCAAATCATCTCTGAAGGTCAGAAAATAACGATACCCGCCATGAGCATCAACACTCATTGGACCGCATACATCGGCATGTATTATTTCCAACAAGTCAGTAGCTCGTTCCATTGTTCCGGAGAACGGAGTTTTATTCATCTTGCCCAAAAGGCACGGTTCGCAAGCATCAAATGATTCATAACCAAGTGATTCCAAAAATCCATCTTTATGGAGTTTCTTCATGCGCTTTACACCGTTATGACCCAAACGGCAGTGCCACAAACAATTTGCACTATTTTTATTACCTTTGCATCTTTTGGCATCAATATTATGGATATGTGTATCACTACGATCGAGATCCAACAAACTATTTTCATTGGGTGTATGACCATCGAAGGTTTTATTCATATAAACAGAACAACAATTATTCTCTGACTTTAAATGAATAACCGTATTGCAATAAACACGATCAAATCATATTCATGCTCAACACAAATGCCAAATAACATTTATTTAGGTTTAACACTAATCCCGAAAGTATAGGGAGTGTGCGATGATGATTATATCAATCTTGGAATCACTTCCAACACACATCGTCACTTCACCCTCAACTAGTCTCTGTTTATTTTGTAACTCCTATTTCGAGTTACTAACCTTAGCAACTAAACAAGTATCAAATACCCAGGGTTACTATAAACACTAGTAAGGTACATATCAATAACCTGTATATCAAATATACCCTTGTTCACTTTGCCATCCTTCTTATCTAACAAATATTCATGGTATTTCTGCTTCTAGTGACCATTTCCTTTGCAGTAGAAGCACTCAGTTTCAGGCTTTGGTCCAGCTTTGGGCTCCTTCACCGAAATGACAACTTTCTTGCCATTCTGCTTGAAGTTCCCTTCTTTCCCTTTGCCCTTTTCTTGAAACTAGTGGTCTTGTCAATCATCAACACTTGATGCTCTTTCTTGATTTCTACCTTCGTTGATTTCAGCATCACGAAGAGCTAAGGAATCGTTTTCGTCATCCCTTGCATACTATAGTTCATCACGAAGTTCCAGTAACTTGGTGATGGTGACTAGAGAACTCTGTCAATCACTATATTATCTAGAAGATTAACTCCCACTTGATTCAAGCGATTGTAGTACCCAGACAATCTGAGCACATGCTCACTACTTGAGCTATTCTCCTCCATCTTTTAGCTACATAACTTGTTAGAGACTTCATATCTCTCAACTCGGGTATTTGCTTGAAATATTAACTTCAACTCTTGGAACTTCTCATATGGTCCATGACGTTCAAAACGTCTTCGAAGTCCCGATTCTATGCCGTAAAGCAAGGTGCACTAAACTATCAAGTAGTCATCATATTGAGCTAGACAAACGTTCATAACGTCTGCATTTGCTCCTGCAATAGGTCTGTCACCTAGCGGTGCATCAAGGACATAATTCTTCTGTGCAGCAATGAGGATAAACCTCAGATCACGGACCCAGTCCGTATCATTGCTAATATCATTTTTCAACTTATTTTACTCTAGGAACATATCAAAAAATAAAGGGAAGCAACAACACGAGCTATTGATCTACAACATTATTTGCAGAATACTACCAGGACTAAGTTCATGATAAATTAAAGTTCAATTAATCATATTACTTAAGAACTCCCACTTAGATAGACATCCCTCTAATCATCTAAGTGATCACGTGATCCAAATCAACTAAACCATGTCCAATCATCACGTGAGATGGAGTAGTTTTCCATGGTGAACATCACTATGTTGATCATATCTACTATATGATTCACGCTCGTGTTGGGGATCGTTGCAAAAAATAAAAATTTCCTACGCATCACAAAGATCAATCTATGGAGTCATCTAGCAACGAGAGAGAGGAGTGCATCTACATACCCTTGTAGATCGCGAGCAGAAGCGTTCAAGAGAACGGGGTTGATGGAGTCGTACTCGTCGTGATCCAAATCACCGATGATCCTAGCGCCGAACGGACGGCACCTCTGCGTTCAACACACGTACGGAGCGGTGACGTCTCCTCCTTCTTGATCCAGCAAGGGGGAAGGAGAGGTTGAGGAAGAGAGCTCCAACAGCAGCACGACGGCGTGGTGGTGATGGAGTGGCAGTACTCCGATAGGGCTTCGCCAAGCTCTTAACGAATGAGGAGAGGTGTTGGGGAGAGGAGGGTGAGGGAGTCCTGGATTAGGGGGTATCCGGATAGCCGGACTATATACATCATCCGGACTATTGGAGCATGAACATGCAAGACTCAAGACTCATTCCCGTGTTCGGATGGGACTCTCCTTTGCGTGGAAGACAAGCTTGGCGATTCGGATATTGTATTTCCTTCCTTGTAACCGACTCCGTGTAAACCCTAGCCCTCTCCCGTGTCAATATAAACCGGAGAGGTTGGTCCTTAGAAGGCCGATCACAATTACAATCATAATCATCATAGGCTAGCTTCTAGGGTTTAGCCTCTACGATCTCGTGGTAGATCTACTCTTGTACTACTCATATCATCAATATTAATCAAGCAGGAAGTAGGGTTTTACCTCCATCGAGAGGGCCCAAACCTGGGTAAACATTGTGTTCCTTGCTTCCTGTTACCATCAGCCTAAGACGCACAGATCGGGACCCCCTACCCAAGATCCGCCGGGTTTTTACTTGGTGCTTTCATTGAGAGTTCCTCTGTGTCGTCGTTGCAAGGCTTGATGGCTCCTTCAATCATCGTGAACAACACGGTCCTGGGTGAAACTTTTCCCCCCAGACAGATCTTTGTGTTCGGCGGCTTCGCACTGCGGGCTAATTCGCTTGGCCATCTGGAGCAGATCGACAGCGACGCCCCTGGCCACCAGATCAGGTCTGGAAACCTAAGCTACATGGCAAACATTCGCGGAGACTTGATCTTCAATGGATTCGGGCCTGTGCCAGGAGCACCGGACAGTCACGATGAGCACGGCTTAGACCTACTATCGGACAATGCTCGGGATATCACCCCCGCAATAGCCCCGGACCTAAATCCGGAGCAGGCTGCATGGCCTAAGGACAGAGGGATGGCCCCGCCCCGCAGGCCGCATACTCATCGGTGGTGGAGCCGAACACAGGTCTCACCTTTGTGGAAGCCTGTAACTCCGGACCCCCGGACTCGTATCCAGTTGTTGGTTCCAGTCCGCGCACTCCCGAACCACCCGAGCCAGGTTGTGCCTCGGTAATGGAGTTTACCGCCGCGGATATCTTCCAGCACTCGCCCTTTGGCGACATGCTGCACTCGTTAAAATCTCTCTCTTTGACAGGAGACTCTTGGCCGAACTATGTACAGCTCGAGTGGGAAGCTGGCGACAAAGGAATTCGTTGCCTACCCACCACCCACTTCATTGCCATGGTTGATGATTTAACTGACGTGCTTGTCTTCGACTCCGAAGGCATCGACGGTATGGACGACGATGTAGGAGAAGATTCAGAATCTCTGGGGCGCTGGACTACTACCTCGTCACACGATATATACATGGTGGATATGCCCGAGGAGGACGACGGCGACAATCCGGAAGATAAAACACCCGGGCAAAAGCCAAAACAACGGCGCAGACGCCGCTCAAAGTCTAGCCACAGTAAAAATAACGACAAGAGCGCCAGAAAGATTGACACACCAGTCAACTCCAAAGGCAACAATGACCATACGGACCCAGCGATGGAGCAGGACGAGCCAGGTCATGCCGAACACAGTTCGGAGCGGACGCCCGATCACAATGATCCCGAGGGACGAATTCATCAAACTGCCCCAAGACAAGAACAAAGTCCGAATGATGACGCATTCATCATCCCGGAAACACGCGTGGAATGAGATAACCTCCACTGAAGGCTTATGGCCACAACGAGAAGCCTAAAAAAGCAGAAGCAACGGCTAAAGGCCGCACAGGAAACGCTCAATCACAAATGGAATAAAGTGCTAGAAACTAAAGAAAGATACGGTGACAATCGCCATACAAAGAGCTATCCAAAACGCAAGCTACTGCCAAAATTCGACGATGAGGCCGTTCCACCAAAGAACAACGCAACAAGTAGGCCGGACGTACCACTACGTAACCGCAACAGAGCAGCTACCAACGCTGCACACGATTTACGTGAGCACCTGGATAAGAAAGCCGACGTGGCCAGGTCCATCTACGGATCTAAAGGACACACCCCGGCGAGGGATTATGGTCACCAAAATGATCATACCAACCAAATACCAGTTCGGAATAAACACCAGACACAACAACAGCCGACGACATGCCACAACACGTCCAGATACAGAGGGGCTGCTCACCCCCTGTGCTTCACCGAAGAAGTACTGGACCATGAATTTCCACAGGGTTTTAAACCTGTGAATATAGAGGCATACGACGGAACGACAGACCCAGGGGTCTGGATCGAGGATTTTATCCTGCATATACACATGGCTCGTGGGGATGACCTCCACGCCATCAAATCCCTACCCCTCAAGTTGAAGGGACCAGATCGACACTGGTTGAAAAGCCTCCCCGAAAATTCAATTGGGAGTTGGGAGGAACTCGAAGACGCTTTCAGGGCCAATTTTCAAGGGACTTATGTCCGGCCTCTAGATGCGTACGATTTAAGTCACATAATCCAACAGCCCGGTGTCAGGACCCCGACTCGATGTCACATCGATCTAGCTTGTAACACCTCATATCACTTTGCGGCCTCACGCACGATATCCCCACGGGTGTTGCCTTACCTTTTCCCGGGACCGTTTGCGCCTTTTGGCTCACGTATATGATAGTGTCGCTAGCATCCATATGATAAGGAGCCCGGGCTGACATGACTAGTTGTAAACCCAAAGTGGCGCAGACTTACGGGGACAGGCATCCATGACCCAGCTTCGAACGTGTCGGTCATCAGCATGTGGGTCCGGGCTGTAGCACTGGGCTAGCAGGTCTCCGGTAAACCGGGCTGTAGCGGGCTAACAGGACTCCGGTACTCAATGCGTGACATTTCCCCGAAGGGACAGACACAGGAACAAAGAAGGACACATGCCGGCCAGCCTAAGTGTTCCAAAGCAGTAGCAAGCTATCATGGCTCAGCGGTAACACTAGAAGACATTTCCCGGTAAGAGAGGCTACTAAAGATAAACAACTAGATAGTCAGATCCCACACATACCAAGCATTTCAATATCATACACACAATATGCTCGATATGTGCAAATACAACATGGCATCACAACATGACTCTACGACACAAGTACTTTATTTAAGGCTCAGAGAGCCATACATAACATACACATAGGTACGGGTCACACGACCCAGCATTCAAGTCATACAGTCATACACACCAGCAGCGGAAGTAGCTTGTCTGGGGACAGACAACTAGTAAAATAAAAGAGGCTTGGAAAGCCTAGCTATACTACGTGGTCCTTCACAAGCTCAGGATCACCACCTGGGCCTTAGCCTACTCATTGATGTCAACGTCTACGAAGAACCCATCAGAAGGGGTTGCAGCGTCTTCTGTAAAAATGTAAATTATAGCAACATGAGTACAAAGGTACTCAGCAAGACTTACATCAGATCCTACATACATGCACATTATCCAGAAGGGTTGGTGGAGTTATTGCAGCAAGCCAGCTTTGACTCTTGGCTAGGCTATCCTACGAGACTCCAACTTGAAATGGTTTTGTCTACACGAGTCCACCACTCACCACTTCAATACACTACCGAGGATCCACCTCCGTCTTCCTACGGAAGAGCCATCCTCGGCACTCACACTTATCTTGAAGCTTTTAGTAGTTTCCATTTACTTGTCTATGAACTGTATAGGAAACCAAGTAGTCCTTTACCGCGGACGTGGCTATTCGAATAGATCATGACAACCCTGCAGGGGTGTACTTCTTCATACATGTTTCCACCACTTAGCGTCTGCACACGACATGTGCTCGGCAGACTTCAAGCGAAAGCCGACGTGGGTGTAGACCACGACCTACCTAAACACCTAAGTCTCTAGTCCAGGTTTATCGCCTATCCAGGTTCCATCCGCAGGGAGTCCGACCGAGGTTTCTCATACGGCCCCGAACGATGTGAACAGGGTTCCCGAGATACCTAACGGGTATCCGGTACACCCGGCCATGTACCTACCGCATCACAGCCCACCCCTACGGTCAGCGCTGTCCACGGCCTCCAGTAGGCTACAAACACCAGAAACTACTTGCAACTCCTGGACAGAGAGCTAGGGTGAATAAGAAGTCGAGCGGGGTCATATTTCAGGGCCCAATGCATGGTAGTAGCTGTATCTTAAATCACACATACAGATCTCAGTGCTTAAGGCCGGCTTCAATGAAACAACCCACCATGTACTCCTACATGGCCTCTATCGATACCTTTACCAAATCGTGTTCACCACACCACTCTCATTACCGACATAATCATTTCACTCTAGCCCATCACCCAGATGAACCAGACCTGACACGACTCTAAGCATAGCAGGCCTAGAAAGGTAGGAACAACACATACATATGGCTCAAAGAACTCCTACACATGCTAGTGGGTTTCATCTAGTTACTGTGGCAATGACAGGTCATGCAGAGGAAATGGGTTCAACTACCGTAGCACACAGCAGTTTGAAACGCGTTGTCTTATTGCAGTAAAAGAGAGCAGGAGCGAGAACATGGGATTGTATCGATATGATCAAATGGTTGGTTGCTTGCCTGATGGTTCGATGCACTGATACGGTTCTTCGTTAGGGTAATCACGATACTCCTCGGAGGCAGAACCTGCCGCAAGAACACCGATACACAACCATCACCAAACAATGTGCAACAATATGATGCATGCATGAAACATGGCAATATGAGTGTGTTGGGCTAATGCAACTAAGACCAGAAGGGTTTGAACCAATTTGAACCAAAGATTCAAATTTCAAACTCATACATGGCTCTTTAAGGTGTTATATCTTGTTCTGCATTAAACATCAAGTTAACTTGTTTAATCATGCATGAAAATAGTACACATGGATAGATTGGATTTTTCTGATCATTTTTCATATATAATTTGTCTGATTTGGAGTTACAGAATAAAAGTTATGAATTTTTGAAGTTTAAACTATATTCTGGAATTTCCTATATTAGATTAATTCCAGAAAATCAATTACTGCGTCAGCCTGACGTCAGTGTGATGTCAGCAGGTCAACAGGACACGTCCGGGTCAAACCTGATAGTGGGTCCCGCGTGTCAGTGTGATTAGATTAGTTAAAGTTTAATTAAAACTAAACCTGTTTAATTAACAGGGCTGGGCCCCACCTGTCATTGACTCAGGAGAGTCAACCAGGGCCCACCCGTGGTCAAACCCGGGTCGGTTGAACCGGCGTTTAGCCGCCAGCGAGCCCGACGCGGCCGCGGAAGTGGTTTTGGCCGTTTCGGCCACCAAATGGGTCGCGGAGACCACCGGAGTGGAGCTGAGGACGAGCCGCAGCTCTTGGTGGAGTCCGTTGGGGTCGGGGTGGCCGGAGTTGGCGCCGGCGACGACTTTGGCGGCCACCGGAGTTCGGCCGAAGTCGAACTTGACGCAAGAGGGGTCGGTGAGGTGCGGGGAGTAGCTAGCTAGGTGCTACGTGACACGATGAGCATGATGGACACCGTGGAGTGGTCGGAGGGTGACCGGGAGCACGTCGGCGACGAGCTCCACGGTGGTGGGTGCGGTTGAGCTCCGGGAGGTCGCTACACGGCTCGGGAGCAAGAAAAGAAGAGAGGGGGAGATGGCTAAGCTCACGGGGAGTTCGACGAGGCCCTTGGTGCGGCCGGGGACGGACCGGAGCGACGACGGCATTGAAGGGGATCTCCGGCGACGGCGGTTCGGTTGAGGTCGATGCAGTGGGCTCGGGCCTTGCGAGCGCTCGGGGCTCGGCTTGCTCGAAGGAGAGGAGGGTAGCGGAGCTCCTGGACATGGCGGCACGGCGTGGGGTCGACGGAGGGCGTGGCTACAGCGAGGGGGTGGCGGCGATGGCGTCAGCCATGGCGGGGGAGCGCGAGAGAGAGAGGTTGGGGGAGAATGGAGGTGTCCTGCGGGTTCACGGCGCTGCGTGGAGCTCATCCATCCAGCCCCGAGGCGAGGAGGTGGAGCAGGGCGGCAGCCAGCTGCGTGGCGCGCGCTGCGGTCGCCGTCGGGCACCTGCCTGCCTGCCTGGCCGGCAAGCAGCTCGCTGGAGCGGCGCTGGGCTGGGCCGGCAGGTGGGCCGGGTGCTGGGCGCCAGGTAAGGTTTTCTATTTTTTTCTATTTTCTGTTTTTTTAATACTTCTGCAACTTTGTTGAATTAAATAAAATACTTAGGCAACTTCTAAAATCACCAAACTACTCCTGGTCCATAGTTGGATTATTTCCAACATGAAACATTTTAGTTTGGGGATATTTGAGCATTTAAATATTTTATATAATTTTAAATGCCCAAATTCAAATATTTATGATTTAATTCACAAACCCTAAGATGGCCTAGGAAAATGTGCATCACTTTTGGCAGAGGTTCTGAACCAAGACAAAAATGATGGGCATTTTAGAAGGGCATTTCAGGTTCATTGAAAAAGTTTTTAGTAAACCCTAGTTGGTTTCAGAGGGGGCTGGGGGTTCTGTCATCCCCATTTCAGGTTTCTGATGAAAAAAATAAACATGATGCAACACTCTAATGCATGAACTAGCTAGGGTGTGACAACTCACCCCCACTCAAAAGAATCTCGTCCCGAGATTTGGGTTCCTCCGGAAAGAGGGCGGGGTACTCGAGTCGAAGACGATCCTCCCTTTCCCAAGTTGCTTCATCCTCAGAATGGTGCGACCATTGAACTTTGAGAAACTTGATATTATGACGTCGAGTGGAACGCTCGGCCTAATCGAGGATACGAATGGGGTACTCTCGATATGTAAGATTATCTTGGAGATCAAGCGTTTCGTGGTCCACTCCACGGATAGGATCCGAGAAGCAACGCCTGAGTTGAGAAACGTGGAAGACATCGTGGACTCTGGAGAGATGCGGAGGTAGTTCCAACTGGTAGGCAACTTCTCCTCGTTTAGCGAGAATGCGAAAAGGTCCAATGTAACGAGGAGCCAATTTGCCTTTGATACCGAAACGATGGGTTCCCTTCAGAGGGGTAACCCGAAGGTAAGCCTTCTCGTCAACCTCGAAAGTCATAGCCTTTTTCGGTCATATTGACTCTTCTGACGAGATTGGGCTGTTTTCAACTTTTCACGAACGATGCGAACTTGCTCTTCTGCTTCCTGAATCATATCCGGGCCAAAGAATTGTCTTTCCCCGGTTTCTGACCAGTTAAGGGGTGTTCGACACCGTCGTCCATAGAGAACTTCAAAAGGGGCTTTACCCAAGCTAGATTGATAGCTGTTGTTGTAAGCGAATTCGGCAAATGGAAGGCATTTCTCCCACTCCATTCCGAATGAGATAACAGAGGCTCGAAGCATGTCTTCTAGAATCTGGTTGATGTGTTCCACTTGACCACTAGATTGAGGGTGAAAAGCGGTGCTAAAAGAAAGGCGGGTTCCCATAGCATTTTGGAAACTTTCCCAAAATCGAGAGGTGAAAAGACTTCCTCGATCCGAGTTAATTTCCAAAGGAACACCATGGAGAGACACTATTCGGGAGATGTATAGGTCTGCTAACTGACTAGCAGTTATACCCTCACGAACAGGTAAGAAATGGGCCACTTTGGAAAGACGATCAACAACGACGAAGATAGCATTATTCCCTCTCTTGGTCCTGGGAAAACCGGTAATGAAATCCATACCAATTTTATCCCATTTCCATTCAGGAATAGCTAGGGGTTGAAGGGTGCCAGCAGGCCGTTGATGCTCTGCTTTTACACGACGGCAGACATCGCAGTTAGCAATATACTGAGTAATTTCTCTCTTCATCCTAGTCCACCAAAACCTCTGGCGTCGGTCCTGATACATCTTGGTACTACCGGGATGAATGGTGAGAGGAGATTCATGAGCCTCCTTAAGGATCAACTGCCGTAGATGCTGGTTCTTGGGAACCACTAGACGGTTCTCAAAGTACACAACACCATGATCATTTGTGGAGAAACAACTAGCACTTCCACTAGCAATGTTCTCCTTGATTTTAGATATTCCCTTATCTCGCTTTTGGGCAGCGATGATTTGATCTGTAAGAGTAGGTTTCGCCACCAAGGTGGAAAGAAATCCTTGACGAACAATGTGAAGGTTAAGCTTCCGAAATTCCTCATGGAGAAGCGGTTGACTTTGTTGTAACATCAGGTTGTTACAATAAGATTTACGACTTAGCGCATCAGCCATGACGTTGGCTTTTCCTGGGGTGTAAGTTATTCCTAAGTCGAAATCTGTGATCAACTCAACCCAACGTCTTTGCCTGAGATTCAAATCCGGTTGGGTGAAGATATACTTCAGACTTTGGTGATCAGTGAATATTTCGCAGCGATTACCAAGGAGGTAATGTCGCCAGGTTTTAAGTGCATAGACTACGGCTGCAAGCTCTAGATCATGAGTAGGATAATTCTCCTCATGTGGGTGCAATTGCCGTGAAGCGTAAGCAATTACGTGTCGATCTTGCATGAGAATGCAACCTAGTCCTTGTCGCGAGGCGTTGCAGTAGATAATAAAGTCCTTAGAGAAGTCTGGCGGTACCAGTACGGGAGAAGAAGTCAGGCGTCTTTTCAGTTCCTGAAAGCTGTGCTCACATTGTGGAGTCCATTCGAACTTTTTATCTTTCTTGAGGAGTTCGGTTAGAGGTTTAGCAACTTTGGAGAAATTTTCGACAAAGCGACGGCAATAGCTCGCTAAGCCCAGAAAACTCTGAACTTGCTTGACCGATTCAGGTGGAGTCCAATTAAGGACGGCTTGAACTCGCTCAGGGTTAACAGCAATACCTTTACCAGATATTACATGACCCAGATAGGTCACTTCTGACAACCAAAATTCACATTTAGAGAATTTGGCATAAAGACGATGCTCTCGAAGTTTCTTCAACACTAGCCTTAGATGTTCGGCATGTTCTTCCTCGCTCTTGGAGTAGATGAGTATATCATCGAGGTAAACCACGACGAATTTATCCAAATACTCCATGAAGATTGAGTTCATTAACCGAGAAAAGGTGGCTGGAGCATTGGTTAATCCGAAGGACATGACAGTGTACTCGTATTGGCCATAACGAGTAACAAAGGCCGTTTTAGGAATGTCTCCATTTCTGATTTTGATTTGATCGTAGCCCAACCTCAAATCCATTTTGGAGAAGACTGAGGATCCAGCGAGCTGATCATACTGGTCGTTGATCCTGGGGAGCGGATATTTGTTCTTGATTGTGACCAAATTGACAGGTCGATAATCTACAACCATCCGGTCCGTACCATCCTTCTTCTTGACGAAGAGGACGGGGCAAGCCCACGGAGATGAACTAGGTCGGATGAAACCCTTTTTCAAGGACTCATCGAGTTGTTTCTTAAGCTCGGCTAGTTCTAGTGGTGCCATCTTATAGGGTCTTCTAGCAATCGGGACAGTTCCTGGAATGAGGTCTATTACGAACTCCACATCCCTGTCAGGTGGAACACCTGGCAATTCCTCTGGGAAGACATCCGGGAAGTCACGGACTACCGGGACGTCCTCAAGGTCTGGCAAAGGGCTGGCGTTAAGAGAATATAACCGTCGCTTGGCTATTCGGGTCAAGACATTGACTATCTTCCCCGAAGGATGAGTGAGTTGAACAGTCCTAGAGAAGCAATCAATTTTGGCATGATGAGCTGACATCCAGTCCATACCCAAAATGATATTAATATCTGAAGATTTGAGAGCTATCAAAGATGCAAGGAAAACAAGTTTGTCGACTTGGATTTTATTTCCATAACTTACCCTGGAGGTTTGCCATCTAGAACCGGGAGTAGAAATTTCCATAGTGGATGGCATGTCACAGAATGCGGTGTTATGCAAACGAGCATAGTTCTCGGATATAAATGAATGAGAGGCTCCTGTATCGAAAAGAACATATGCCGGGTGGCAATTAACAAGGAGCGTACCGAGAACGACGTTGGGATCCTCTTGAGCTTCTTCGGCAGAGATACAGTTGACATGGCCACGTGTAGCGGTGGCCGGCTTGGCGTGGAACACTTTCCCTGTCGGCTTGCCACGGCCAACAGCTTTAGCAGGTTGGTTGGGGTTGGTCCGAGGACACTCACGCATATAGTGGCCAGATTCCCCACACTTGAAACAAGTCACGGAACTGGTACGTGGAGGAGCACTGTTGGTTGGACCACCATAGGGCTTGGCGGGTGCAGACTGTTGAACGGGGCGAGGCGCCTGGAAGGACGGCCTCGGTGTGAACCTGGGTAGCAGGGCAGTGTTGGGCACCCACACGCGGCGCTTCTGAGGACCAGCACCGGATGAGGAACCCACGTCACGGCCATGCTTGCGTGTTGCGTCATAATCAGTCTGACCAGTCTCAGCATTGATGGCCTTGTTAACAAGCTTCTGAAAAGATGTGCACTCATGCAGACGGAGGTCGCGGCGAAGCTCAGGACTAAGCCCCTTACGGAACCTTGCTTGCTTCTTGGCATCGGTAGAAACTTCCTCAGTGGCATATCGTGCGAGGTTACCGAACTCCCTGCTGTAAGCATCCACAGAGAGTCAGCCCTGAGTGAAACTGCAAAATTCCTCACGTTTACGGTCCATGAGACCCTCCAGAATGTGATGTTCACGGAAAGCCTCGCTGAATTCAGCCCAAGTAGTGACATGGCCCGCTGGGCGCATAGCTCCATAATTCTCCCACCATAGACTGGCGGGGCCTTCAAGATGATATGCAGCAAAGGTGACCTTGTCAGCCTCGGCTACTAGCGCGGAGCGCAGTTTGTGAGAAATACTGCAAAGCCAGTCATCAGCGTCGAGAGGCTCGACGGAGTGGTGGAACGTGGGTGGATGTAACTTGATGAAATCACTGAGTGACACCATGTTAGTCCTCTGATGGTGTGCTGTGTTCTGTTCAATACGCTCCAACAAACGGTTGGTCTCCCGCTTGTTTCTTTCGGCTTCCATCATAACCTCGGCTAGGGAAGGAGGATGAGGCAGATTTGCATTCCTGACTTCACTGCCTTCGGCCTGCTCTTGAGGAGCAGGGTTATTGCGCGTGTTGACCATCCTAGGTAAACAAGACAATGATTTAGTCAGAATGATAAGATTCCGACATAGAATACAGAATGTAAGGAGTAACTCGGAATGCAAGATGATCATCCGTATGACATGGTAGATACAGAAACTGCTTCTTTATTCCATCGTCATACACACCATACAAGGTTTAGTACAAGACCAAACAAGGTACTATTACGGTGAAAAGAGGATTACATCTCATCGGAGGCATCCCAAGCTCCTATACATTATTTTTCTACACCTCCGGAAGGCGGTACAAACTAGGTCATATCCCACGAGTCACGCAGGACGATAGACGACATAGCTGGTACGAACTAGTGATACTACCACGAACTCAGACCGATCTAGAAGTCACCTCCATAGCCTGGAAGCTCAACATGATCATCCGGGAACAGACGATCTCGCAGAGCTTGTGGACCATAGGGACTAGGATGAGGTCTTGGACCAACAGACGGTGGCCTGCGGGGACCACGAGGTGGGGTGATGCCTCCTACATCACGCCAACCCATCACGTCTGGCAGAGCAGATCTCACAGGATAGAGATCGCGCATATCCGAATATCCAGCTTGCACCGCCGGTGCAAACCGAGTCAACGTGGCCCAATGGTCAGCACGGGTATTGAAAAGCTCTAGCCTCAAGGCCCGATTTTCACGGTCCTTATCCTCGAGCATCTCAGCAGTGGTGCGAGTCCGTGAATCCTCCTGAGTGGGGTCAGCATAGATAGCCTGGAGATACCCTTGTGCTCCCGGAAGTGATCCTGGCATATACCGGAAATCAGAGTCCCGAAATAGGCCAGACCTGACTCGCATGATGGTCATCATAGAGTAGGCGGCGTCCTGCACAGCCATCTCAATAGTAACCCCGAGTCCATAGGAGCAGTGAAGGGGCTCGGTGGATCCAGGATAGGATGGAAATATCCTGACAGTGCAGAGATACTGGCTTTGATTAAAGTCTAGGAATTTCTCTTCGACCGTGTACTCAGGATACCAACGGTATCCAACCTCAGTCATTACCCTGACCAACATGGCAGTATGGCCGGGTACATCTAGGCATCGAGTCAGGCGAACCACTTGATTAAGGTCGCGAGTGGCCATCTGAAAGCACAACCATAATGCAAAGGCATTAGAATTTCTAGCAAAATTTTGGCAGCATAACAGCTGTAAATGCTCAAGAAGGATTTTGAGACATTTGACAAAGGATTTCATACACACTCAACATCATCATATCAAAGTTCTGAGTCCATCCTAACAACATAATGTGGTAGTAGAACTGAACTAGACTTGTATCCATCAAACCTATAAGGTACTACTGATTAGTAACACGTGAAACTGATAGAGAGAATAGATCCTAATTCCTTAACCCCCGGTGGAAGAATAGACTCACTCAGATCAGAATATCATAAGATAAAGGAGTAAAAAGAGCCTTACGTTCCAACCCACAAACAATTCCCCTACATATAACTAAAGAATTTCTAGACTCAACATCGACCAGTTTGGCTTGGAGAACCTACAGGCAGTCCGGCTCTGATGCCAACGCTGTCAGGACCCCGACTCGATGTCACATCGATCTAGCTTGTAACACCTCATATCACTTTGTGGCCTCACGCACGGTATCCCCACGGGTGTTGCCTTACCTTTTCCCGGGACCGTTTGCGCCTTTTGGATCACGTATATGATAGTGTCGCTAGCATCCGTATGATAAGGAGCCCGGGCTGACATGACTAGTTGTAAACCCAAAGTGGCGCAGACATACGGGGACAGGCATCCATGACCCAGCTTCGAACGTCTCGGTCATCAGCATGTGGGTCCGGGCTGTAGCACTGGGCTAGCAGGACTCCGGTAAACCGGGCTGTAGCGGGCTAACAGGACTCCGGTACTCAATGCGTGACATTTCCCCGAAGGGACAGACACAGGAACGAAGAAGGACACATGCCGGCCAGCCTAAGTGTTCCAGAGCAGTAGCAAGCTATCATGGCTCAACGGTAACACTAGGAGACATTTCCCGGTAAGAGAGGCTACTAAAGATAAACAACTAGATAGTCAGATCCCACACATACCAAGCATTTCAATATCATACACACAATATGCTCGATATGTGCAAATACAACATGGCATCACAACATGACTCTACGATACAAGTACTTTATTTAAGGCTCAGAGAGCCATACATAACACACACATAGGTACGGGTTACACGACCCAGCATTCAAGTCATACAGTCATACAAACCAGCAGCGGAAGTAGCTTGTCTGGGTACAGACAACTAGTAAAATAAAAGAGGCTTGGAAAGCCTAGCTATACTACGTGGTCCTTCACAAGCTCAGGATCACCACCTGGGCCTTAGCCTACTCATTGATGTCAACGTCTACGAAGAACCCATCAGAAGGGGTTGCAGCGTCTTCTGTAAAAATGTAAATTATAGCAACATGAGTACAAAGGTACTCAGCAAGACTTACATCAGATCCTACATACATGCACATTATCAAGAAGGGTTGGTGGAGTTATTGCAGCAAGCCAGCTTTGACTCTTGGCTAGGCTATCCTACGAGACTCCAACTTGAAATGCTTTTGCGTACACGAGTCCACCACTCACCACTTCAATACACTACCGAGGATCCACCTCCGTCTTCCTACGGAAGAGCCATCCTCGGCACTCACACTTATCTTGAAGCTTTTAGTAGTTTCCATTTACTTGTCTATGAACTGTATAGGCAACCAAGTAGTCCTTTACCGCGGACGCGGCTATTCGAATAGATCATGATAACCCTGCAGGGGTGTACTTCTTCATACATGTTTCCACCACTTAGCGTCTGCACACGACATGTGCTCGGCAGACTTCAAGCGAAAGCCGACGTGGGTGTAGACCACGACCTACCTAAACACCTAAGTCTCTAGTCCAGGTTTATCGCCTATCCAGGTTCCATCCGCAGGGAGTCCGGCCGAGGTTTCCCATACGGCCCCGAACGATGTGAACAGGGTTCCCGAGATACCTAACGGGTATTCGGTACACCCGGCCACGTACCTACCGCATCACAGCCCACCCCTACGGTCAGCGCTGTCCACGGCCTCCAGTAGGCTACAAACACCAGAAACTACTTGCAACTCCTGGACGAAGAACTAGGGTGAATAAGAAGCCGAGAGGGTCCATTGGTTTCGGGCCCAATGCATGGTAGTAGCTGATTCTTAAATCACACATACAGATCTCAGTGCTTAAGGTCGGCTTCAATGAAACAACCCACCATGTACTCCTACATGGCCTCTCATCGATACCTTTACCAAATCGTGTTCACCACACCACTCTCATTACCGACATTAACATTTCACTCTAGCCCATCACCCAGATGAACCAGACCTGACACGACTCTAAGCATAGCAGGCATAGCAAGGTAGGAACAACACATACATATGGCTCAATCAACTCCTACACATGCTAGTGGGTTTCATCTAGTTACTGTGGCAATGACAGGTCATGCAGAGGAAATGGGTTCAACTACCGTAGCACACAGCAGTTTGAATCGCGTTGTCTTAATGCAGTAAAAGAGAGCAGGAGCGAGAACATGGGATTGTATCGATATGATCAAATGGTTGGTTGCTTGCCTGATAGTTCGATGCACGGATACGGTTCTTCGTTAGGGTAATCACGGTACTCCTCGGGGACAGAACCTGTCGCAAAGGACATCGATACACAGGCATCACCAAACAATGTGCAACAATATGATGCATGCATGAGACATGGCAATATGAGTGTGTTGGGCTAATGCAACTAAAGCCAGAAGGGTTTGAACAAATTTGAATCAAAGATTCAAATTCCAAATTCAATTATGGCCTTTTAAAGTGCCTTTTCTTGTTCTGATTAAAACATCAATTTAACTTGTTTGATCATGCATGAAAATAGTACAGATGGATAGATTGGATTTTTCTGATCATTTTTCATATATAATTTGTCCAATTTGGAGTTACAGAATAAAAGTTATGAATTTTTGAAGTTTAAATAATATTCTGGAATTTCCTGATTTAATTTAAATCCAGAAATCAATTACTGCGTCAGCCTGACGTCAGTGTGACGTCAGCAGGTCAACGGAACAGGTCTGGGTCAAACCTGACAGTGGGTCCCGCATGTCAGGGTGATTATTTTAATTAAAACTTAATTAAAACTAATCCTGTTTAATTAACAGGGCTGGGCCCCACCTGTCATTGACTCAGGGGAGTCAACCAGGGCCCACCCGTGGTCAAAGTCAATGTCGGCTGCCGGCGTTTAGTCGCCGGCGAGCCCGACGCGGCGGCGGAAGTGGTTTTGGTCATTTCGGCCACCAAACGGACCGCGGAGACCACCGGAGCTGGTAACCATCAAACTTATAAGGTACTACTGATTAGTAACTCGTGATCCTGATAGAGAGAACAGATCCTAATTCCTTAACCCCCGGTGGAAGAATGGACTGACTCAGATCAGAAAGTCATAAGGTATAAGGAGTAAAAAGAGCCTTACGTTCCAACCCACAAACAATTCCCCTACATATAACTAAAGAATTTCTAGACTCAACATCGACCAGTTTGGCTTGGAGAACCTATAGGCAGTCCGGCTCTGATGCCAACGCTCTAATGCATGACTAGCTAGGGTGTGACAACTACGCTGTCAGGACCCCGACTCGATGTCACATCGATCTAGCTGGTAACACCTCATATCACTTTGCGGCCTCACGCACGGTATCCCCACGGGTGTCGTCTTACCTTTTCCCGGGACCGTTTGCGCCTTTTGGCTCACGTATATGATAGTGTCGCTAGCATCCATATGATAAAGAGCCCGGGCTGACATGACTAGTCGTAAACCCAAAGTGGCACAGACTTACAGGGACAGGCATCCATGACCCAGCTTCGAACGTGTCGGTCATCAGCAAGTGGGTCCGGGCTGTAGCACTGGGCTAGCAGGACTCCGGTAAACCGGGCTGTAGCTGGCTAACAGGACTCCGGTACTCAAAGCGTGACATTTCCCCGAAGGGACAGACACAGGAACGAAGAAGGACACATGCCGGCCAGCCTAAGTGTTCCAGAGCAGTAGCAAGCTACCATGGCTCAGCGGTAACACTAGGAGACATTTCCCGGTAAGAGAGGCTACTAAAGATAAACAACTAGATAGTCAGATCCCACACATACCAAGCATTTCAATCATACACACAATATGCTCGATATGTGCAAATACAACGAAGCATCACAACATGACTCTACGACACAAGTACTTTATTTAAGGCTCAGAGAGCCATACATAACATACACAAAGGTACGGGTCTCACGACCCAACATACAAGTCATACAGTCATACAAACCAGCAGCGGAAGTAACTTGTCTGAGTACAGACAACTAGTAAAATAAAAGAGGCTTGGAAAGCCTAGCTATACTACAAGGTCCTTCACAAGCTCAGGGTCACCACCTGGGTCTTTAGCCTACTCGTTGATGTCAACGTCTACATAGAACCCATCAGAAGGGGTTGCAGCGTCTTCTGTAAAAATGTAAATTATAGCAACATGAGTACAAAGGTACTCAGCAAGACTTACATCAGATCCTACATACATGCATATTATCAAGAAGGGTTGGTGGAGTTATTGCAGCAAGCCAGCTTTGACTCTTGGCTAGACTATCCTACGATACTCCAACTTGAAATGGTTTTGCGCACACGAGTCCACTACTCACCACTTCAATACACTACCGAGGATCCGCCTCCGTCTTCCTACGGAAGAGCCATTCTCGGCACTCACACTTATCTTGAGGCTTTTAGTAGTTTCCATTTACTTGTCTATGAACTGTATCGGCAACCAAGTAGTCCTTTACCGCGGACGCGGCTATTTGAATAGATTATGATAACCCTGCAGGGGTGTACTTCTTCATACATGTTTCCACCACTTAGCGTCTGCACACGACATGTGCTCGGCAGACTTCAAGCGAAAGCCGACGTGGGTGTAGACCACGACCTACCTAAACACTTAAGCCTCTAGTCCAGGTTTATCGCCTATCCAGGTTCCATCCGCAGGGAGTCCGGCCGAGGTTTCCCATACGGCCCCGAACGATGTGAACAGGGTTCCCGAGATACCTAACGGGTATTCGGTACACCCGGCCACGTACCTACCGCATCACAGCCCACCCCTACGGTCAGCGCTGTCCACGGCCTCCAGTAGGCTACAAACACCAGAAACTACTTGCAACTCCTGGACAGAGAGCTAGGGTGAATAAGAAGTCGAGCGGGGTCATATTTCAGGGCCCAATGCATGGTAGTAGCTGTATCTTAAATCACACATACAGATCTCAGTGCTTAAGGTCGGCTTCAATGAAACAACCCACCATGTACTCCTACACGGCCTCTCATCGATACCTTTACCAAATCGTGTTCACCACACCACTCTCATTACCGACATAATCATTTCACTCTAGCCCATCACCCAGATGAACCAGACCTGACACGACTCTAAGCATAGCAGGCATAGCAAGGTAGGAACAACACATACATATGGCTCAAACAACTCCTACACATGCTAGTGGGTTTCATCTAGTTACTGTGGCAATGACAGGTCATGCAGAGGAAATGGGTTCAACTACCGTAGCACACATCAGTTTGAAACGCGTTGTCTTAATGCAGTAAAAGAGAGCAGGAGCGAGAACATGGGATTGTATCGATATGATCAAATGGTTGGTTGCTTGCCTGATGGTTCGATGCACTGATACGGTTCTTCGTTAGGGTAATCACAGTACTCCTCGGAGGCAGAACCTGCCGCAAGAACACCGATACACAACCATCACCAAACAATGTGCAACAATATGATGCATGCATGAAACATGGCAATATGAGTGTGTTGGGCTAATGCAACTAAGACCAGAAGGGTTTGAACCAATTTGAACCAAAGATTCAAATTTCAAACTCATACATGGCTCTTTAAGGTGTTATATCTTGTTCTGCATTAAACATCAAGTTACCTTGTTTAATCATGCATGAAAATAGTACAGATGGATAGATTGGATTTTTCTGATCATTTTTCATATATAATTTGTCTGATTTGGTGTTACAGAATAAAAGTTATGAATTTTTGAAGTTTAAACTATATTCTGGAATTTCCTATATTAGATTAATTCCAGAAAATCAATTACTGCGTCAGCCTGACATCAGTGTGACGTCAGCAGGTCAACGGGACACGTCCGGGTCAAACCTGACAGTGGGTCCCGCGTGTCAGTGTGATTAGATTAGTTAAAGTTTAATTAAAACTAAACCTGTTTAATTAACAGGGCTGGGCCCCACCTGTCATTGACTCAGGAGAGTCAACCAGGGCCCACCCGTGGTCAAACCCGGGTCGGCTGCACCGGCGTTTAGCCGCCGGCGAACCCGACGCGGCGGCGGAAGTGGTTTTGGCCGTTTCGGCCACCAAATGGGTCGCGGAGACCACCGGAGTGGAGTTGAGGACGAGCCGCAGCTCTTGGTGGAGTCCGTTGGGGTCGGGGTGGCCGGAGTTGGCGCCGGCGATGACTTTGGCGGCCACCGGAGTTTGGCCGAAGTCGAACTTGACGCAAGAGGGGTCGGTGAGGTGCGGGGAGTAGCTAGCTAGGTGCTACATGACGCGGTGAGCATGATGGACACCGTGGAGTGGTCGGAGGGTGACCGGGAGCACGTCGGCGACGAGCTCCACGGTGGTGGGTGCGGTTGAGCTCCGGGAGGTCGCTACACGGCTCGGGAGCAAGAAAAGAAGAGAGGGGGAGTTGGCTAAGCTCACGGGGAGTTCGACGAGGCCCTTGGTGCGGCCGGGGACGGACCGGAGCGACGATGGTGTTGAAGGGGATCTCCGGCGACGGCGGTTCGGTCGAGGTCGATGC
This sequence comes from Triticum turgidum subsp. durum, assembly GCA_900231445.1. Classification (NCBI taxonomy): domain Eukaryota; kingdom Viridiplantae; phylum Streptophyta; class Magnoliopsida; order Poales; family Poaceae; genus Triticum; species Triticum turgidum. The sequence goes on along the minus strand of LT934112.1, from coordinate 24,026,620 downwards.
AGTGGGCTCGGGCCTTGCGAGCGCTCGGGGCTCGGCTTGCTCGAAGGAGAGGAGGGTAGCGGAGCTCCTGGACACGGCGGCACGGCGTGGGGTCGACGGAGGGCGTGGCTACGGCGAGGGGGTGGCGGCGATGGCGTCGGCCATGGCGGGGGAGCGCGAGAGAGAGAGGTTGGGGGAGAATGGAGGTGTCCTGCGGGTTCACGGTGCTGCGTGGAGCTCATCCATCCAGCCACGAGGCGAGGAGGTGGAGCAGGGCGGCAGCCAGCTGCATGGCGCGCGCTGTAGTCGCCGTCGGGCACCTGCCTGCCTGCCTCGCCGGCAAGCAGCTCGCTGGAGCGGCGCTGGGCTGGGCCGGCAGGTGGGCCGGGTGCTGGGCGCCAGGTAAGGTTTTCTATTTTTTTCTGTTTTCTGGTTTTTTAATACTTCTGCAACTTTGTTGAATTAAATAAAATACTTAGGCAACTCCTAAAATCACCAAACTACTCCTGGTCCATAGTTGGATTATTTCCAACATGAAACATTTTAGTTTGGGGATATTTGAGCATTTAAATATTTTATATAATTTTAAATGCCCAAATTCAAATATTTATGATTTAATTCACAAACCCTAAGATGGCCTAGGAAAATGTGCATCACTTTTGGCAGAGATTCTGAACCAAGACAAAAATGATGGGCATTTTAGAAGGGCATTTCAGGTTCATTGAAAAAGTTTTTAGTAAACCCTAGTTGGTTTCAGAGGGGGCTGGGGGTTCTGTCATCCCCATTTCAGGTTTCTGATGAAAAAAATAAACATGATGCAACACTCGAACTAGCTAGGGTGTGACACCCGGAGAGTCTGCCCGCAAGCTTTGGAACAGATTCCTCACTAATAAGAATCAAATTGTCGATTGTCCGGATGCCGAAGCCTTAGCGGCATTCAAACACAGTATCCGCGATGAGTGGCTCGCCAGACACCTCGGCCAAGAAAAGCCAAGGACAATGGCAGACTTAACAAGCCTTATGACCCGCTTTTGCGCGGCTGAGGATAGCTGATTGGCCCGTAAAGGCACCAGCGACCCAAGCACATGCGAAATAAGGGACAGGAAGGGGAAGCCACGGCATAATAAAAACAAACGCCAAAACAAGGAAGAGAGCCCGGACAACACAACAGTTAATGCCGGATTCAGGGGCTCTTAACCCGATCAGCAAAAGAAGCCATTTAAAGGCAGTAAAGAGGGACCGTCCGGTCTGAACAGAGTCCTGGACAGACTGTGCCAAATTCTTGGCACCCCCGACAAACCTGCGAACCACACGCACAGAGTTCTGGGTTTTCAAGCAGGCCAGCAAATTAAATGCCAAACACAAGGGAAGGAAAACACCAAGTGAAGACGAGGATGAACCTCGCCAGCCGAACACTGGGGGACAGAAAAAATTCCCACCAGAGGTTAAAACAGTAAACATGATCCACGCGACTCACACATCCACGAGAAGGCACGAACGCGCGCTCAGAGACGCGCATGATATAGAGCCCATCGTACCCACACCTAACTACTGGATGGCTTGTCCGATCACCTTCGATCACACGGACTGCCTAACTAGTATCCGGCGTGGAGGATCAGAGGCCTTGGTGCTTGACCCAATAATCGATGGATACCATCTCACCCGCGTCCTCATGGACAGAGGCAGCAGTCTCAATTTAATATACGAGGACACTGTCCGCGGGATGGGGATAGACCCATCCAGAATTAGTCAAAGCAACACCACCTTTGAAGGGGTGATACCAGGCGTTGAAGCCTACAGCAGGGACTCCATCGTACTGGAGGTAACATTCGGCTCCCCGGGCAACTCCAGAAGCGAAGAATTACTCTTCACCATCGCACCCTTCCAAAGCGACTATCATGCATTGCTTGGAAGAACAACCTTCGCCCGCTTCAACGCATTACCACACTATGCCTACCTTACACTCAAGATGCCCGGTCCACGTGGCATCATCACCGTTAACGGAAACACAGAGCGCTCTTCATGCGCGGAGGAATACGCGATGGCTCTAGCGGCCGAACTCTAAGCGGCTTCCAATACCAAAAGCATGACAGGTCGTCAAGACCACAGACACGGTTAGACGAGTCCGGTAGCCCGGATAAAACTGAACCAGGGCACTGTATATATATCCCATAGAGGACACCAGGGGCTATAAATATTTAATATAGCCCCACACTTGGCTCAACCTTATCGACAGGCCAACGTCTTACACTTTTACTATCCATCGCATACTTACGTTGTACTCTCCTACACGAGTTTTCTGTTTTACAGGGAACATTCGCACGATACCCTTCCAGGATACGGCACAACAGAGATAAAGGCGTAGACATGCAGCAGGGCCCCGCTCAAAGGTTTCTCTTTAGATTAAGCCCCTGTGTAAACCTTTTCTATTGCCTCTTGTTGTTGAAACATCCCATGGGTCCCATACCCACAGAGGATACTGCCGTTATTGGCATTTCACCACGATAGACTAATGCACGTACCTGGAAATACAGGGTTTATAATGAATGGGCATTCTTCAGCCCATTTTCTATTATAAAGTCCGAATACCTTCGGGAGTCTTCGGCGTCACGAGTTTGGCCTTATATGCATCAGCTCCGAATCATGTCTTTGTTCAAATATTGGGTTTGCCCGGCTCCTGGGTTTGCCGCCTTATGTTCCATTCTTATCGGCTAAGGAGGCCAAAGGAGAACTACTGTGATTGTGCCCTGGTTATTCCAGATGAGCACCTTAGTAGAGAAAGCCGAAAATTGACTGTCATGATACAGCGCGAGATTGTTCAACCACTCGAAGACTTACCGGAATCTTTAGGATTCCTCTGCATTAACGAAGGGCCGTTTCCCAGCCATGTACATATGCGCTCGTATCCGGATGCACGCAAAAGTACTCGGGGCTACATAGTAGCCCCACCGTTAGACTCCCATGGCTAAGCGAAAGTGTTACAGCTATATAGTCCCGTTGCCTAGTTCGACGTGCGATCACCTCCTTAATGGACCAAGACGTTGGATCAAGTGTGATTACGCATATCTTTCGCGAACACCTCCGCATTGTATGCATGGGGGCTGAAGCCAACGACTGCTAACTTTTGGATTACACACACACACACACACACACACACACATATATATATATATATATATATATACATATATAAACGGCCGCGCAGGAGACACACTAATACTTTCGGGCAAAAAGTATAAATATAGCCTTGTAACCAAAATAACATTGTTTTTACAATGATTCGATTTGTCACTCGAACAAGACATTCTTCGACCACTGTGCCTCTATTAAGCGGGCACCTTCTGTTACCTGCGCTAAGTAGTGCTCGGCCGGATACTGGCCTCCCGTCGGATTCTGGGTCGCTACAAGGGTGGCCTCCATATCTGTCCAATATGCTTTAACGCGGGCAAGAGCCATTCGTGCACCTTCTATGCACGCCGACCTTCTCAGGGCGTCGATCTGAGATACGGCCCCAAGGAATTGTTGCACCAAACCAAAGTAACTGTCCGGCTTAGGCCCCTTTGGCCAAAGATGGTCTATTACAGACCGCATTCCAAGCCCGGACAGCCTATGAAGCTCCGCTACAGCAGCTATCTTCTCACTTAATTGCAGCGGGCGCGCGGGAGCATTGAATTGCGACCAGAAAAGCTTCTCCACTTCTTTATCACCTTGATCCTCGAAAAACTTGGCTGCATCAGCTGTACTCTTCGCCAAGTCCGCATACGCGTCTGCAGGACTCCAGCGTCCATCCAGGGGAGCATACTTCGGATCCAAAAACTTCGTCCGCAGTAAGTAGGAGCCCCCAGCCGCGATTTTACCGGCCTGTCGAAGCTCCTCCCGCACACCCCTGACTTTGGTCCGCATCTCCTTGGTGGCAGTAAGTGCCTTGTTCAGGTCCGCCGAACAAGCCTTATTCTGCTTTTCAAGGAGTTCATACCGGTCGGCGGCATTTTTCAACTCCACAACCATTTAGGCTATCTTTTCCTCGCTTCGGCGATGAGCAGCCTGTTCGGCTCTCAATTCTTCGGCCACCTTTAGGGAAGCCGCATTGCTAACCCGAGCTTGTTCCTTGGCCTGGGCAAGTTCCGCCCTCAGGGCTTCCATGGCAGCATCACCATCTGTATTGCAAACACATTGCATTAATATTATGCCCCTCTCATATTTTCCAATACAACATAATAAGGAAAGCAGAGCACATACCTTGTGACTCGTTCAACCGCTCGTTCACTAGCGTGATATCGGCATCAATAGATCCGATCTGCCTCCTTAGCTCGGCAACTTCAATGGACTGGTCGGCTGCCAGACCCTTAGATACCTGCGCACATGTGCAGCGCAATCATTACTATATGATCCCCCGTTTGCCGCCTAGGGCGGGCAACCAGAGTCTCAGGGGCTACTATCCATATGGAGCACACCTAGCGCGTGACTCACAGCCAAAAATAGTGTATTTTTCACTACATACCTCAAAGCCTCTGAGCAAGCTCATAAATGCTTCATTCAAACCGCTTGTGCGGATGAAATCTTCTTGAGCACCGTGCTCATTAATGAGCGGTGCTCCTCCAAGAGCGCAGCTCTCTCCAGAAGGTTTGTCAGTATGTCCGGCCGGACATCGAACTATGCCGAACCCTTCTCATCGCCCCCCGTGGGAGCCAAACGCTCCGGACTCAGGGCTGCTGACGTATTAGCTTCCGGCTTCGGCAGATCGGAACTCCTCCATGACGACACCTCTGTGTCGCCCGCTTCATAAGGCGGAGAGGTGGGTGGGGTCTCGCTCTCCATCATCTCCGGAGGAAGATCCCCCAAAGACGAACTCTATTGAGAAGAGCTGCTAGCCGGACTGCAAAAAACAAATCCTGGTTATTGATCTTGGAGGAACGCAGTACCTTCGAATTAATGATTAATTTACAGCTCGGTTGAGGGCTGGCCCGTTGGCGGGCATGACGTGGTGAGGATGCCCGTCGGGGCAGAGCCCCCCGGCGACACTTTCTTCCCCTGTTTGGGCATCTTCGTCTCCAAGTCTTCGGAGGCGGCCCTTTTCTTCCCACGCGGGGAGGCGGCCTCGGATTCCCCTCCCCGACTATCCTCCCCTGGGGAGGAAGCAATTCCCCCGGTCCGGATGCGCAATGTGTGAAGTTCGGCTTCACTACCCTTTCCTTTGTCTTTCCCTGACGGGATTTTGCTGAGCACCCGGCAAAGCATCTTGGCAATGGTTGGGCCAGGCGAACCTTCGGGAAGTGGCGCCGGACACCTGATTCTCTCCGCCTTGCTGAGCCATTCCTGGGCACGGAGGGTTTTCAGAACAACAACTGTGATAAATATAAAACAAAGTGTCTGGTATCAAGGTTACTTACTTGGGTATGTAAGGGATTGCAGCTTAGGCCCGCATCCTCGATGGTGTCCGGACACTCTACTTGTGGCCCGAAGAATAATTTACACATCCCTTCGAGCTTTAGGCCGAAGAAGTGCTTAATAGTCCACGGACCCTCTAGATTGAGCTCCCACATCCGGAGAGGCCGGTGTTGGCACGACAACATCCGCCGGATTAACATCACTTGAATTATGCTGACGAGGTTAATGTCCCTCTCAAGAAGCTCTCGGATGCGGTTCTGCAGTACTGGTACATCGCCAGCGGGCCCCCAATTCCGTCCTACGTTAGTCCAAGACGCCAATTGTGACGGAGGGCCCGAGCGGAACTCGGGGGCGGCCACCCACTTTGTGCCTCTGGGAGCCGTAACATAAAACCACCTCCGTTGCCATACATCGGATACTTCTGGGAAAGAACCCTCTGGCCATGGGGCATCAGTGTTCCTGCTTATTATGGTACCTCCGCACTCCGCATGTCGCCCCTCAATCATTTTCAGCTTCACATTAAAGGTCTTGAGCCACAAGCCAAAGTGTGGAGTGACGTGGAGAAAAGCCTCGCACACAATGATGAACGAGGAGATATGGAGGATAGCGTCTGGGGCTAGATCATGAAAATCCAACCCGTAATAGAACATGAGCCCCCTCACAAAGGGATCGAGTTTGAGGCCCAAGCCACGGAGGAAGTGAGGAACAAACACAATGCTCTAATTGGGCTCCGGTGAAGGGATGACCTACCCTGGAGCAGGAAGCCTGTGCTGGATGTCGGCGGTCAGATATCCGACCTCCCTAAGCCTCGCAATGTCCTCCTCTTAGATCGATGAGGCCACCCACCGACCATGAGGATTGGATCCGGACATATTGGAGGATCTGGGGTATTGGAGCTTAGGTCTCAGGTGTTAGAACTCGAGGTGTGAGAAGGCACGAGGGAGGTGGGAAAGAGGCATAGGCCTCGGCCCCTTTTATAAAGGGGGTGAATATCAAGAGTCCTAAGGGTGACCGCTTGAGGCTTATCTAAAAGCCCACGGAGTCATGCCAACGGTTGTTGTGGGCTTACGCACGCCCATATTGATGGAAGATCCCGTAAGAAGGGGAACACGATCTCTGATTTGGCAGGATGTGCCAATAAAACCGCCTCACAACACGAGTTGAGGTGGGGCGAGAGACGCCGGTTCGTGTTGGACCGGCACACGGTGCAAAGGCACAACGTACGAAGATTGCCAGCAGATCAGATTTATGCTATGTTCCCTATGATGGTATGTAGAATCATCTCACAGATCCGAACACGGTCTAAGTGTTCGATAATTACTTTGGAGTATTCGGAGATGGAACCTGCCTTGCAATGCCGAAGACAAGACTGCGCGCCGGACTCATCGTCGTTGAAGCTTGGTTCAGGGGCTACTGAGGGAGTCCTGGATTAGGGGGTATCCGGACAGCCGGACTATATACATCGTCCGGACTATTGGAGCGTGAAGATACAAGACTCAAGACTCCATCCCGTGTCCGGATGGGACTCTCCTTTGCGTGGAAGACAAGCTTGGCGATCCGGATATTGTATTTCCTTCCTTGTAACCAACTCCGTGTAAACCCTAGCCCTCTCCGGTGTCTATATAAACTGGAGAGGTTGGTCCTTAGAAGGCCGATCTCAATTACAGTCATAATCATAATAGGCTAGCTTCTAGGGTTTAGCCTCTACGATCTCGTGGTAGATCTACTCTTGTACTACTCATATCGTCAATATTAATCAAGCAGGAAGTAGGGTTTTACCTCCATCGAGAGGGCACGAACCTGGGTAAACATTTTGTTCCTTGCTTCCTGTTACCATCAGCCTAAGACGCACAGATCGGGACCCCCTACCCGAGATCCGCCGGTTTTGACACCGACAGAGGGGCTGCGCCTTGGATGTGGTGTGCAGCCCTCCCCTCGCCCCTCTATTTATAGGGAAAGGGGGAAGGGGACCGGCCTCCT
>LT934112.1:24008283-24019099 GCA_900231445.1 Triticum turgidum subsp. durum | reverse complement strand
AGGGTTTCCCCCCAACCCTAGCCGCATGTTCCCAAGGGGGAGGGGGTGCGCCCAGCCCTCCAAGGGCTGGTTCCCTTTCCTCCACGGCCCATGAGGCCCTCCGAGAGAGGTGGCCCCTCCCGGTGGCCCCCCGGAATCCCTCCGGTGACCCCGGTACAATACCGATATGCCCCCGAACTTTTCCGGTGACCGTATGACAACTTTCCATATATAAATCTTCATCTATGGACCATTCAGGAACTCCTTGTGACGTCCGGGATCTCATTCGGGACTCCGAACAACATTCGGCAATCACATACAAGTCTTCCTAATAACCCTAGCGTCATCGAACACTACTAGGAAAAGGCCTACTAATGGCGCACCAGTTTTGCCTACTAATGGCGCACTACTTGTGCGCCATTAGTATCACGCCACTAGTATTTTTTACTAATGGCGCACCACGCAGTGCGCCATTAGTATGCAACACCATGCGCCATTAGTATGCCTCCCAGGGGGCCATACGTAACCATGTGCTTTGTCATACTAATGGCTAACTCCGTAGTGATGCGCCATTAGTATCCTTTGGCATACTAATGACGCACCTTGGGCTGATGCGCCATCTATTTATATATAAAAAGTACTTGATGGGTTACCAGAAAAAAGAGAAATAAGAAGGAAATTACCACAAAAATTAGAAACATCAGACCGTTTATTTACCATCCTAAAATTTTATAGCCATTCGATAAGATTACACCGAAAAATTACCCACCATTGACATTGTTAATGAAAAAACCTTTCGTACATGATGCCATATACAAAAAAAACTAAAGCTATACAAAAGAATTTCCCACGTCCTTCTTTCTTCCTCCAACCCTAAGAAAATTATTCCTCAAATATCTTTGTATTCCTCAGCCGCAAAGCTCCTAGCTGAAGCCCCTCAAGATGCCCTCCGCACCTTCACCTTAGTCTCCTATCTAATTTTTACGTGGATGGGATTCAATGATGCAGGCAGGTTGGTTGCATCAGGCAAGAAGACATGATGTTGGACGGACATGCCCAGATCTATGTGCCAGCCGCCAGGGGAATCCTCAAGATTCATCATAGAAGGTTACAGATGCACATGCTTCAATCTTTGTACTGGTAAGATCTCCTACAGGGGCTGATTGAGGTCCACTGAACTGGCCAAACTATGGCAATTTCCCCTCAAAGACAATTTCTAATCTCGACTCAACAAAACTAGGTATATTGTTGGCAGGCCCGTGTACTTTCCAACGAGTCACCACGTACAAGTTATCGGCGGCCGATTACATTCCGGCCGGTCGGGGGACTTGCGTACACAAGTAGTACATAAGCAGCTGGATGGATTTTACACATGCACATGCTTCAATCTTTGTACTGGTAAGATTTCCTACAGGGGCTGATTGAGGTCCACTGAACTGGCTAAACTATGGCAATCTCCCCTCAAAGACAATTTCTAATCTCGACTCAACAAAACTAGGTCTATTGTTGGCAGGCCCGTGTAGTTTCCAGCGAGTCACCACGTACAAGCTATCGGCCGCCAATTACTTTCCAGCCGGTCGGGAAACTCGCGTACACATGTAGTACATAAGCAGCTGGATGGATTCCTACGCAAAGCTAGCACATGCACGTACTTAGTAACAAGTCGCCGGCTTGCTAATCAATCAAGACTTGAACAACTCACGAGACGACGCCGATATGGATCGCCACGGGAGCATGTCGCTCCTGTCGTTTACTTTGTATTAATCTGGGTTCGGTACAATTACAGGGGCAGGTTACAAAGTACAGTATATAAATAGCACTTAGGAATTAAAGAGTAGCTTTATAGTTTGCAGGACAGTCTTATAAGCAGTTTTCTATTTGTCCTCTCTAATTTAACTTAGGAAACTAACCTGACGTAATAGATTCAGACGACCCAAGCAGCCTATGGGAGGAAACACACTTCCAGCCATGCAATCTGTCACGTCACAATGATGCCGAGGAAACACTGTTGATCAACTACAGTGCTATGCAAATTGAACTCTGAACTGGACAGACTTGGTTTCATGTTGCTATAAGGTATGGAGCATCTTTGATATAATTTTTGAGCAAGCAGTTATTTTCCAAGGCAAGAGCTAGAATATAGTAGTTAGGCACCTGCACTTCCACTGCGGCTCTGAGTTCATTCTTCAGACCCAAAAGAAATTGTGTCACCAGCAGCAGTCGTCCTACATTCAGATCATACAATTTAACCTAGCGGAGTGGATTCAACTACTTAAGATATTCTTCCTCAGAGCCAGTCTGCTACCTCTGTTGTTAACTGAAGCAAAGGAAGGTGATGATATAATTCCATGGTAGATATATTTTCATTCAGAAAATTCTGGCAAGATCTAGCTAAACGCCATGTAACTTTACTACTTTTGAGTTTTCCTCATCTGCAGTGCGAGCTTTCTACCAATGATAAAACTTTGTGCAGCAACTCTATCAAATAAGTGCTTTGTTGATCCATTATGTTAACTCCAGTTTCATACTACGACTATCTAGACACGTGAGATGCAAATATAAGCTTTCATCTTGCACGGAGATACTAGGACAAGGTCCCCTTACATAGTAATAAATATACATATCTTATTTCATACTTTATGAACTTGTGATCGATGGAGTTTCAATGCGTTTGATGGTAGTTTTTGCTCAAAATCACAATGCAGATATATTGTAGCTCTATGTTCGACAACAAGGCACATGCACTAAATTTGGCTCAGCCTGCAAAGGTACTGTTGCATCAATCCTTCTTTCCAACATCTGCACTATATCTTGGAATGTACTCTCTTCATCCGGAATTCACTGTCGGTGAAATGAGTGAAGCTACACACTAAAACACGTCTAGACACACTAATTTCAGTGACAATTAATTCCGGACGGAGGTAGTAATATTTTATCACCTTCCTTATATTTTCGATTTAGTAACACTCTTACAAAGTCCTATTTTGATGCATGTTCTTTTCTCTTCTTAGTTTTCAAGCTATACATGCTATATTGGAATGTATATACAATGACAACATTATCGCAAACACATATAGAATTAAAGTAATTAAACTACAAAGTGACAGAACAAGTGCTTAGAGAATAGATAAGAACAAATTGTATTCAATAGCTGAAGTGTTTCAATAACATGTGGACTTTAGTTGTGTACGATCCACGAGTGGCGCACTGAAAGTAGTGCTGCTTTGGAAAAATCTGGACGTCCAAAGCTAGAGTTGTATTTTCTTAATGATATTTGGTAGTTTTTGTTTAACTTTCAATTTCATGTGCATATCACCAATGCTCCACGAAAGTCAGTTTTGATGCTCTCATCATGGGTCCTTATGCTTCTTCGACATATTGCATTTTGGAATCATTGCTCTTAATTAACTGGAAGGTGATGTATATTTTGTTCTTTATACAACATTAATGTGAAGGATGGTTAATGCAAGAACTTATTACGAGGTGATTTAGAGACAAAGTTCTGCGAACGATTAAATTTATTGTGCAATAATGTCAGGTGTGTTTATTATTTTATCTCTTTCTGTATATATTGTTTGCTTAATTCAACTTCCTGGTGTGTACATTCCATGTAACAATTACAGAGTTAAAAGAGAATCCGCAACTATTTATTAGACCACTGAATATCTTTGGTAACCCAATACAACTATTTCTATTCCTCTATTTAAAGGTATTGTCGTAAAATTTGTATTGCCGGACTATTTTCAATCCAACTCATTACAGTTTGTATAAAGTGGTGAGTTGAACTCAAATTATGAGATATGGATTACCATACAATGTATTTCCTTTTAAGTTCATAAGAAAAAAGGTCCTTCGTAGGAAACATCTGACATTTCAAAAGTTAATGTGGATATAAAGTAGTATATATACTACCACATGACAGTATATTAGATATGTGGGGTAACTACCCGACGTGGTAGGATGGATTTTCCCTATATATGAACTAAAAAATGGGACATGCATAACTGGATAATATTACGGGTACACACATCTATACAAGTAAAATGTTAATATGTCAATCTTACACCGCTTTAGTAGATATATTATGCCTGCATGAAAAAAATAAGAACTATTAAATTTATGTTTGAAGAAAAAATAAAAAAAATAAATGTGGTGAAAATGCCAAAAATGATAGGAAATATAAATTTCCCAACGCGATACCTCATAAAAATATATTTAGTAAGACATGGATCATAAGCATTTAACGAGAAATCGAAGATAAAATATATATTTATATGTGATCAAAAAATATTCCTAAGAAAAACTATTTGAGAAAGTTTTGAAAATGTCAACACATTTGGTCCCAATTTTTCTTCAGACAAATCAAATTATATGCTTTCATTATTAAACATTTTAAAGTTCTAGCCGCGCATCGAGTGGGCCACTTTGCTAGTTAGTATGAATATTAGTTTTTTTTTACTTTTCTGATTTTTGCACAGGTTACAAAATATATTATTGGACAGAATATAGACAGCAGCACACAGCAACAACAGATTCATCGAATACAATAGAAGATTAGTCTCCGAATACAATTCATCATATTAGTCTCCGAATTCAAAAGACCGAAGAAAGATAAAACATTACAAGTCTCAAGACTGCGAGTATCGAGTTTGTCTTCACATTACAAGTCGATATCGATCATCTAAACTACCATCACATAGAAGAGAGCTGCGGTCATCACGATGAGCATCATCGCGATCAAACTGGTCTTCATCCGGTTCCTCCAACGCTCCCTCCTCTCTCCCGCTAGATAGCGGGCGTATCTAGCTTCGGCCTCCGCCCTAGTGGTGTACCCATTGTAACTGTTACCGCTGAAACGGTGAACCTGTCTCCGACACTCCTCCCAGTCGTCATAGACTCCGGGAACCTTACCCTTGTACACGAAATACGACGGCATCTCTATGCACAAGCCAAACAACAGACAATACATAAGCAATATGTAAGTATGCAACAAAAGGATCGGAAGAGAAAAGCAAGACATTAATAGCACAATTCATGGTCCTACTAATAAATAGCATCGATTACATCTAAGTTGAACGACTGTCCAAACCAAAGAGACATACGAATTCATTAAAGTTTAATTACAACATGAGCCAATCAATGTTTCAGAACTACACATCACTACTTTCGACTCGACTCATGGGACAGGAGCGTGGATGAAGCCGCCGTCTGTCGTGATGGTCATGAAATCGCGGTTGTTGTCAGCCTGCATTTGTAGCATTCCGTCTATCTCACTGTTGGACGGTTGATATCTGAGGAAGAACTGCCCCGAGGTATGAAGGACATCTTGATGGATGATGTCCGCAAACTCCGACTGGATGCGAAAGAATTCTTGTCTGGGGTCCGCATCCTGGATTGCCGACAAGCTCGCGGCCCAATCTTTGAGATTATCTGGTAGCAGAAGGTGATGATGGTCCCTTACGATCGCCGGCATGTGATGGAGGGCATAGTAGGCATCCTTCTGACCGCCAGGCGGCTGCTTGACGCAGCAGAACTTCGTATTGTGGGAGAACATGTGCTTGCCGTACTTACGAACTGCCCTGGTGAAGGTGCCTCCAGATTTGGCGTAGCTGGGGAGAACATCATCAAGAACTTTCTTGATATTTGTGTAGTCTATCTTGGAGTTACGGTTCGGGTCGAAATACGTGGCCATGGAATATTTCGGGCTTAAGAGGATGAGTGTGCAATGTGTGTCACTGCACAGAACATGGAATGTTAGAAAAAAAATGATTGAAATCTAAGAAATCATATGTTACGGGGCGGTTAAGGGATGACTTACTCGGGAAAGTAAGCCACAAGGAAGTTATCCTTATCTGGGTTTGCCGGAATGACGCCTTCGAGGTGTGAACTCGCGACATGGCGGTCCCAGCGCTGCTCAAGAGCTTGGCACGCATGTAGAAGGGGTCGACTATCACGATGTCCGGGGTCTTGTCTCTAATGATCCGCATCTCCATACTCAGCGAAAACAGCCGAACGAAGGTGTAGTGCAGCGGATGAAGGTTAATCATAGCAAAGATGTCATCAAACCGCAGGACGATCGTACCCCCTATGTCGCCATCCACAAAGCCCTTGCCCTCTGGCACCATGGCCACGAAAACCAGGTATGCCACATCATTCTCTCTGAGATGCCGCTTCTCCAAATAAAGAACACTGTCGTGCAGACTCCGCATAGCACCGGTTGCAACATTGAGCATATTTGTCGGTAGCATCGGCCTACCCGCCACATGCACCCTCCTCGATATATCCTTAGGTGAAGGTGGCCCATCCTGAGCACGGATCGAACTTGGTGCCGGCTGGCTCGCACCGGCGCCCTTGTTAGTATTTCATTTCCGTCCCTTCTTCTTGATCTCCTGTAATGGGACCGAGTTCTGCTCACAGACCGCCTTCTTGAGTGTGCTGGGGCTGATAATATTTCGCACCTCAGCTATCTGAGGCTCGGTGAAGGCGGGAGCTGGAGGCGTCTCCTGAGAACTGAATGCCAGACGACGCCTGTTGCAATTGGATTTCTCCGCCGTACCAGCTAGATCGCGGTCGTCTTGGTTGGGTTCTTGAGAAAGAGGCCCGCAGAACTCATCAGCGTACCCATGTTTGGCAAAGTACTTATCGACGTTGGTAAATGTACCGTCGTCGTTGTCGTCGTCGTCCGGATCCTATGCCATATGCATGTCCGGATCCTGTGCCATAGGGATGTCCGGCAGGTCCGGTAGCGTTGCGGCGTTCTTGCCATGGCTTGGCGCCGGCACGACTAGCGGTCTTGTCTGTGGGGTGGTGTCCCCCGCCCCCAAACGAATCTGGCTCTTCGGCCAAAGCAGGGGCCAGCTTACGCAGGCACTGAGGGTCATCTCATCTTCTTCGTCGGCCCCAGCGGGTCAAATCGGAGGTAACAGCTCGTCGCAGCCTGGCAGCACCCGAACCACTTCAACCCTATACACTGTGAGTGGCATCGGATTACCGTGGAATATGGGGTTGCCCGGTTGAACGATTCTGCCCTTGGCGACATCGACCAACTCGCCGCCCACGAAGTGCAGAAGAGTGCAAGGAACGTCGGCGGCGCCCTGCGAAAACATGTAGGGCGTCAGGGATGCCCAGTAAAAGGCAAGGAGATGAAGTCATCGGCCGAGAGGCTTAGTTACCGTGATGCCATCGAGCTCGGCTAATGTCAAGGCACCGCCAACGGCGGCCGTGCAACTGACGGAGGGGCCACTTGCTGGCGAGGTGCCGGCCGGTGTACACCCGGGTGCATTAAGCTCCAATGCCCATGTCGGCGCCGGAGACACGAATACCGCCTCCGCCGGAGACACCAATGGCGCCACCAGAGACACCAATGGCGCCACCTGCGCGCTGTGCGAGTTGCTGGCCGTGAAGCTGGGAATCGGGGGAGGCCCTTGTTGGCCGCCCGCAATTCACGTCGTCAACCCATGAATCAACATAGGCACCATGGCGTTGAGCTTCGTTCCCAGTTGTTGTTCCACTTGCTCTTGGACAAGCTCCGGAATCTGCGCCACTTGTGCCTTGAGTGCTTCAACCTCGCGCGACCGGCTTTCCGAGCTGGTCTTTTTCTCCTTTCGCCCACCAGCGGTATAGTATGACGACCATTTTGTGGACAAGCCTTTGCCGGCCACACGACCAGCTGACGTCGGCTTACTGAGCTTATCCTTGTTTTTCATTACGTTCAACGCCCTATTTAAAGGGGTGTCGAAAGGGGAGCTCTGAGACGACCCCGCGCTACTGCTTTCAGTGTCCTGCGGAAGGAACGTGAACCATTTAGAAATATTGGGGATTAATTAGAATGCAACCATATGGAGCTAATTACGCGGGGGTGTATTCCTTACAAGAACAAGCTCGAGCGCCCTGATCTTCGGATCCGTGGTAAGCTCCTTTGTTACCGGGTCCTCCTTGAACCGGGCCCTGAGAATTTCCTAGTCTGCTTGTCACGGTATTTCTCGAAGCGGGGCGGTAGGCCTTGCTCAGCACGCTCCGCGTCCTCCTTGTCCCATATAGGCTCCGCCACTCTGTAACCGCCGGGACCGAGTTGGTGGACCCCTAAGTTCAACTGCCGCATTTCTTTCCCCCACTGACTTGATTCGGAGGTTGCGCTGCTCTCGCACTTAATCTTGAACTCCTTGTACTCATCTTCGCTCATCAAAGGATATTTCGCCTTGATCTTTTCATAACTACCACCTTTTTCAATCATTGCCTTTATCGTGCTTCTCCAAGTAGACAGGGTCGTGCTCATCCTCGTGAGGGCGGTACTGTTCACTTTACTCCCTCAGAGGCGTGTGTTTGCAAACTCAGCGGGGAACTTGTATCGTTCGTGCAGCTTCGTGAAGAGGAGGCTGCGCAAATTCCCGTGGTCCTTATGCCTTAGGTTCTCGGTGTTGATCGAGACGGTGCTCCGGAGAATGCACCCGAGCTGAACCGAGTACCCCTTGACTACTTGTTTCGGCGCCGTCGGATTCCCGTCGGAGTCCACTTCAATAAATTCCTCCCTGACGGTGCCGAGCATGCTCGGGCGCCGGTCCTTCCGTTGCCTCTTCGGTTGGCTACCATCTGTGCGTGCGCCGCCATCATTAGTGGTGGCATCCTCGGCGGCGCCAACAGTAGTGTCATCCCCTACGCCACTAGGTGTTGTGTAGTCAGGATCGGTGTCTTCCGCGGTGTCCTCATAGAGGTGATGTTCTTTCTCCAACTCCTGGGACAGCTCCCAGAATTGCTTGCTGCCCGAACCGCCGGCCTCATCATTGCGGGCCATGTTTCGCTCTAAATAGGAAAAAAGTTTGGTCAAAAAGTTGGTTATTGTCAAGGAACAAGATCATGGTCTCATCATTTAGGGCTTGTTGACACCGAGGCATCCTAAAAGCTAAGCTTTTATCATTTAGGGTTTGTCGACGCCGAGGCACCCTAAAAGCCTAAGGGTACATCATTTAGGTTCTCATCAACACCGAGGCATCCGGGGTAGCCAAGTTAAGTTTTCATCATTTAGGGTATATCGATGCCGAGGCACCCTAGGTTGGGCCTAATCACTTGGCACTAATCACTTGGCTCTATTGCCACCTGCTATGTTGGGTTTATCATCTAGGGTTTATCGATGCTAAGGAGAATTCTAAGTTGGGCCTAATCACTTGGCTCTATTGCCACCTATGGTTTAATGCAGCAAGAATGGTGGGGCAGTTGATCCTACTTAACTAAGTACTAAGATACCCCGGCCCATGCATTAGTCGCAAGTACCCCATATATCCTATTTTTAGCAAAGTCATGCTAAAATTCACGGAAAATTTCAGCATGACCTTTGCTGAAAATAGGACATATGGAGTACTCGAATTTGCCGGAACGGAAGTTAATCGACATTCCGGCAAACTCAAGGGCCTCTCGGGGTACCTGCAATATCATCACGACACAATGGTGGGAGAGAAAACCTAGCAAACTAGCAAGATGATCACAAATTGTTTTTTGTAAAAGATGATCATCATCTTTACAAGTCTTTCTCAATGTGATCACAAGTAATTCAGAGGCATCACAAGTAATTCAGAGCAAAGAAACAGCTTAATCCATGCCTCAGCTTATCAACAGTCATTACTTGTCAAATGCAGAAGAAGGAACAATTTATTTGTGACATAGTTACAAATGATGACAGAATAAAGCAAACACTCTACACTAGCCTAAAAACAAGTGAAGTTTCACCCATATAAGAACAAGTGAATTCTAGTCACATTGAATCTGAAAGAGAATGCAAAATGCTACTTGGTATTTTCAATCTGGATACTGCATAAATAGTGTTGGAATCTTGGTAATACACTAGTTCTAGAAGAAGTAGACAGACATATACATCCATCTAATTCTAGAGGAAGTAGACAGAAATATGCATGAACCATCTAGCATCCAAACATATATACGGAGGACTTGATGATTCTTTAGTCCAAACAATACATGAACAGCTGCCGATATGCTTTTCTACAGACAAAATCTCTTGTCGTAAACGGAAGACGGGAAACATCAAAACTAGCAGAAGCAGACCAAATGTGCATATAGCTAAAATGTTATCACTGTCCCTCCCCATAGCAAGAATCACTCACTAGAGTTATTCCTCCAGATAGTGGTCTATATTTCAAACATATTGTTATAGTCAGTGGCCAAAATTGCACATATGCTGCACCTCCAACACCTAGGTCGGGAGCCACTCCGCTGCTGGCATGTCGGGAGCATCCAATTTTGAGATCCACTGTTAAACTGAAATGCTACACAGTTCCACAGAGATCCACTGTTAAACTGAAATGCTACAGTTTCAGAGAAGAGAAGAGAATGACACAATACTACTAGTCCCAGTTCCAGTACTCCACATATTTGAGACAATATTTGACTGAATTACTAAATGACCATAAACACAATTTCATGATAAACTGCCAACAAAAACACATGGAGTACTTGACACAGTACTTCCTAGTACTTGCCAGACTAGAAAAATGTCAGCAATGCCAAGAACTCTGAGACCTAATCGGATTTTCGCGTTCGATTTTTTCCTCCTGACTGATGATCTACATGACTACGACCCAATGGCCTCTAAGACCCGATGCGGTCGCGGTGCGGTGAGCGCGCCTGGGCGGGGCCAGGGGCCGAGGGGAGCTCACCGAGAGGAAGACGATGGCGAGCTCATGCGGGGCCGGGGTTGACGAGGTGACGTGGATCGATGGTGAGGCCGCGGTGGTCGGTGGTGGAAGAAGGTGCAGACGCAGCAGACGGTGGAGGCGTCGGTGTCGTAGAGGCGCCGGAGACGTTGCCCTGCGAGACAGAGAAGGGGTCG
>LT934112.1:23994255-24008055 GCA_900231445.1 Triticum turgidum subsp. durum | reverse complement strand
AACTATGCGTCTAGGCGGATGGTAACAGGAGACAAGGGACACGATGTTTTTACCCAGGTTCGGGCCCTCTCGATGGAGGTAAAACCCTACTCCTGCTTGATTGATATTGATGATATGGGTAGTACAAGAGTGGATCTACCACGAGATCAAGGAGGCTAAACCCTAGAAGCTAGCCTATGGTATGATTGTTGTAATGGTTGTTGTCCTACGGACTAAAACGCTCCGGTTTATATAGACACCGGAGAGGGCTAGGGTTACACAGAGTCGGTTACAATGGTAGGAGATCTACATATCCATATCGCCAACCTTGCTTCCACGCCAAGGAAAGTCCCATCCGGACACGGGACGAAGTCTTCAATCTTGTATCTTCATAGTCTTGGAGTCCGGCTGAAGATGATAGTCCGGCTGTCCGGACACCCCCTAGTCCAGGACTCCCTCAGTAGCCCCCGAACCAGGCTTCAATGACGATAAGTCCATCACGTATGTAGTCTTCGGCGTTGCAAGGCAGGTTCTCCTTTAAATTCCATGTACCTGCCGAACAGTGTCCGGCTTCCTTATCAATGTCGCACTTCTTGGCTTCCACGCCCAATAATGTCCTTCTTCCACGCGTCGCACGAACGCGAAAAGCCAGGGTATCTTTTATGTTTTACCCCCTAGCTGCGCAAATAACCTGCCTATAAGAGAGGCAAGATTCCAGATCCAAATCACACCATCCTCCTTCCGCGAGTATTCATCAGAGCGCTTCTGACGAAAAATCCATTCCATCATGGACCATCGACGCGGCTCCTCTTCTCGCGCTCCCAGCCCTCTGCCAGGAGATTGGAGGAGATGTTCTGTCCTGCACAACGAGCTGGTGACGCTCCAAGCGGAGGGTTATCTCCCTCCGGCCTTCATGGTTCCGGTTCGAGCCGGGCTGGCCACCTACAAAGGTGGGAAGCAAGCGGAGGCTACCCCAAGTCCCAACAGAGGGGAGTGGGTATGCTTCATCCCCTATCTGATAAGGGGCCTTGGATTTCCTATACATCCGTTCCTCCGCGGGCTCCTGGAGTTCTACGGACTCCAGCTCCATCACCTCACGCCCGCCTCTATCCTGCATATCGCGGGTTACGTAGCTCTTTGCGAGCTATTTCTGGGCATCGAGCCCCATTTCGCGCTGTGGAAGAGGTTGTTCTGCCTTGTACCCCGCTCTCACGAGGGGTCCATATATCAAGTGGGCGGTGCCGAAATATGGCGCATCGCCGGGACCGGATATCCATCCGGAACCCCTAAGAAGGCGTCCGAAGACTGGCCTTCAGAATGGTTTTACATAGAAGATGCTCCACTGCCGGACCCTGTTCGGATCGGCCTCCCGGAGTTCAGTAATGCTCCTCTAAAGAAACGCCTTAGCTCGCGCCCACGGAGCCCCCAGCTGGAGGAAGACAAGAGCGTCCATTATTTGATGGGCCGGAAAAGGTTACTGGCCCATTCCGGGTTGACCATGATTGGAGTCATGGCAACGTGCATTATGCGGGGGGTGCAGCCGCTGCAATACAGGGGCCACCCTATGTGGGATTTCAACGGGGAGGACGATGCCACCCGTCATGGCCACAAAGGGCCGGGATCGGCCGAAGACCTGGCGAAGATCCTGTCCGGCCTGTACAAGGGGGAGAAGGAGGATTTCCTCCAGACGAGCCCGTTGAATGGGTTCTCCATGAATAACCCTCGGCGTTGGGTAAGCGAACACTTTGTGTGCCCGACCCATGCTTTCAAAGTTTAAGTTTCTTATATTATGCTTTCAACGCAGGAGCTGCGTCGGGTTGTGGAGGGCATGCTTAGTCCAGCTCCGCAACCCGAGGATCCAGAGAGATCCCAGGATCCGGCCTCCGAAGAGGACCCGGACATAAAGGTGGAGCTAATCGACGGGGTGTTCCACCAACTCAGCATGGATAATGCTTTAGTCGCTATTACGGCTGACTACCCCGGCCTATATCCGGCTTCCCAGGTGATTGTGACCGAAGTCCTGACACCATTATTTATTCCTTGCTCATTTTTGACCACCGTATATGATGGTGTTTTGCAGGAGACGCCTTCAAGGCGGGAAGACGAGCCCGTGGTGGCTGACCAACAAGGGTCAGTCCGGCCCAGTAGGCGGAAGAGGAGTGCGGCGCGGATTGAAACGTCGCCGCAAAGGTATAACTCACGGTTCATTATTTAGAGCAACGTTCCTAGGAAGCGTTTGAATGCTCATGACTTTTGTAGGAGAAAAAGCGCCCGCCGGACTGCGGGCGTAGAGGTTGCCAACCCAGCCTCTACCAACCAAGCTCCAGCACCTAGTCTGGAGGGGGAGGCGAGCGCAAGGCGCGAGCCGGATACTCCTCCAACGGAGGATGCCGACAGACTGTCCGCCACCAAGTCTGAGGTGGAGAGCTCCATGAACCACAGGCGCCGCCAGACAGTTTCTCGTGACGCGTGCTTCTCCCCTGAGGCGTTGGATGCCTTTAACGCGGGGGACGCGCACCTCCGTGCTACTCAAGATGGTTTGACCAGAGCCACGGAGCAGTATGTAAAAGACATACAGGTAAGAGATTTTAATAGTTGTATATGCCAGTAGCCCCCGAGACTTAAAGTAGTTATATTAACTGATTTAAGGATCATTTGACATGCATGATCTTACAAAGAAGAATACCCTACTGTCTCAGGAGCTGCAAGAGTGTAAGGCCTAACTTGAGGCCGCACAGGCTGCCGCAGGAGGACACACAGGGACCCCTCCTGGTAACACATTATTTTTTAAAAAAAGATAAGTGGTGTGCGGCGTGCGCGCAAGTCTAATAATGACATTGCAGATGCTGCCAGACAGGATCCGGACAGGCAAGAACTACTGCGCCAGCTGAAGGCCGGCGAGAGGGTGCTGACGAGGGTGCAGCAGGCAGGGGCGGAGACAGGGGGGGCGAGCAGGGGCTAGACCCCCCCCCCCCCAACGATCAGCCCCCCTAAGAATTGAGAGCATGCACTAGTACTGTATATACACTAATGGCCGGAAATAATCACGTAATTAGCATTGAAAGGGTTATCAAATTATCTCACGTGGCCCGTCTACATCGAAGCCCAAGTAAAAAGCCCATGTGATTTAGGCCACCCTGAAAGCATCGGTTGGCTCTTTTGGTTTCGCTTTTAGTTGCATATATGACCTAGCCGCCTAGCGCCGCTGCTCATCACGACTAGATCGTAAACCGATCGATTTTGATTCCACCCCCTCCTTCGTCCATGGCGGCACCATAGCTGGATACATCGACTCTTCGCCCGGCTCCATGGACAATTGCACGGCGCCGTCATGCTATGATGATCAAGCCCAAGGCCGCTTTGCCTCCATTGATATCCTGTTGTGTCTTGCGAATACTAGATTAAAAGGTAAATCTCACACCTCTTAATAGTTATACGGGTGGCTAGTGCTTTTTATGAATTTAGATCTACCAGTCTGGTTACTTAGTACTCCAACTATGACCAGACTAGATGGATTGTTTTAATTTTGTTCATCGAGTATAATGCGTACAAGACAATAGATTAATTTGTTGATTAGATGCGCTTCAAAAAAAATATGAGCACTGCTACATGGATGATATTTTGCGGCTGATTTTCGCACGACAAAAAATTGCAGCCATTTATCTGTGTCTTTCCATGGGCTACAGCCGTCAATCATGAGTGTCATATGATTTTCGTTCAGCACTCCAACTTTTGCATAATTATTCCGAAAAAAACTATTACGCCTAATGATTGAAAGGGTTCTGCCTTAATATTATGCATTAGTTGTGTGCATAAAGACCCCGGTTGTCGGAGGAGGGTCATCCTCTAATAAAAATCTTTTGAGGGATTCGTTAGATTTTTCGCCCCCCTCATGTTAGAATCCTGGCTCCGCCCCTGGCAGCAGGAAAGGAACAAGCTCCAGGATGCCCACGCCCAGCTTGGAGAAGAGCTGAAAGGTGTTCGGGCCGAGCTGTCTGGCTCCGTTAAGGAGAATCAGCGGTTTCGTCGCGGCATCTATAGTAAAAGCTTGAGCGAACTCCTTTGAAAAGAAGAGTTCGACGAGGAAGTCAATTGACAAAATATGTCTGTAGGTGTACTCACAGGTCACCCTGCGGAGGAGATGCCCGTATCAATGGGTAATCAACTTCCCGAGATGGTGCAACTGCTCGAACGAGTTCGACAGGCAATGAGCGGCGTCGTCCAGGCTTTATGGCCATCCCTCTCCCTACCCGAGGGCCTTGGAGAGCTTGCGGAGAAGCTTCAGGGAGTGCGGCAGCGCTTCCGTTTATGGAAGATTTCGGCCTGCCGCCAAGGTGCCAGGGAGGCCTGGGCCATGGTGAAGACGCGGTACAAGAAGGCGGATCCCAACCACATGGCCGAGGTCGGACCTGTGGGGCCCGATGGGAAGGAGATCCCTGTGAGTTTAGTATGCGGCCAAGTAGAGTTGACCGCTAAATTTTCCCAAAGGGACTGTAAATTAGACAGCCTGTTAGACGAGATTGAGGAGGAATACAGTCAGTCGATTTGACAATGTATTTTAAAATGACATGTAAAATGCCTTTTCGCTTCGAGCCTCGGGACCCTAGAGTCTGGAGTGTGTCCGAATACCTTCTCGGTTAAGAAACAATTGGGGCATGCATGGAGACCAGGCGTAGGGGTCATTAGTGCTTTATCAGACAAGTGCCCAACTAGTTATGTTATATTACATGGTTAGTAAGAAACATCTTCCAGGGGGAATAGTTCCGTTAAGGGTTCCTTTCCCTGGGAGGCATGCCCTAAAGTGCATGTCCAGACTGCGAAAAGAGCAGGATAACATCTGGGGGTAGATAAATAAATTGGTAAAAAATAATCTTTCAAGTCACCGACCGAATATTCCCTTAAGAACGCTAGCTTTCGGCTTCATCCAGTCTGAGATACACATCCGGCTGACCCGGCAGTAACAATCGCAGAGGTGCTCCCTTTACCTCCTAGCCGAATAATCGGGAACGTAGGGGTAAGCACAGGAGCCAGGCAACCCAGCTTGGCCAAAACTTAAGTCATATCGATGCATATAATGGTGAATAAAAGGTACACGTGGAAGTTTGACACGCGTGCTGGGCATGAAGCCCTTATAATTAAGCTTCTGGTAAGGAAGCCCCCAGGTATAATGAGTGCGGATAGCACGTCAATTGTGTGCGAACGATGCGCAAGTAAGCCTTTTAAGGCTTTGATGAATAGGGGTGAGAGAAAAAAGAGAAACAAAAGACAGTTGAAGTGTAAAAATTTGGACGGGGGAAGGGGACGAACTCTTAGTCCGGCACTAGGCATAGAATCTTTGGAGGCGGGCTTCGTTCCATGGGTTCGGCTCGAGTCGGTTGTTCGACGCATTTCGTAGACGGTACGCTCCGCCGGTCAAGACTTGATCGATAATGAAGGGGCCTTCCCATTTGGGCTTGAGCTTGTCCTTTTTCTTGTCCGGCAGGCGTAGAACTAGTTCGCCAACATTGTAAGTCTTGGCCCGTACTTCTCTGCTTTGATATCTTCGAGCCTACTGCTGATAGAATGCGGAACGAGCCTTGGCGATGTCGTGTTCTTCCTCCAATGCGTCCAAGCTATCCTGCCGATCTAGCTCGGCTTCTCTTTCTTCGTACATGCGCACACGAGGTGAGTCATGAATGATGTCGCAGGGCAAAACTGCTTCTGCACCGTATACCATAAAAAATGGTGTGAATCCGGTAGTATGGTTGGGCGTTGTCCGCAGCCCCCAGAGTACGGAGTCGAGCTCCTCTATCCAGTGCGTGTCAGATTTTGTAAGGGACCGCACTAGTCTGGGTTTGATGCCGCTCATTATTAGACCATTTGCTCGTTCCACTTGACCGTTGGTTTGAGGATGATGGACTGAAGCGTAATCGAGCTTAATGCCCATATTTTTGCACCATGATTTAACCTCGTTGGCCGTGAAGTTCGTGCCGTTATCGGTGATGATGCTATGCGGGACACCATAACGGTGTACTACCCCGGATATGAAGTCTATCACTGGTCCGGACTCTGCCGTTTTAACTGGCTTGGCCTCTATCCTTTTGGTGAATTTATCCACCATGACCAATAGGTACCTTTGCTTGTGGCTTCCCCATTTAAGGGGTCCAACCATGTCAAGCCCCCAGACCACGAACGGCCAGGTAATGGGTATAGTTTTGAGGGCGGTGGGTGGCATATGGCTCTGATTAGCAAAGAGCTGACAACCGACGCATCTTTGGACTAAGTCCTGAGCATCTGCCCGGGCCGTCGGCCAATAAAATCTTGTACGGAATGCCTTTCCTACAAGGGCCCGAGCTGCGGCATGCTGTTCGCCTAGTCCAGTATGAATTTCAGTCAGAAGGTTTCGCCCTTCCTCTTCGGAGATACACCTTTGAAGGACTCCGGTTGTGCTTTTCTTATATAGTTCTCCCTCATGGACCTTGTAGGCTTTAGATCGCCGAACTATGTAGCGGGCCTCATTTTGGTCTTCGGGAAGTTCCTGCCTAAGCAAGTAGGCTAGGAATGGCTCTGTCCACGGGGCGATTACTGCCGTTATGTCGTGGGCTGAAGGTGTTATTTCATTGGCTGAATCGCCGATTATGTTAGATTGTTCTGTGTCGGTTGGTGCGGCTGCTTCCGGTTTGTTATTTCCGGACTCCTCTTCCCATAGTACGGATGGCTTAAAGAGCCGTTCCAGGAAGATGTTTGGAGGGACAACGTCACGTTTTGCGCCGATGCGTGCCAAAACGTCGGCTGCTTGGTAATTATCCCAGGCTACGTGGTAGAATTCATGTCCTTTGGACCGAGCTGACATTTTGAGGACAGCGTTACGATAGGCTGCCATTTTCGGATCCTTGGCGTCAAAGTCTCCATTTACTTGGGATATTGCGAGGTTTGAGTCCCCACGCACCTCTAGGCGTTGAATGCCCATGGAGATTGCCATCCGGAGGCCATGTAAAAGGGCCTCGTATTTGGCTGCGTTGTTGGAGTCCGTGTACATTATCTGAAGTACGTATTGGACTGTGTCCCCGGTTGGGGACGTCAATACGACGCCAGCCCCCAATCCGGCCAACATTTTGAAACCGTCGAAGTGCATAATCCAATTGGAGTATGCACCGTACTCTTTAGGGAGTTCGGCTTCCGTCCACTCAGCGACAAAGTCGGCCAAAACTTGCGACTTTATAGCTCGCCGAGGTTTGTAAGTTATATCGAATGGTAAGCACTCAATGGCCCATTTTGCAATCCTACCCGTCGCGTCGCGGTTGTTTATAATGTTGTTGAGGGGTACTTCGGAAGCCACTGTTATCGAACACTCTTGAAAGTAGTGTCGGAGCTTCCGGGATGCCATGAACACCGCATACGCTAACTTTTAATAGGGCGGGTAACGGGACTTGCAGGGAGTTAAAACAGTGGATACGTAGTACACTGGTTTTTGAAGAGGGAGTTTATGCCCTTCTATCTCTCGTTCTACGACGAGTACCGCGCTTACAACTTGATGTGTTGCCGCGATGTATAACAACATTGGTTCGCCCAGGTTAGGCGCAGCCAGGACCGGATTTGTTGCCAATATGGCTTTTATTTCTTCGAGTCCGGCGGTGGCAGCATCCATCCACTCGAAGTGTTCGGTGCGCCTGAGGAGGCGATAAAGGGGCAATGCCTTTTCTCCCAGACGGGAGATAAAGCGGCTTAGAGCCGCCACACATCCAGTCAATTTTTGTATTTGTTTGAGGTCTTTTGGAATATCTAGCTGTGACAGAGCTCGGATCTTGGCTGGGTTTGCTTCAATTCCTCTATCGGATACAATGAAGCCCAGGAACTTTTTGGCTGGTACGCCGAAAACGCATTTTTCCGGATTCAGCTTGATGTCATATGCTCGGAGGTTGTCGAATGTGAGCCTCAAATCGTCTACTAGGGTTTCGACGTGTTTGGTTTTGACGACCACGTCGTCTACGTATGCCTCTACTGTTTTGCCGATCTGGGTAGCCAGACATGTCTGAATCATGCGCTGATATGTTGCGCCGGCGTTTTTAAGTCTGAAGGGCATCGTGTTGAAGTAGAACGGTCCATATGGAGTAATGAATGCCGTTGCGGCTTGGTCCGCTTCCGCCATCTTGATTTGATGGTAGCCGTAGTATGCGTCCAGGAAGCACAATGAATCGTGCCCTGCGGTAGCATCGATTATTTGGTCGATGCGGGGGAGGGGGAAGGGATCCTTTGGGCAGGCCTTGTTGAGGTCTTTAAAATCGACACATAGGCGCCAAGATTTGTCCTTCTTTGGTACCATTACCAGATTTGCTAGCCAATCCAGATGTTTGATGTCTCTGATGAATCCGGCTTCCAATAGTTTGGCTAGTTCTTCTCCCATTGCCTGTCTTTTGGGTTCGGAAAATCGTCGAAGAGCCTGTTTGACTGGCTTGAACCCTTTTAGGATATTTAGGCTATGTTCTGCCAATCTGCGTGGGATTCCCGGCATATCTGAAGGGTGCCAGGCGAAAATGTCCCAATTTTCCCGAAGGAATTCTCGCAGTACGGCGTCTGCATCAGGGTTCAACTGTACCCCGATGGAGGCCGTCTTTGTCGGGTCCGTTGGATGGACCTGGAATTTTACTATTTTGTCCGCTGGTTTAAAGGAGGTGGACTTGGATCTCTTATCGAGTATCACATCGTCCCTATTCACCGTAGAGCGCAGCGCGGTGAGTTCTTCTGCCGCTAGGGCTTCGGATAGTGCCTCCAGGGCTAATGCGGCTGTCTTGTTTTCGGCGCGGAGTGCTATGTCCGGATCACTAACGAGAGTGATTATTCCACCAGGCCTAGGCATTTTGAGCTTCATGTACCCGTAATGGGGTACGGCTTGAAAAATTGTGAATGCCTCTCGTCCTAATATAGCGTGATATCCGCTGCTGAACGGGGCCACTTGGAACGTGACTTCTTCGGACGTGTGATTGTCCGGCGAGCCGAACACCACATCGAGTGTGATTTTTCCGGTGCAGCGCGCTTTTTGGCTAGGGATTATTCCTCTGAAGGTTGTGCAGCTTCGCTCAATGCGGCTCCAGTCTATTTCCATTTTTTGAAGAGTTTCCTCGTAGATGAGGTTTAATCCACTGCCGCCATCCAGGAGTACCTTGGTAAGTTGAAAGACGTCCACTATTGGACTAAGGACCAATGCGGCTGGTGCTCGGGCTGTTCGGAATTTAGGTTCATCGCTGGCGTTGAAGGTGATGGCTGTGTCGCCCCATGGATTTGTTATTGCTACTTGGTAGACTTCGGCGAGGCTGCGGATTGTTCGTTTCCGCATATTATTTGATGCGAAAGTCTCGAAGACTGTTGATACCGTACCGGTATTGTTGGATTGGTTTTCCGGGGCTAGAAGCTCCTCGCCACTTTTGGCCACCTGCCGTAATATCCAACATGCTCGAAGGCTATGTGTTGGGGTGGCGCCCTCTGTACTGTGAATTTTACAGGGTCCGCTGTGCCATCCCTCCAGTATGGTTCCGTGCCCTTTATGGGGTTTTTGCTTTTTGCTTTTTCTACCTGGTGCCTGAGTGTAATGCACCCTTTTGTTGCGAACTAGGGTTGTATTCGGGGCCGGATTGTCCCAAAACTTATTGTCGGTTTTCCGGAAACTCTCCATCGCACAGTACTTTCGTATTATGGACGCCATGTCGGCGAAGCGTGTAATTTCATGACGGCTGACGGTGTTCAAGATTCCCTCATCCGTGCAATTATTGCAAAAAATTGAGATTGCGTTTTCCTCTCGGCAGTCCTTTATCCTTGTCACGCCCAATATGCGACCCTATCCAAAAGGAACTCGAAGGTCCCACCAAGGATAGACCCGCATATTGAAACGCTTTTGCAAGGTGGATATCATTACATCAACATTACATAATAGATGGGGATACATACATAAGGCATACAATGCCACACGAATACAACAATACATCATACATAAGATCAACATCCGACTACGGATGAAACATAAACAGAAACTCAAACAATATCCACCCCGCTAGCCCAGGCTGCCGACCTGGAACCTATCCCCTGATCGAAGAAGAAGCAGAAGAAGAACTCCAAAACAAGTAAACATCGCTCTCGCGTCATGATCATCGTATAACCTGTACCTGCAACTGTTGTTGTAGTAAACTGTGAGCCACGAGGACTCGGCAATCCCATTACCATGGGTATCAAGACTAGCAAAGCTTAATGGGAAAGGAAGGGGTAAAGTGGTGAGGTTGCAACAGCGACTAAGCATGATATGGTGGCTAACATACGCAAATGAGAGCGAGAAGAGAAACAAAGGAACGGTCGTGAAGCTAGCAATGATCAAGAGGTGATCCTGAACACCTACTTACGTCAATCATAACTCAGAAACAGTGTTCACTTCCCGGACTCCGCCGAGAAGAGACCATCACGGCTACACACAGGGTTGATGCATTTTGTTTCGGATCTGGTGTCAAGTTATCTACAACCGGACATTAACAAATTCCCATCTGCCACATAACCGCGGGCACGGCTCTCGAAAGTTTATACCCTGCAGGGGTGTCCCAACTTAGCCCATGACAAGCTCTCGCGACCAACGAAGGAATAGACCTTCTCTCGGGAAGACCCGATCAGTCTCGGAATCCCGGTTTACAAGACATTTCGACAATGGTAAAACAAGACCAGCAAGACCGCCCGATGCGCCGACATCCCGATAGGAGCTGCACATATCTCGTTCTCAGGGCAACACTGGATAAGCTAAGCATACAGGTACCGACGTAACCCAAGTTGCCAAGGGATGGTCCTGCACGGTGCTCTAGTTTGGACCAACACTTAGACAAGCAATGGCCCGGGGGGCTACAATAAAGATGACCCTCGAGAGAGCGACTCCCAAGGGAAAAGTAGGTGGTGGTGAGGCAAATGGTAAAACCAAGGTTGGGCCTTGCTGGACAAGTTTTATTCAAAGCGAACTGTCAGGGGGTCCCATAAATCACCCGACCGCGTTAGGAACGCAAAATCCGGGAACATAACACCGGTATGACGGAAACTAGGGCGGCAAGAGTGGAACAAAACACCAGGCATAAGGCCGAGCCTTCCACCCTTTACCAAGAATATAGATGCATTAATAATATAAGAGATATTGTGATATCCCAACATAAACCCTGTCCACCATGGAGAAATCTTCAACTTCACCTGCAACTAGCAACGCTATAAGAGGGGCTGAGCAAAAGCGGTAACATAGCTAAACAACGGTTTGCTAGGAATGGTGTCAAAGGTTAGAGGTTCATGGCAATTTGGGAGGCTTGAAGAGCAAATGATAGGTAACGCAGCATAGCGATAGAACGAAGCAACTAGCATAGTAATGATAGTAGTGAGATCCAGGGTAGCGGTCATCTTGCCTGAAATCCCGCAAGGAAGAAGAACGAGTCCATGAAGAAGATGAAGCCACGAAGACGAACCACACGTAGACGAACGAATCCTCAGGATTGCACCGAAACGGGAACTACCGAGAAGAAGCACACAACATGGTAAACACACCACACATGACAAGACATGATGCACAACAAGCATGATGCATGACAAAACTAGATGAGGCTACTCATGGCAAGAGATGATGCAAACAAGAACAACACATCAAGGGAAGTTTAAATGAGGCCGGGAACAACATATAACAATTCCGGTAAGTCCTCATATGCAAATTTCGAAATTGGTCCAGAACTGAATAAACCTTATGTTCAAGTTGTTAAACAGCAAGTTAAAATGCACCACGAGGATCTACACGAAATTCTAGTCAAGTTACATATAAAGTTCATTAGATTCAGAGCTACCGCCTAGAAGATATGAGCAAAACAAGTTAAACATGGCATTGATACAAAATGCTCCCAAACATCAAGCAAACACCTCAAAACAAGGATTCAACATGATAATATAAAACTACATGCAAAATCAAGCAAGTTTCATATGGAGCACACTCAAAACGGAGCAACGGTGCAACACACACACACACTATACAAGTCATAACAACAATCTGTCCATAACAGCAACTAGGCATCTTGCAAGCATCAAAACAATAAGCTACATCACCCCAACATAATAAAAAAAGGCATGGGCATGAAGTACAGGTAAAGCATAACAAAACATGAACACTGAGCTATCTCCAGAAACAACTAGAACATGCTCAAAAGGACATGGAGATATTGCAAATAATAACAATTTTAGACTTGGCAGGAATAACATCAGGTTGCAATGTTTAGAGCAAGCAAATAACATGTTACAGGAACATATCATGGCAAACAAAGGCATGGCATGAATCTACTGAAAGTATAGATCAAAAATCCCTTACTGACCATAAGCCAAAAGGGCATAGAAAATATGATGGCACCCATGTAAACATGGCAAGTTATATTACAGATTCATACATGGCAGGAACAACAATAAGTAGGCATGTTGGTGAGCTTGAATCACTCACCACAGAGCAATACATGACATGGAAAGGCAACCAACAGTAAGAAGACATGTTTGTAAAGCTAAGCATGGCAAGAGCAAGGTCATAGGGTGCATGGATCACTAGGAAACAATCATGGAAACATTGAACTTAATGTTAACAGGCTGACAGCAACATCATTTAGCAAATTTAGAGCAAGATTACAACAAGCTACAGCAACCTATAAATGCAACCAGGGGGATGGATGGATAGGGCATAATATGTATTTCAAAACATGTTTATAGAACATCTCCAGATTATGCACACAATGACTAGTAGAAGCATGTTTACATAGCAACAAAATATAACAGAATCTGCCTAGCAAAACAGCAACAGCAAGTACACTACTTAACAAGCTCGATTCACTCACCACAAGTCATTGCATGACAAGATAAGCATAGCATCATCAAGAAGGCATGTTTGTGAAACAAACCAAGGCAAGAACAAGTCCATAGCATGCAAGGATCAACTATAGCAAGCTTGGCCATATTGAATAAAATGTAAAACATCTGCCAGGAAACATTTTGAAGCAAAAGTAGAGCACTCAAATGACATGCTAGACTACCCCATAATTGCAAATAAGGGCATGAATGGATAGACAATAACCATATGTTCAATACACTCTTACTGAAGTATCTCAAAATATGCATGGATCTCTCTGTAGCATCAAGTTTACATGGCATCAAAATAACAGCAGAACAGGGACTAAAATCAGCAATATCACGAACCCTAGTTTGCATGCTTGTGCTAGTCACCACATTGATCACAAAAATACATGGCATACACCCCTGGAAAGATGGCATGGCATAGATCAAAACACATGTAGAGCTCAACCTCATAGGATGCACACATAAATCATGGCAAAAATGATAAATGAGCAAGTTATAACAGTTTCAGCAGATTAACATCAGCATGCACTCTTCCAACAGCATTTCGGGCATCAAGATGAGCTCCAAAGAAAATGATGCAATGGAGTGAAATGAAGTACTCGTCGAGTCAAACAATTTGACATATTACACGCACGAAACGGAGCTACGGAAGCAGAGATACAGCATGATGAACATGGCATGATTATGTCAGGGATCTAGGGACTTAGTGGAATTCTCACCCCGCGAAAAGTTGGACGGAGAGATTCGGGGACGGGGCGGTGCAGGCGTGCCGTTTGGTTCGCGGGACGGGTGGATCTCGTCCACCCGCTCGGTTCTGGCGACAAGGCGACGCCGGCGAGGCTCCGGCGAGCTCCGGCGGGATGGCGACAGAGCGGGAGGGAGAGGCGCCGCGAGGGCCGGGCCAGGCGGCGGAGGGGTGCCGGCGCGGGGCAGCGCGGGCTGGTCCGGGGCGGC
>LT934112.1:23971788-23986718 GCA_900231445.1 Triticum turgidum subsp. durum | reverse complement strand
GCTCCGCGGGACGGCGGCGCGGGGGCGCGGCGGAGGCCACGTGGCAGGGCCTGATTGGTCGCGGCGGCGGGGCGGACATGTCCGCTGCGGAGCGGACGCGTCCGGCGGCTGGAGGAGGAACAAGCTAGGGTTTGGACTGCGGGATTTCGGGGGAGGCCACATATTTATAGGTAGAGGGAGCTAGGAGAGTCCAAATGAGGAGCGGTTTTCGGCCACGCGATCGTGATCGAACGACCGAGAGCATGGAGGGGAGTTAGATGGGTTTTGGGCCACTTTGGAAGGGGTGTTGGGCTGCACATAAAAGAGGCCTTTGCGGTTACCCGATTAACCGTTGGAGTATCAAACGACCTCCAAATGGCACGAAACTTGACAGGCGGTCTACCGGTGCTATACCAAGGCCGCTTGGCAAACTTCGGGCCATTCCGAGAACGTTTAACACCCGCACAAGAGAAGAGGCAAAAGGGGGACGCCGGAGGACATAGGAGTGCCGGATTGCAAAACGGACAACGGGGAAAATGCTCGGATGCATGAGACGAACACGTATGCCAATGCGATACACATGATGACATGATATGAAATGCATATGATGACATGGAAAACTGAAACACGCAAGCAAATGACATGGCCACAAAGGCGAATAACTGGCAGACACCTGGCGCATCGGATCCGGGGCGTTACAACACTCCTCCACTAACAAGAGATCTCGTCCCGAGATCTTAGGACCGAGACGGAAGGGGAAAAATGATGAGGTGAAGCAAGAACTCAAGAGAGGAAGCAAAGAATCGAGAACACTCGAGAAGAAGAGAGGAACAACGAGAATGACGAGAATCGAAAGCTCACGGAATCAAATAGACTATGAAACCATTCTGGTTAGAACAAGATAGGAAACGAATAAGATCGAAAGGATTTAGGCAACACTCCGGCTGAAACATGGAGGAATAGAACACGAAGAACTCTTGAACAAAATCTTGATGAACTCTTGAAGAATGAATTAAATCATGAAGAATCGCCATGAAGTACTCCGGTAAAATAAAGGATGATGAGATAGAATGAAGGATGAAAGAATAAGATGAGCCTTGCAATGATTCAGATGGAGGTTCCGACGAGATGGCCGAGGAAATATATACTCCGGAAAAGAAAAGATGAAAACACTTGGAACTAGAATTTATTCATCAAGAACAAACTCCGAAGGAAGGGATTACTCACTTTGAGGAAATAAGAATAAGATTTATTGTATGCTTATCCTTCATCAAGTTAAATTGATGACAAGCAATGGATTTTACATACTACTTATTCTTCTTGAAAAGGATTTAAGGAGAGAATAGCACAAAACTTGAAAAAATCTTCATGAACCACCAGTAGGATTGACAGAACGAATGGATTAATATGATGACAAAGGAAAAAGAATCTGAATGAACCACCAAGAATTCAAAAATGGCTGATGAAAGAGAATGAATCACCGGGAAGAATTAGAAGAACCAATATGCTCAAGGGGATTTAGATGCAAAAGAACAAAGAGATCATGAGCTGATTAAAGAACACTTGAACGAAGCACCGGGAGAATATAGAGACGACCGAAGCTGAAAACTTAGAACAAAGAAATCTTCCGAAAAGATGACCTCCGGATGATCGAGAGAGAAAGCAACTCCTGAAATACTCCGGATGGATGAAAAGAATAACTGACAAATGGAATAATTCGAGAGGCTAACAAGAAGCTAGAACCACGAATCTTCGAGAGAACGGATAAGATTTAGAGGAAAACTCTTCTATATTTGAATGGCAACGAGAAACACCACTAAAATTGTTGAGGTACTCCGGGAGAAATAAAAGCGAAAAGGTTGAGCCAACAATGAAAAGAATTTAAAAGCGATCTTGGAGAAGGCATGTGACTGATGGAATCCATTCTTACATCACACTTTGAAAAGAATTTGAGAATAACTCCGGGGGAATTAGAAGAGTCAGGTAAGATCCTGGGAAAAGACCTGTGGGTTAGGGCCCACTGAAAAAGACGGCACCGTTGGAAAGGATTGATGCACCTGAACAATTGAAAAACTTGAATGAGGTGACAACCTCGAAATAATTGAATGCAAACACGAATCTTCTGAGATGTCTTCAGCACTCCGGAAGGATAAACTGGCGAGAGGCGAACGAGCAAAGAGAACACTTGAGCTGAGGGAAAGAATATGATCAACCCGAAATTTTTTGAATTGAGACCACCGGAAAGAAAAAGAGATGAAGAATGACAAACGATACGAGAAATCACCAGTTGAAATATAAGGGAAGACTGAAGAGGCTCCGAGTGAATGAAATAGATGGTCGAGAGAGAGTCAGACTCCGGGAAGAAAAAAGGGTGGGAGGGCGGGAAAAAGAAAGGAAACTTGGAAGGGGAAACCGATGAATATCTTGAAGAGAAAACACTGGTTGAAAATCATTGAAGAAAGAGAGCAAAGACTTCGCACGAGTATGATGGATACTCGATTACGGACTCCGGATTCGAGAAGAAGAAGGGAGGGCGGGTGGGAAAATAAAGGACAACTGAGGATTGAACTTGGCAAAGATGAAGAGGCTCGAGTCAACTAGACGAGAAATGCACCGGATGAAAAGAGCGGAGGACCAATGATCGGAAAACCAACTGCGTGATCCTAAAGAAAAATTTGAATGGGAAGAGGAGTAATTCAAAACACCTACGTAAAGATTCCTCACCAGAGCGACGAAGGGGCAGAGGAGTAAAAAGAATTCCTACTCTCCGATATAACTAGACTCCGAAAACAGTTTTCTTCTAGACTCAACAATGGCCAAACTACACGATCAATCAAGGGGGCTCCTAGGGTCGGTCGAGGCTCTGATTACCAACTTGTCACGCCCAATATGCGACCCTATCCAAAAGGAACTCGAAGGTCCCACCAAGGATAGACCCGCATATTGAAACGCTTTTGCAAGGTGGATATCATTACATCAACATTACATAATAGATGGGGATACATACATAAGGCATACAATGCCACATGAATACAACAATACATCATACATAAGATCAACATCCGACTATGGATGAAACATAAACAGAAACTCACACAATATCCACCCTGCTAGCCCAGGCTGCCGACCTGGAACCTATCCCCTGATCGAAGAAGAAGCAGAAGAAGAACTCCAAAACAAGTAAACATCGCTCTCGCGTCATGATCATCGTATAACCTGTACCTGCAACTGTTGTTGTAGTAAACTGTGAGCCACGAGGACTCAGCAATCCCATTACCATGGGTATCAAGACTAGCAAAGCTTAATGGGAAAGGAAGGGGTAAAGTGGTGAGGTTGCAACAGTGACTAAGCATGATATGGTGGCTAACATACGCAAATGAGAGCGAGAAGAGAAACAAAGGAACGGTCGTGAAGCTAGCAATGATCAAGAGGTGATCCTGAACACCTACTTACGTCAATCATAACTCAGAAACCGTGTTCACTTCCCGGACTCCGCCGAGAAGAGACCATCACGGCTACACACGCGGTTGATGCATTTTATTTCGGATCTGGTGTTAAGTTATCTACAACCGGACATTAACAAATTCCCATCTGCCACATAACCGCGGGCACGACTCTCGAAAGTTTATACCCTGCAGGGGTGTCCCAACTTAGCCCATGACAAGCTCTCGCGATCAACGAAGGAATAGACCTTCTCCCGGGAAGACCCGATCAGTCTCTGAATCCCGGTTTACAAGACATTTCGACTATGGTAAAACAAGACTAGCAAGACCGCCCGATGCGCCGACATCCCGATAGGAGCTGCACATATCTCGTTCTCAGGGCAACACCGGATAAGCTAAGCGTACAGGTACCGACGTAACCCAAGTTGCCAAGGGATGGTCCCGCACGGTGCTCTAGTTTGGACCAACACTTAGACAAGCATTGGCCCGGGGGGCTATAATAAAGATGACCCTCGAGAGAGCGACTCCCAAGGGAAAAGTAGGTGGTGGTGAGGCAAATGGTAAAACCAAGGTTGGGCCTTGCTGGACAAGTTTTATTCAAAGCGAACTGTCAGGGGGTCCCATAAATCACCCGACCGCGTTAGGAACGCAAAATCCGGGAACATAACACCGGTATGACGGACACTAGAGCGGCAAGAGTGGAACAAAACACTAGGCATAAGGCCGAGCCTTCCACCCTTTACCGAGTATATAGATGCATTAATAATATAAGAGATATTGTGATATCCCAACATAAACCCTGTCCACCATGGAGAAATCTTCAACTTCACCTCCAACTAGCAACGCTATAAGAGGGGCTGAGCAAAAGCGGTAACATAGCCAAACAACGGTTTGCTAGGAATGGTGTCAAAGGTTAGA
Source organism: Triticum turgidum subsp. durum (assembly GCA_900231445.1). Classification (NCBI taxonomy): domain Eukaryota; kingdom Viridiplantae; phylum Streptophyta; class Magnoliopsida; order Poales; family Poaceae; genus Triticum; species Triticum turgidum. Next base: position 23,982,378 of record LT934112.1, on the reverse strand, counting down.
GGTTCATGGCAATTTGGGAGGCTTGAAGAGCAAATGATAGGTAACGCAGCATAGCGATAGAACGAAGCAACTAGCATAGCAATGATAGTAGTGAGATCCAGGGTAGCGGTCATCTTGCCTGAAATCCCGCAAGGAAGAAGAACGAGTCCATGAAGAAGATGAAGCCACGAAGATGAACCACACGTAGACAAACGAATCCTCACGATCGCAACGAAACGGGAACTATCGAGAAGAAGCACACAACATGGTAAACACACCACACATGACAAGACATGATGCACAACAAGCATGATGCATGACAAAACTAGATGAGGCTACTCATGGCAAGAGATGATGCAAACAAGAACAACACAACAAGGCAAGTTTAAATGAGGCCGGGAACAACATATAACAATTCCGGTAAGTCCTCATATGCAAATTTCGAAATTGGTCCAGAACTGAATAAACCTTATGTTCAAGTTGTTAAACAGCAAGTTAAAATGCACCACGAGGATCTACATGAAATTCTAGTCAAGTTACATATAAAGTTCATTAGATTCAGAGCTACGACCTAGAAGATATGAGCAAAACAAGTTAAACATGGCATTGATGCAAAATGCTCCCAAACATCAAGCAAACACCTCAAAACAAGGATGCAACATGATAATATGAAACTACATGCAAAATCAAGCAAGTTTCATATGGATCACACTCAAAATGGAGCAACGGTGCAACACACACACACTATACAAGTCATAACAACAATCTGTCCATAACAGCAACTAGGCATCTTGCAAGCATCAAAACAATAAGCTACAGCACCCCAACATAATAACGAAAGGCATGGGCATGAAGTGCAGGTAAAGCATAACAAAACATGAACACTGAGCTATCTCCAGAAACAACTAGAACATGCACAAAAGGACATGGAGATATTGCAAATAATAACAGTTTCAGACTTGGCAGGAATAACATCAGGTTGCAATGTTTAGAGCAAGCAAATAACATGTTACAGGAACATATCATGGCAAACAAAGGCATGGCATGAATCTACTGAAAGTATAGATCAAAAATCCCTTACTGACCATAAGCCAAAAGGGCATAGAAAATATGATGGCACCCATGTAAACATGGCAAGTTATATTACAGATTCATACATGGCAGGAACAACAATAAGTAGGCATGTTGGTGAGCTTGAATCACTCACCACAGAGCAATACATGACATGGGAAGGCAACCAACAGTAAGAAGACATGTTTGTGAAGCTAAGCATGGCAAGAGCAAGGTCATAGGGTGCATGGATCACTAGGAAAAAATCATAGAAATATTGAACTTAATGTTAACAGGCTGACAACAACATCATTTAGCAAACTTTAGAGCAAGATTACAACAAGCTACCGCAACCTATAAATGCAACCAGGGGCATGGATGGATAGGGCATAACATGTAGATCAAAACATGTTTATAGAACATCTCCAGATTATGCACACAATGACTAGTAGAAGCATGTTTACATAGCAAAAAAATATAACAGAATCTGCCTAGCAAAACAGCAACAGCAAGTACACTACTTAACAAGCTCGATTCACTCACCACAAGTCATTGCATGACAAGATAAGCATGCATAGCATCATCAAGAAGGCATGTTTGTGAAACAAACCAAGGCAAGAACAAGTCCATAGCATGCAAGGATCAACTATAGCAAGCTTGGCCATATTGAATAACATGTAAACAGTCTGCCAGGAAACATTTTGAAGCAAAAGTAGAGCACTCAAACGACATGCTAGGCTACTCCATAATTTCAAATAAGGGCATGAATGGATATACAATAACCATATGTTCAAAACACCCTTACAGAAGTATCTCAAAATATGCATGGATCTCTGTGTAGCATCAAGTTTACATGGCATCAAAATAACAGCAGAACAGGGACTAAAATCAGAAATATCACGAAGCCTAGTTTGCATGCTTGTGCTAGTCACCACATTGATCACAAAAATACATGGCATACACCCCTGGAAATATGGCATGGCATAGATCAAAACACATGTAGAGCTCAACCTCATAGGATGCACACATAAATCATGGCAAAAATGATAAATGAGCAAGTTATAACAGTTTCAGCAGATTAACATCAACATGCACTCTTCCAACAGCATTTAGGGCATCAAGATGAGCTCAAAAGAAAATGATGCAATGGAGTGAAATGAAGTACTCGTCGAGGCGAACAATTTGACATATTACACGCACGAAACGGAGCTACGGAAGCAGAGATACAGCATAATGAACATGGCATCACTACTAGAAAAACCCCTACTAATGGCGCACCTAATATGGCCATTAATGGCGCATCTGTGGTGCGCCATTAACAGCACGCCATTAGTAATTTTTACTAATGGCGCACCACCAGGTGCGCCATTAGTATCTGGTATACTAATGGCGCACCGCGGGTGCGCCATTAGTATAGGCCAGCGTGCGCCATTAGTATGCCTCCCAGGGGCCATGTATACCCAGGTGCTTTGGCATACTAATGGCACACCACCACTGGATGCGCCATTAGTAACCGCAGCATACTAATGGCGCACTACCCAGTGATGCGCCATTAGTATGCACTGTCATACTAATGGCGCACTGTCCTGTGATGCGCCATTAGTATGAATATTAGGTTTTTTTTATCTTTTTATTTTCTGTTTTTTGCACAGGTTACAAAATGTATAGTTTGACAAAATATAGACAGCACACATCAACAACAGATTCATCGAATACAATAGAAGATTAGTCTTTGAATACAATTCATCATATTAGTCTCCGAATACAATTCATCATATTAGTCTTCGAATTAAAAAGACCGAACAAAGATAGAACATTATATTACAAGTCTCGAGACCGCGAGTAGCAAGTTTGTCTTCACATTACAAGTCGATATCGATCATCTAAACTACCATCACATAGAAGAGAGCTGCGGTCATCACGATGAGGATCATCACGATGAAACTCGTCTTCATCCGGTTCCTCCAACGCTCCCTCCCCTCTCCCGCTAGATAGCGGGCGTATCTAGATTCGGCCTCGGCCCTAGTGGTGTACCCTTTGTAACTGTTACCGCTGAATCGGTGAACCTGTCTCCGACACTCCTCCCAGTCATCGTAGACTCCGGGAACCTTACCCTTGTACACGACATACGTCGGCATCGCTATGCACTAGCCAAACGAAACGTTAGTACCAATTCACAGACAATACATAAGCAATATATAATTATGCAACAGAACGATCGGAAGAGAAAAGGAAGACATTAATAGCATCGATTACATCTAAGTTGAACGACTCTCGAGACCAAAGAGACATACTACAAGTTCATTAAAGTTTAATTACAACATGAGCCAATCGATGTTTCAGAACTAGACAACTCGACTCAAGGGACCGGAGCGTGGATGAAGCCGCCGTCTATCGTGGGAGTCATGAAAGAACGGGCGTTGTCATCCTGCATTTGTAGCATTGTGTCGATGTCACTGTTGGACGGTTGATTTCTGAGGTAGAACTGCCCCGAGGTACGAAGGACATCTTGATGGATGATTTCCGCAAACTCCGACTGGATGCGAAAGAATTCTTGTCGGAGGTCCGCGTCCTGGATTGCCGACACGCTCGCGGCCCAATCTTCGAGTTTACTCGGTAGCAGAAGTTGATGATGGTCCCGTACGATCGCCCGCATGTGATGGATGGCGTAGTAGGCACCCTTCTGACCGCCAGGCGGCTGCTTGACGCAGCAGAACGTCGTATTGTGGGAGAACACGTGCTTGCCGTACTTACGAATAGGCCTGGTGAAGGTGCCTCCAGATTGGGCGTAGCCGGGGAGAACATCATCAAGAACCTTCTTGACATTTGTGTAGTCTACATTCGACTGACGGTCCGGGTCGAAATACGTGGCCATGGAATATTTGGGGCTTAGGAGGATGAGCGTGCAACGTGTGTCACTGCAGAAAACACGGAATGTTAAAAGAAAAACGATCGAAAAGTAAGAATTCATATGTTACGGGCCGGTTGAGGGGAGGACTTACTCGGGAAAGTAAGGCACGAGGAAGTTATCCTTATCTTGGTTTGCCAGAATGACGCCTTCGAGGTAAGAACTCGTGACTTGCCGGTCCCCAGCGCTGCCCAAGATCTTGGCACGCATGTAGAAGGGGTCGACTACCACGATGTCCGGGGTCTTGTCGCGAATGATCCGCATCTCCATACTCAGCGAAAATAGCCGAACGAAGGTGTAGTGCAGTGAATGAAGGTTCAACATAGCGTGGATGTCATCAAAACGCAGGACGATCGTACGCCCGATGGAGTTATCCACAAAGCCCTTGCCCTCTGGCACCTTGGCCGCGAAAACCGGGTATGCCACATCCTTCTCCCTGAGACGCCGCTTCTCCAAAGCAAGAACACTGTCATGCAGACTCCGCATAGCACCGGTTGCAGCATTGAGCATATTTGTCGGTAGCATCGCCCTACCCGCCACATGCACCCTCCTCGAGATATCCTGCGGTGAAGGTGGCCCGTCCTGAGCACGGATCGTACTCGGTGCCGGCTGGCTCGCACCCTTCTTAGTCTTTCTTTTGCGTGCCTTCTTCTTCTCCTGTAATGGGACCGAGTTCTGCTCACAGACCGCCTTCTTGAGTGTGTTGGGGCTGATAATATTTCGCACCTCGCCTATCTGAGGCTCGGTGAAGTCGGCAGCTGGAGGCGTCTCCTGAGAGCTGAACGCCAGACGGCGCCTGTTGCAACTTGGCTTCTCCGCGGTACGAGCTAGATCGCACACGTCTTTTGTTGGGTTTGGTTCTTGAGAAGGAGGCCCCATGAAGTCGCCATCGTACCCATGCTCGGCAAAGTACTGATCGACGTTGCCAAATGTATCATCGTCGTCGTCGTCGTTCTGATCCTGTGCCATATGCATGTTTGGATCCAGTGGCATAGGGATGTCCGGCACCGTTACGGCGGTCTTGCCATGGGGCCGACTTGGCGCCGGCATGACTGGCGGTGTTGTTTTTGGGGTGGTGTCCCCCGCCCCCAAACGAATCTGGCTCTTCGGCCAAAGCAGGGGCCAGCTCAGGCAGGCGCTGAGGGTCATCACGTCATCATCGTCGGCCCCGACGGGTCGAATCGGAGGTAACAAGTCGTCGCAGCCTGGCAGCACCCGAACCAGTTGAACCCTAAACAAGTTGGGTGGCATCTGGGTACCATGGAACAAGGGGTTGCCCAGTTGAACGATTTTTCCCTTGGCGACATCGACCAACTCGTTGTTCACGAAGTGGAGGAGAGTGCACGGAACGTCGGCGGCGCCCTGCGAAAACATGTAGGGCGTCAGGGATGCCCAGTCAAAGGCAAGGAGATGAAGTCCTCGGCCGAGAGAGGCTTAATTAGTTACCGTGATGATGGCGTCGAGCTCGGCTAATGTCGAGGCACCGCCAACGGCGGGCGTGCAGTTGACGGAGCGGCCGCTTGCTGAAGAGGTGCCGGCCGGCGTACACCCGGGTGCATTAAGCTCCCGTGCCGGCGTCGGAGACACCAATGCCGCCTCCGCCGGAGGCACCAATGGCCCCGCCATCACATTATGCGAGTTGCTGGCCGTGAAGCTAGGAATCGGGGGCGGCCCCTGTTGGCCGCCCGCAATCCACGCACTCAACCCCGAGATCAAGGTAGGCACAAGGGCGGTGATCGTCGCTCTGAGTCGTTGTTCCACTTGCTCTTGGACAATCTCCGGAATCCGTGCCACCTGTGCCTTGAGTTCTTGAACCTCTCACGCCTGGCTTTCCGAGCTGGTCTTTTTCTCCTTCCGCACACCAGCGGTATAGTATGACCCCCATTTTGTCGACAAGCCTTTGCCGGCCACACGACCAGCTGACGTCGGCTTACTGAGCTTATCCTTGTTCTTCATTATATTCAACCCCCTATTTAGAGTGGTGTCCCAAGGGTTGCTCTTAGTCGACCCCGCGCTACTGCTTTCAGTCGCCTGCAGAAGGAATGTGAACCATTTAGAAATTCGGCTTCATTAATTAGAATGCAACCATATGGAGCTAATTACGCGGGGTGTATTCCTTACCAGAACAAGCTCAAGCCGCCTGGTCTTCGGATCCGTGGTAAGCTCCTTTGTTTTCGGGTCCTTCTTGTACCGGGCCCTGACAAAGTTCCTGGTCTGCTTGTCACCGTATTTATCGAAGAGGGGCGGTAGGCCTTGCTCGGCACGGTCCGCCTCCTCCTTGTCCCATATAGGCTCCGCCACTCTGTAACCGCCGGGACCGAGTGTGTGTTCCCCTATGTTCAGCTCCCGCATTTGTTTCCCCCACTCACTTGATTGGGAGCTTGCGGTGCTCGAGCAATTGATCTTGAAGTCGTTGTAGTCATCTTCGGTGATCGAAGGATTTTTCTCCTTGATCTTCTCATAACTCTCACCTTTCTTGATCATTCTCTTCACATTGCTTTTCCAAGTAGACAGGGCCTTGCTCATCTTCGTTAGGGCAACATTGTTCACTTTATTCCCTTTGAGGCTTGTGTTTTCGAATTCAGCGGGGAACTTGTATCGTTCGTGCAGCTTCGTGAAGAGGAGGTGGCGCAAATTCCCTCGGTCAGGATGCCTCAGGTTCTCGGTGTTGATCGAGACGGTGCTCCGGACAATGCACCCGAGCTGAAGCGAGTACCCCTTGACTATTCGTTCGGGCGCCGTTGGATTCCCATTGGAGTCCACTTCAGTAACTTCCTCCTTGAGGGTGCGGAGCACGATCGGGCGCCGGTCCTTCCGTTGCCTCTTCGGCTGGCTGCTATCTGTGCGTGCGCCGCCATCATCAGTGGTGGCATCCTCGGTGGCACCATCAGTGGTGGCATCAGTGTGGTCATCCTCGGCGGCACCATCCGTGGTCTCAGGATCGGTGGGGAAGGCGGCGGCCTCATACAAGTGAGGTTGTTCCTCCATCTCCCGGGACAGCTCCCAGAATGCCTTGCCGCCCGAACCCCCGGCCTCATCGTTGTGGGCCATGTTTCTCTCTAAATAGAAACAAAGTTTGGTCAAAAAGTTGGTTATTGTCAAGGAACAAGATCATGGTCTCATCATTTAGGGTTTGTCGACACCGAGGCATCCTAAAATCTAAGCTTTTATCATTGAGGATTTTTTGACGCCAAGGCACCCTAAAAGCCTAACTTTTCATCATTTCGGTTTTTATCGACACCGAGGCACCCTAAAAGCCATGCATTAGTCACAAGTACGCCGGGGCACTTGATCCTACTTAATTAACTACTAAGATACCCCAGCCTATGCATTAGTCACAAGTACCCCATATGTCCTATTTTTAGCAAAGTCATGCTAAAATTCACGGAAAATTTCAGCATGACCTTTGCTGAAAATAGGACATATGGAGTACCCGAATTTGCCGGAACGGAAGTTAATCGACATTCCGGCAAACTCAAGGGCCACTCAGGGTACCTGCAAAATCATCACGACACGATGGTCGGAGACAAATCCCAGCAAACTAGCAAAATCATCACAAATTGTTTTCTGTTAAAGATGATCATCATCTTTACAAGTCTTTCTCAATGTGATCACAAGTAATTCAGAGGCATCACAAGTAATTCAGAGCATCACAAGGCATTAGTAGTTCAGTACATGAACAAGTTTTACAAACCCATATAAGAACAAGTGAATTCTAGTCCCATTGACACTCCTGGTTTTCTACAAACACCAAGTACTAGGGCACACAAAAGTTCTGAAATTTGTGTGCCTAACTGAATTAACTGAATTTTCAGTAACCGAATAAACTGAATTTTCAAAACTGCAAGAAGCCAATTAAAAAAAAATCCAACAACACTAGAACTGAGCTGATTGACAGTAGTTTTGTTCACTGTTATGAAGAGAAACTTCTTCTTGTAAGAAAGGACTTCGCGTGTGGTTTGGAATATTCAGAAATCAAGTTGAAATATAAAACCATATAGAGGTAGGTATGCTACAAGTCTACAACATATATACTAATTAATCAACTGCAATCAGGAGACAGTTTCTTCTTCTAAGTCCATCTCACGGTTCGCTGAATTAAGAAAAATACATCAAAATTAGAGACTTTAGGCAAAATACATCAAAATCAGGAGACAGTTTCTTCTTCTAATTATCCAGTTTCTTAAGGCAAATGGATTGCTAGGTCAGTACCGGGACTACTATAGCATAGTCATGCTGAGCAAGAAGGTATTTGTGGAGAAGTTCATATGCCCTCACAAGGAAGCTGCACCACACCTCGCTGAAGACTATGCAACCGCTTGCAAAGGGGAAATGCCGTCTAATTTTGGAATAGCCTCAGAAAATTGGCCTAACTGGATGTTGGCTATCTTTTATAGTGTCTCTGTTACATGCCAGTTTGGTCATTGCTAACTCTTGATGTAACTGATATTTTGATTCCTGAACCCCCGATATGCTGTTGTGGTTAATCCTAAGAGAAGATTTTGAACAATGAGAAGTCCATGGATATGTTGTGTTTCTGACTTCCGTTGAGGATCATGGAAATTGGATATGTGAGTGGTCGGTGGACCAACTTTTCACCAAAAATAACAGAAGAGTCCTTTGTTTTCCACTAAAATTATCAGTGTCATCTGGTTTCATGGCAATATTTATCTAGCATGTTCCATATTGATTTCATTGTATTTTCTGTTCCATCATATTTCAGTTAGTACTAAGGTTCTTTTTTTAGGGAACTCAGTTAGTACTCAGTTTACAGAAACGGTTCGATGTCTATCATATACAACCGTTTTCCCTGTTATAAAAGACATGAAAGATCACAACAATATTGATCTGAAAAGAACAGAAAAAAAAGAGAAATAGTATGTATGCAGTGAAAAATATATATTTATTCATGAATTAGTAAAAGTTATACCTGGGTGATGAAGTGCCCACCAGTGTGGTGATTCTACCTTGCTTTCTCAGCCGTGGGTGATGAAGTGCCTCTGTTCTGTTGTGTCTGCAGTGGTATGGAGATGAATGAATTGGTATTAGGTTCAAATATGATCGATGGATACTCTAACTGTCCCAGAAATATTGAGTTTACTTGATCAAAATTGGAGGTTAAGATAGCTTGATCAAAATTGGAGGTTAAGATAGTCTCCCCAGTACAGTTCATGTCCAATCTACCATACATTTGCTGCCAACTTGATCATCCCTCTAAGCAATTACTCAAATTGATCAAAGTTTATGCATTAGAGAATATCAGTCATTGATATATGGGTCCACATATGTTATGAAACAAACACTAAAACAAATTGCATGCGTGATGCTGCTGATGATGACCAAGCCCAATTATCCAGGTGCTTTGTCCAACTATAAGCACAGTGGAGTGCAGCAAAATAAGAACAGTTTGCTTTGTGCTCACCACGCAGGGGAGGAGGCGACGAGGTCCGGGAGGTGGTGGTGCTCCGGCGACACCTACATTGTACCCATGGGCATTCAGCAATTTTGCATAAGAGAGCATGTCTTAGGCTCAACCACTTGTTCAGGTTTATGAAAAAAATTATGCTACTGGTAGATAGTACGATCTAGTGCTGAAAACAAAATGAAACGAATATATCTGAGCTAAAGACCAGTAGATTTTGGCAAACATCCGCTGACAGGAGCCCAAAATTCATCTATTTTCTTTGCATGGGCCTAGCTACCTTTATTCACTCAAGCTGGTAGCTGTTAATATAGAAGTAAGATGGAGCCATCCAGTACTGTTAAACTAAATAGTGCTAAACTAGAAAGGATATTAGATAATAATGGAAAGTAAAGGAGCCCAAAACCTTCAGAGCACACACAACAGGAGAAAGAGTATTATAGCACTTGCTTTTCAGTCATTCCAATGAGCACGAATGCTATCAGCTGTCATAAGAAAAAAATGTTCTACATGTTGATTATGGTTTTGCATCAAGAAAATTACAAATTATTATAAGCACATATGGTAGGTTTCTGTGGTTCAAAGGTAATGTACTTGATCTAAAGAAAGGCACGACCATGAGAAACTGAAATCATTGTCACGTTGTAGCTTCAGAATTTGACTCAGGTTGAACCTTCCAGTACTAGACAGACAAGAAGACCATAACAAAATCCCTATCATCGGACCAACTACTCCAGTTTTCACTCGAAATCTATGAAGCTGAAAACTTTCACTGCCCTGTTGCTGTCCCTTGTCCCATTATCTTACTTTTTTTCCAGGAAAGCTAGCTAAACGATTGACCGGTGTGAAGATTTCCATGAGAAGCATTGTCACATGGCCATCTTGGTCAAGCCGCATGAATACATAGCTACAACAATCGATGGAATCCCTGCAAGCAGGGCAGTTTCGCTGTGCATAGCTAGCTAGGACCTCTCTCAGGAAAGTTTCAGTTGTTCTCACGCCTAATGTAGTGAGTGCAGCAAGCAAACTGGGTATCTAGTTTAGTTGGGGAGGAAGAAAACTAACCACGATAGACACCTAGAGCATCAAAGATGGAAAGAGCAGAGAGAGAGGGGGGATGCTACCTTGACGAGCTCCCCTGATGGCGTGGGTAGTAGGGTCAGAGCAGCGTCCCAGGAAGAGGCGCACGGCGGTCCGTGGTCGAGGCGGCGTCGGGGCGGGGTCGAGGCGG
>LT934112.1:23948334-23964657 GCA_900231445.1 Triticum turgidum subsp. durum | reverse complement strand
GGCGGTGGAGCTAGCGGGGGAGGGTGCGGGTGGGATCGAGATCGAGATGGAGGGGGATAGCGATCGAGATGGAGGGGGATCGAGATCGAGATGGAGGGGGAATCGAGATCGAGATGGAGGGGGATCGAGATCAAGTGTCCTCATGAATTCAAAAAGTGCCCATGAAATTTAAAAATATTCATGATATCAAAAAGTGCCCATGAAATACAATCGAGAAATGAAGACTACGGTTTAAATACAATCGATCTTAGCTAGCTATCTATTCACAATCTTCTTGCCCTTATTTTTCGCAAATGGAGTTCTTCTGTAGAATGGACGTCCTTTAGGTAGGGTGGTTGAAAGTGCTAAGTGGCACTTATGCTTTATTTTGGTGTGATGACAATGTGGTTAGTTGAACTAATATCGGTTGCTAAAGTTTATCTCAGGTTATTGGTTCTAAGTGCCCGCGATGGAGATGTGCGACCCCCCCATTTCAAAAAAGGACAAAGGCGTTGTCTTTCGATGCTTTGAAGGTTTAGTTTTGGTTTGCTTCGAGTCGTAGGAAAGACCGCACTATCAAGAGGGGTCTGTGTGGATAAATGTCGTGTGGGAATGCCATTGCCGAGCCTCACTCTCTTACCCTTCCCACTCCGAGCATCTAATAAGGGCCTAGTGTGTATGCTGAGGTACTCAGAATGTTGCAACAGAAAGTTACTGAGTACCCCGTGCGCACGGGGTCTGTTGACCCCCGTGCGCACGGGGTACTGCGTAACTCTCTAGGTACCCCGTGCGCACGGGGTCTTTTGACCCCCGTGCGCACGGGGTACTGCGTAACTCTCTGGGTACCCCGTGCGCACGGGGTATTTTGACCCCCGTGCACACGGGGTGGTGTGCTTGTCTCTGAGTACCCCGTGCGCACGGGGCTGACTTAGCCCGTGCCCACGGGGTCCAATGGGCAGAAATCCCCACCAGCCCCTGCACACTATATAAAGGGCCTTCTTCCACCTCCAACCTCTAACCCTAATGTCTTGTTGAGCTCCACCATTGCTACACCTCCTTTTGCTCAATACTCTCAATCCCTCCACCCAAACTTGTTGAAACTTTGGGGATTGGGAGAGCAAGACCCGATCTACATCTTGACCAAACCAAATCGCGTTTCCCACAACATTTCTTCCCATTGACTTGTTACTCTTGGAGCTTGGGCTCCTAGGCGGCTAGAGGTTCCTCCGGAAGCTTCCTTGCTTGTGGTGTGCTCCGGAGAAGTTTGTAAAGTGTGGTGGTCGCCTTCAAGACCAACCCCGAGTGGTTCGAGGCTCATCCGTTGGGGGTGACTCGAAGGAGAATACGGTGAGCCTTCGGTGGCGTTCCACAAGCTTTGGCTCCGGCACCGCTCCAAACGTAGATTATCTCTTCCCCAAGGAAGAGTGAACTTCGGGTTAAAATCCGCGTCCTCGTCTCACTTGTGGTTAATCGTTTCCCGCACCTTTCCTTGTTGTTGTATGCTTGTTGGCTTGCTAAGTAGTTGTTGCCTAGCATATTTATCTTGGAGCTTACTTGTCATATAGGTTGCATTCACCTAGTTGCATATCTAGAGAACTCTTTTATCCGCTAAGCCTTAAAATCTACTAGAAAGATTAAAATTTGTAGTCTCCTATTCACCCCCCCTCTAGTCGACCGTATCGATCCTTTCAATTGGTATCAGAGCCTCGTGCTCTAATATAAGGTTTTACAACCTTAGAGGATATGGTCGATCTAGGGAATGAGGGAGGTGGCTTACCCATTGCGGAGGATGGTCAAAACCAACCCCCCGCCGCGACCGAGCCTCTTGGTGCTCCGGTCGTTGCTCCCTCCGCTCCTCCCAACCCGAATGCTCCCTTGACCGCGGCCGATCTTCTTTCAATGTTTGCGGACCTCAAAGTCTCTATGATGAAAGAGGTTCGGGCCTCGGTCAAGGAGGAAATTGATGCCCGCTTAAAGCCATCAACGTCCGCATCAAACTCGTTTAATCCAAATGAAGTTCATGATGCGGATGACTCGAGGGAACCTCTTGCTTCTCCGGCTCGTACTCAAGTTCCCAAGTACAATGCCGTGGAACCCTTTTACTCTCCTCAACCCTTGCAGCATCCCTGCATTAATCCTGTTGGGCCTCCGCCCCCTTTGAAAGCTAATGCCTTTGCTAAGAGGAAGCTAGATATGGAGTCTCACATGCGTAGCGCTTCAACTCAATTGTGGTGGATTATGGTCAATGGATTCAATCCCAAGGACCCAATGAATCTCACTCCAAGAGAAGCAGTTGACGATCAACTCAATGCTACCACACACAACATGCTTCGCAACGTTGTGACTGAAGACTATAGTGATTCCATTGCTCTTCTCAAAACCGCAAAGGAAATTTGGGATTGCCTTGAGGAGGCTCTTGAAGGAGATGAAGCAATTCGAAGATCTCGATTGGCCTTGCTCAAACAAGAAGTCAATCTCTTTGTGAGGAATGAGGGTGAGTCCACAGAAGAGGTTTACCAGAGGTTGAAGTCTCTTGTCCTCAACTTGAGAACCTTTGGGTGCACTTGGGCAAATGATCACTTCATCAAGGATAAGTTCATAGATTCTATGGTTCTCACGGAACATACCATGGTCATGATGGTTCATCAACGTCCGAACTATCACAAGCTGACTTCGGCTCAAGTTGTTTCCACCTTCTCTACCCATGTTCTTTTGGAAACCAAGTCCAAGAAAACATTCGCAATACCTCGAGCAACCAAGAACTCCAATCTTGCCTTGAAGGCCAAGAAAGTTGTGAGCCAACCCTCGAGGGAGGAAGAAGTGAGTGAAGAGATTGGTGAGGAGGATATTGACACCTCGTGTCCGGCAAATGATTATGCAGAAGACTTGGCTCTCTTAGTCAAAAAGTACTCCGGGACCATGGCAAACACAGGAAGAAATCTTCAAGGAAGATCTTTTGGACGAAGGAAATGCTACAATTGTGATAGCCCAAGACACTTTGTTCATGATTGTCCATATGAGAGACGTGAAGACAAGTCCGAGAAGCTTGTGCTTAAGAAGAAGAAGTTCACCAAGTTTGCAAAGAGGAAGGATGACAAGGCTCTTGTTCATGAAGAATACATGTCTGGAGATGAAGATGACGGTGATGATGATCAAGTGGGCACGGCCGCCTTTGCCATGCATGCCACTTCCTCCTCCACCACCGGTCTCTTTGACTCTCCAAACGAGGACACGCCATTCACTCATCAGTGCCTCATGGCCAAAGAGGTAAAAACAAAGTCCGAACCCAAGAAACCCGACAACTACACTCCCAATGTCTCATGTGAGATAGTGGAGGATGAGTGTGAGGAGGGTGTGGATAATGATGAGGAATCCTTAATGGCTTTCATGAAAACTCTTCATGGTGAAGCTCGTGCTCGTTTTGGCGATCTCCTTAAGTCACTTGCCGAACGCGATGACTTTATTGAGAACGTTGAGAACCTCCTTATAGAGGAAAAGGAGAGAGTCGATCTCCTCGAGCACGAACTTAATGAAGAGAGTGTCATGAGAGCATCACTTGAGGAAGCCTTATCTGCTCATCAAATTGACTTTGTTAAAACCAACAACGCTTTGCAACTTGCTCTTGAGAATAAAGATGCTCTTAACGTTAGAGTTGAAAAGCTTCTAGTTGACCATACAAAACTTGTTGAGGAGCATGAGTTCCTTGTGATTAGTTCCAAGGTTGTCAAAGGTGACCTCATTGCCCTCACCGAGTCTTATGCCCAACTAAAAGCTACAACCATTAAGGCTCTCACTTGCGCACCTCATATTGATTTAAATGATGATGCTTGTACTGCTAACCTTGCTCATGATTGCACTTTCCTTCAAGAGGAAAATAAGAAGTTGAAAGCTCAAATTGAGAAAGGGCTTGTGTCATGCATCCAAGGGGAGAAAAATCTAAACGGCCTCTTGAGCAACCAAAAGGAGTGTGTTGCCAAGGAGGGAGTTGGGTTTAATCCCGCATCCAAGAGTGGTAAGAAAAAGAAGAAGAAGACCAACAAGAAAATCGGTCCGACTCCTTCCCTTCCCCAAAAGGTAGTGTTTGCGCATGAAGGGCACAAGGAGAAGGAGAAGGAATTAAAGGGTGTTGGGAATGGAAAGGTCATTAGGGACAAGGCCATTCCCAAGAACTTTGCCGGCAAGAACAATCCATCATACGTTCTCATGAGAGGAGATGATGGCCATACCTTTGCAAAATTTGTTGGAACTAACTATGATGATTATGCTTGGACTATTTGGGTTCCCAAGATCCTTGTTGCTAACTCTCCAGGACCCATTGCAAAATGGGTACCTATAACCAAAGCTTGATTATTGTAGGACTATGTCTCCGATGGAACTCAATGGGTGATCGACAGTGGATGCACAAATCATATGACCGGCGAAAGGGAGATGCTCGTGGAGTTTGTTGATTCACTCAAGGCCTCTTCGAACATCTCCTTCGGTGACAATAGCAAGGGCAAGGTATTGGGTTTGGGCAAGGTGGTAATCTCTAATGATTCATCTCTTTCAAATGTCATGCTTGTCCAATCCCTTCACTACAATTTACTTTCAACTATTCAATTGGCTCGTGCCGGATATGATTCACATTTTGGTGAATTCCATGTGATCGTCTTTAAGAGAAGCAATTTCAAAGTGGTCTTTGTTGGGCATGTTGAAGACAACCTTTACGTGGTTGATATCTCGAAAGAGAAAACTCATCTTGCAACATGCCTAATGGCCAAGGCCGACGTGGGGTGGCTATGGCACTGTAGACTAGCCCACATGGGCATGAGAAATTTACAAGCTCTCTTAAAGGGGGAGCACATTCTTGGACTAACCAATGTGTCTTTTGCTAAAGATCGTCCTTGTAGTGCTTGCATTGCCGGAAAGCTTCATGAAAAAGCTCACAAGGTGAAGACTATCATCACCACCTTGAGGCCCCTCGAGCTTATCCAGTTGGATCTTTTTGGGCCTCCCACATATGATAGTTTGGGAGGAAGGAGATATTGCCTTGTCATTGTTGATGACTTCACAAGATATACTTGGGTGTTCTTTCTCAAGACTAAAGATGAAACTCAAGAAACCTTCATCAACTTTGCCAAAGAAGCTCAACGTCAACATAACTGTGAGATCAAGGCAATCCGGAGTGACAATGGCACCGAGTTCAAAAACTATACAATGGATGATTTCTTGAGTGAAGAGGGGATAAAGCACCAATATGCCTCTCCATATACTCCCCAACAAAATGGGGTTGCGGAGAGGAAGAATCGGACTCTTATTGAGATGGCTAGGACCATGCTTGATGAGTACAAATCACCATACAAGCTTTGGTCAGAAGCCATCAACACCGCGTGCCATGCTTCAAACCGGCTTTATCTCCGCAAGCTCAAGAACAAGACCCCTTATGAGCTCCTAATCGGGAGAAAGCCCAACGTCAAATACTTTCGGGTATTCGGTTGTAAGTGTTTCATTTTAAACAAAAAATCCCGGTTAGCTAAATTTGAGTCTAGAACTTATGAGGGTATATTAGTTGGATATGCATCAAACTCTCATGCTTACCGAGTTCTCAATAAATCCACCGGATGCATTGAGGAAACGGTAAATGTGGAGTTTGATGAAGATAACGGCTCCCGCATGGAGCAAATTGTTCCTAGTGTTATAGGTGATGAGGCTCCTTCACAAGCTATAAGGACAATGGGGATAGGCCACATTCTCCCACAAGAAACACCCCATGTCCAAGTAGAAGAAGGAGTAAGAGCCCCTCTTGAGGATTCTCCTCAAGGGAAGTCATCACCAACGCCACTTGTCCAAGATGCTTCGGGAAATAATGAACCTATCCAAGAACAAGATCAAGACCCTCATATTCCTGAGCAAGATCAAGAGCAAACTCATCCGAATAATGAAGAACCAATCGTTGAGGCTCAAGATCAAGCTCAAAGTCATGATCAGGATCAAGATCAACACCAACCACATGTGTCTTCATCGACATCACTTCCTACAGAGCAAGAACCTATGGTTGCAAATAGAAGAGTGTCTCCAAGGTTAAAGCAATCTCAAGGGCAAGCCTCCTCTTCAAGTCCAAAACCAAGTGAAGAAGAGCTTGACCGCAAAGAGAAAAAAGTGGCCGCCAAGCTGAAACATCTTCAACACCTCACGGAGAACATCTACGGAAGCATAAAAAAGGGGGTAACTACTCGTAGACGTTTGGCAAACTTTTGTGAACATCACTCGTTTGTCTCTTGTGTTGAACCCCTTAAGGTGGAAGATGCACTTGACGATTCGGATTGGATAGATGCCATGCATGAAGAACTCAACAACTTCACACGCAAAAAAGTATGGACCCTTGTAGAAAGACCCAAGGAATTTCATAATGTCATTTGAACAAAGTGGATTTTGAAGAACAAACAAGATGAATATGGACAAGTAATAAGGAACAAGGCAAGGTTAGTGGCACAAGGTTTCACCCAAGTTGAAGGTTTGGACTTTGGTGAAACTTTTGCCCCCGTTGCCCGTCTCGAATCCATTCACATCTTACTTGCTTATTCCTCTCATCATGATTTCAAATTATATCAAATGGATGTTAAGAGCGCTTTTCTTAATGGTCCTCTTAAGGAGTTAGTGTATGTCAAGCAACCTCCCGGTTTTGAAGACCCCGATCATCCCTCTCACGTTTATGAACTCCATAAGGCACTTTATGGACTCAAACAAGCACCTCGTGCTTGGTAAGATCACCTTACGGCGTTCCTAAGCGAGAAAGGGTTCCAGATTGGGGTAATAGATTCCACTCTCTTTACAAAGAGGGTAAAAGGAGAGTTGTTTGTCTGCCAAATATATGTTGATGATATTATCTTTGGGTCAACTAACCATGCTATTAACGTTGAGTTTGAGAATCTTATGACTAAGGAATTTGCGATGAGCATGATGGGAGAGTTGAAGTTCTTTCTCGGTTTTCAAGTGAAGCAATTAAGAGGCGGAACCTTCATCAATCAATCTCGTTATATCCAAGACATGCTCAAGAGATTCAAAATGCAAGATATCCAGCCAAAGAAGACACCCATGGCCACAAATGGCCAACTTCATCTTGATCCAAATGGTAAAGAAGTGGATCAAAAGGTATATCGCTCTATGATCGGTTCCCTGCTTTACCTTTGTGCATCTAGGCCAGATATTATGTTGAGTGTGTGTATGTGTGCAAGATTTCAATCTGCTCCTAAGGAGAGCCACTTTTCGGCAGTGAAAAGGATCCTTCGATATTTGGTTCATACCCCAAACTTAGGCCTTTGGTATCCCAAGGGATCTTCATTTGAGTTAATGGGTTACTCGGATTCGGATTGGGCCGGAGACAAGGTTGATCGCAAGTCCACCTCTGGTTCATGTCAATTTTTAGGAAGGTCGTTGGTAAGTTGGTCTTCAAAGAAGCAAAATTGTATATCTCTCTCCACAGCCGAAGCCGAGTATATTGCTGCCGGAAGTTGTTGTGCTCAATTATTATGGATGAGGCTAACTTTGATGGATTATGGTGTCAAATGTGACAAAAGTGCCTCTTTGGTGTGACAATGAGAGTTCCATCAAGATCGCGGAGAATCTGGTTCAACATAGCAAGACCAAGCATATTGAGATTCGTCATCATTTCATTAGAGATCATGTGGCCAAGGGAAACATTGAGTTACTCCATGTCAACACAAAGAATCAACTTGCAGACATTTTCACCAAGCCCCTTGACGAAGCAAGATTCCGGGAGTTAAGGCATGAGCTAAATATCGCGGATATTAGTAACTTCAGATGAAACTCTTGCTCATACACACATACTCATGTACTATCTTGCTTAGATGTAGGCACATGTCTAGGGGGAGCTAGCTCAACCCATGAGCTATCTTATCCTGGAAGTGCATAAATCAAACTAAATCTTTCACATTAGCCACTTTAGGTGGTACTTGTGCTTCAAAGATGAGTATTTGTCTTGGGCCCAAGGTTCATATCTTCGCGGTGCCATACCAAGTTAACTCAAACATGGTGGCCTTGGCCACCGCCCTCGCTTGAGGGTTGTGTCCGTGTTTGTTTTGCCTGTGTTTCTTTTCTTTTTTGTTTTGTTCTTTCTACTTCTCTTTTGGTACAAGTGCCCCTCATATTCCCTTTCCATAGCGATATGTCTTTCCTCGCGGCGTATTCAGAAATATCGACTGAGTGCTTTGTGAAGTAAGGGGTAAGAGTATACACTCAGCCCCGTATTCAAAACAAGTCCACTCATGTCAAGTTCCTGAGTACCCCGTGCGCACGGGGCTGTACCGTGCTCACGGGGCCCCCGTGCCCACGGGCTCTGTACCATGCGCACAGGACCCCGTGCGCACGGGGATCTCTTAGTCTGTGCGCATGGGGTCTGCGGTTTCTGGCCCTGAAGGTGGGACGTGGGGGTGGCCCTGGCTCCTTTCCACCCATTCGCCCCCTCCAGTCCCCAGAACAGCCTCTAGCGCCACCGCCGTCGCCTCCCCTCGCCGGAGCTCCTCCGGGCTTCGTCGGGGTTCTTCCTCCGGGCTTCCGGTTGGTCCTGCCTCCTTTGTCTTCCTCCTTGGGTTTCTTTATTTTTTTCTAGCTTTAGGGTTTCTTTGCTCCCTAGATTCGGTTGATCTCAAATGTTGGTAGGTAGAACTCTAGTGCGTAGTTCCTCTCGTCTCTCTGCTTCACCCACTGCCGGAGTTCATTCTGGTAGTGGTTGCGGCTGGGAGACCCCACGTCCATGGCGTGTTTGACCCCCGTGCGCATGCGGCCCCGTGTCCATGGTCATGTACCGTGCGCACGGGACCCCCGTGCCCACAGGGTCTAAACCCCCGTGTGCACGGGCTATCCAGGAACTTTTTGCCTAGATTTTTGTCTATCCCCTTGCCATTCATCTTGCACTTGTACTCATTTGTGGTTCATGCTTTGTGTTGTTGGGTGTTTGCGTGTGTTTCAAACTCCACTGACAAGAGGTCTGAGCTTCGTCGCAAGCGTGGAAAAAGAGGATCAGAGGACTTCACCATTGCTCGTCGTCAGCCGTCTGAAGGCATGGGTCAGGGGTCTGGGTCTGGTCAGGGCCGTGTTCGACGTGCTGCCTCAAAGCGGCCCGTTGTAGAGGCTTCCGACAATTCTGAGGAAGATTATGACTCGCAAGATGATGTTTACTACGCTAATCCCAATAATGATGATGAGATAGAAGAAGAAGATGATCGTGGTGAGGAAGATGAAGAAGAGGATGGGGAGTCTAGTCTGGAGCAAGCCATTCCGGGCGGGCGTGACCTCCGGAATTTGCCTCTTGTCAAGTGGACCAAGCCAGAAATCTGGGCTGAGAGACAGCGCCATCCGTATGTTCTGCCACTGGTATGGGAGTGGATCCCCGTTTCAAGAATGAGTTTCAGCAAAGGGTCTATCATGAGCTTCTTATGACCAAGTCCAAGAAGTTTGCCCCTCACAAGCAAGTCAACACTGAGAATTTGCGCGACAATGACCATCTATATCCCGGTGTGTACTCCGCTCTTGGACGACTGGATCTGATTCCGTTTGTCACCTTCAACCACCCCTATAATGAAGATCTAGTGATGCAGTTCTTTGCCACTCTATACTTCTCCAATGATTCTGCTCGCACCCTCACCTGGATGTCCGGAACGCATCAGTGCTCAGCTCTTATGGCAAAGTTCTCCGAGATCATTCCCTACCAGTTCATGGATGAAGAGACCGTTTTTGACGAGTTTGGCGTTGGTCGGGAAAGTGGGCAGCGCACTAAAGATGAGATTGCCTTTGCTTACAAACAGGAGAAGTCTTTTGTCACTGGGTCAATCAAAGACCTCTTGCCCCTCTATGATACCATGCGCCATATCCTGAGGTATACCCTCACTCCAAAGGCCGGGGATTCCCATAACATTCGGAGCTCCATGCTTGATGTCTTTGCGTATCTTCATCAGAAGAAGAAAGTGGATGTTCTGGACTTCATGTACTACGAGCTGCCTCAGTGTGTTCAAGAGAACAAGTCCTTGATCTATGCTCCTTTCATACAGGCATTGATTGAGACCGTTTGTCCAGCAAAGTACATTGCCAGCTTCAAGACTTTTGTCCCCAAGCACAACTCCAACTGGACCCCTGCTGCTCCTGCTCCCTATGTGCCTCTCAAGAAGGGGCGCAACCCTAGGCCTGAGGATCGTGCTACCTACACTCCAGGCATGTCCTCTACTGCACGGATCCCTCGTGGTCGCGCCAAGTCTGTTGGATCGGAGGCCATCTTTGCCAAGGGAGAGAAGAAGTCACTGTTCAAGACCTTGAGCAAAATGTTCAAGATGTGTCAGTCCATTCAGCGTCGTCAGATCAAGGAAATCAACAAGGAGAAGCTTGTTCGGCGTGAGCAGAAGGCAGCAAGGGCTGCTGCTGGTGAGGTGGTCGGTCCAGGTTCAGAGGATGTCGATAGTGAGGCCACTGCTCGGTCTTTCCCAATGGCCGGGTGGCGTTTTGATGATGATGATGATGCCTCGAGTGCTCCTCCTCTTGTCTAATGAGTCTCGTGTCGCCATTTGTCTCCTTTTTGTTGTCTTGATGACAAAGGGGGAGAAGTGGTGTGTGGTGTGCGTTCGTGTGTGTGTTGAGATCTCAAGCCTCGTGTTTCTCGTTGTTGGTTGGTTTTAGTTGGCTTGAGATACTCTTATTTACCTTCTGCCTGTGTGGTTGTGAGACTCTAGCTTTATTATTGAACCTTGCCATTAACCTCTTATGCTTATTAGGTCTCACATTATTTGCTCTACCACACTGTGTCATTAGTTCTAGGCACTGTTATAGGTTTATTTTGTTGAAACTCATGACGTTTCTCTAATGATCTTGGTCGAACCTCCTATGAGTGTTCTAGATGCATTCTTGCTTTCGGGCACACTTTTAGGGGGAGCTATCATGATCATTTTTTGTTCCATGGCTTTCTATCTATTTATCCTCCTTGCCATGCTCTAACCACGTTGTCATCAATGCACCAAAAAGGGGGAGATTGAAAGTGCTAAGTGGCACTTATGCTTTATTTTGGTGTGATGACAATGTGGTTAGTTGAACTAATATCGGTTGCTAAAGTTTATCTCAGGTTATTGGTTCTAAGTGCCCACGATGGAGATGTGCGACCCCCCCATTTCAAAAAAGGACAACGGCGTTGTCTTTCGACGCTTCGAAGGTTTAGTTTTGGTTTGCTTCGAGTCGTAGGAAAGACCGCACTATCAAGAGGGGTCTGTGTGGATAAATGTCGTGTGGGAATGCCATTGCCGAGCCTCACTCTCTTACCCTTCCCACTCCGAGCATCTAATAAGGGCCTAGTGTGTATGCTGAGGTACTCAGAAAGTTGCAACAGAAAGTTACTGGGTACCCCGTGCGCACGGGGTCTGTTGACCCCCGTGCACACGGGGTACTGCGTAACTCTCTGGGTACCCCGTGCGCACTGGGTCTTTTGACCCCCATGCGCACGAGGTGGTGTGATTGTCTCTGAGTACCCCGTGCGCACGGGGCTAACTTAGCCCGTGCGCACGGGGTCCAACAGGCAGAAATCCCCACCAGCCCCTGCACACTATATAAAGGGCCTTCTTCCACCTCCAACCTCTAACCATAATGTCTTGTTGAGCTCCACCATTGCTACACCTCCTTTTGCTCAATACTCTCAATCCCTCCACCCAAACTTGTTGAAACTCTGGGGATTGGGAGAGCAAGACCCGATCTACATCTTGACCAAACCAAATCGCGTTCCCCGCAACATTTCATCCCATTGACTTGTTACTCTTGGAGCTTGGGCTCCTAGGCGGCTAGAGGTTCCTCCGGAAGCTTCCTTGCTTGTGGTGTGCTCCGGAGAAGTTTGTAAAGGTGTGGTGGTCGCCTTCAAGACCAACCCTGAGTGGTTCGAGGCTCATCCGTTGGGGGTGACTCGAAGGAGAATACGGTGAGCCCTTGGTGGCGTTCCGCAAGCTTTGGCTCCGGCACCGCTCCAAACGGAGATTAGCTCTTCCCCAAGGAAGAGTGAACTTCGGGTTAAAATCCTCGTCCTCGTCTCACTTGTGGTTAATCCTTTCCCGCACCTTTCCTTGTTGTTGTATGCTTGTTGGCTTGCTAAGTAGTTGTTGCCTAGCATATTTATCTTGGAGCTTACTTGTCATATAGGTTGCATTCACCTAGTTGCATATCTAGAGAACTCTTTTATCCGCTAAGCCTTAAAATCTACAAGAAAGATTAAAAATTTTAGTCTTTTATTCACCCCCCCCCTCTAGTCGACCGTATCGATCCTTTTCAGTGGTCCTGCTTCTTCTTGTGGTGTGTGCTGCTACTTCATCGTCGTCGTCATGTTCGATCTTCGGGTCGCCGTACTTGTCGAAGTCTTGCTCATTGGCTACTCCATCCATTCCGATGATCTTCCTTTTGCCTCTCCTCACGACAACACGACTGGGCTTTGACGGGTCGGTAATGAAGAAGCATTGGGCCACTTGGGAAGCCATTACCCATGGCTCATTTTTCGCGGTGACGTTTGCGCCCGCGGTCTTGGATTTGGCTTCGGGTATAACCATGGTGGTGAAATACCGGTCTTCTTTTAGGATGCTCTTGGCCCATCTGACACGGAACATCGGGACCTTCTCTCCAGCGTAGCTCAGCTCCCAGATCTCCTCGATCCTTCTGTAGTATCTGTCCTTGTCGTTACCGGTGTAGGATTCCATCGTTACCCCGGAGTTCTGATAACCATCGCTCTTCATGTCCTTGTTCTCAGTGTAGAATGTGTAGCCGTTGATATCATACGCCTCATAGGTCATCAGGTTGTGCTTGGCGCCCTGTGACAAGGCGAATATGAGTTGTTCTTCCGCGGAAGAATCCTCATGTAAAGGGTACGACAGAAGCTTCTGCTTGAACCAGCGCGTGAAACATGAGTTGTCCTCTTTGATTATATCTCCGTCCGTCCTCTGTTGGCCTTGGTCATTGTACGTCTTCTCAATAAAGGTTTTGTGCTCTACCACCCAAGGATCGACCACGTCTATGTGTTGTAGCGCGACTAGGTTTGCTCTTTCAAAGTCGGCGAGTCGACCCTCGAAGTCGACATGCATTTCGCGGCGACCCTCACGGTGACCCCATCCAGCGAGCCTGCCGAGGTGCCTATTGACGGGCAGACCAACGGGGTTCTCGATGCCTAGATAACTCGTGGAGTAGGAGATGCACTCTTTGGTCAGAAAGCCCCTGGCTATACTTCCCTCTGGACATGACATGTTGCGAACGTATCCTTTGATGACACCATTCATCCTTTCGAACGGCATCATGCTGTGCAAGAACGTCGACCCGAGTTGGATGATATCCTCCATGATATGGATCAGCAGATGCACCATAACGTCGAAGAATGCGGGCGGGAAGTACATCTCAAGCTCGCATAGTATCACCACGATCTCTTCCTATAGCCTTCTGAGTTGCCTCACGCCAATCGACTTCCGAGAGATGACGTCGAAATAGGTGCATAGGCCAAATAGCATTTCACGGACGTGCGCGTCCATGATTCCACGGATTGCAACTGGAAGTATCTGCGTCATCAGCACGTGACAGTTGTGAGACTTCATCCCGCTGAACTTCTACTTCGCTGGGTCTAGGTATCTGCTTATCTTCCCCATGTAAGCATAAGGAAGTTTTACTCCTACGAGGGACGTGAAAAACTGTCAATCTCCTCTTGACTTAGAGTGAAGCACGCTGGAGGGTAGTCATTTCCGGTCTTCTTGGCCTTTTTGCCTTTGCAACGACTTTCTGTGTCCTGCTTCGCCTCATCATCATCATCATTAGCGTGAAGCTCCTGCCTGATGCCCATTGATTTCATGTCTGCCCTTGCTTTCGGCCCATCTTTCGTCCTCTCTGGCATGTTGAGTAGGGTACCAAGCAGACTCTCGCACACGTTCTTCGTGATATGCATGGCATGAAGGTTGTGAGGCACACGATGGATCTTCCAGTACGGCAAGTCCCGGAAAACATACCTCGTTTTCCATACCTTCAGCGGTGGCTCTGGCGCCTTTCGCTTCTTTCCCGGCTCTGGCGCCTTTTGCTTCTTTCCCAGCAGTGGGCAGTCTTTCCAATTTTTCAACAACTCGTCTATTTCCTTGCCGCTCCTCGTACGCGGGCGTCTTCGGGGTTCGGTTTCACCATCAAACAGATCCTTGCGTTTCCTCCACGGGTCATCGTCGCGAAGCCACCTTCGATGTCCCACGAACACGGTTTTCGAAGACCCGGGATCTCTATCTAGCTGGCGATACATTGTATCATCCATGCAGCTTACGCATCCAAAAAATCCGTGGACTACCTACCCCGCGAGATATCCGTAACCGAGATAGTCGTGCACTGTCGTGAGCAGTGCGGCTCTCAGGGAAATATTCTTTCTCTACGGCGTCCCACGTATTGGCTGGCGTTTTCCATAGCATGTCTAGCTCCTCTTTCAGCAGCCCCAGATAGAGATTGATGTCGTTCCCTGGTTGTTTCAGCCCTTCCATTAGCATACTCATGTGAATGTACTTCCTCTTCATGCACAACCAGGGGGGAAGGTTGTACATCCACACAAACACAGGCCAGGTGCTATGTGTGCTTCTCTGGCTGCCAAACGGATTGACTCCATCGGTGCTCGCGCCCAGCACGATGTTCCTTGGATCCTTCCCAAATTCTGGGTATTCGAAGTTCAACGCTTGCCACTGGCTCGCATCCATAGGGTGACTCAGCATCTTGTCTTTTTTATTTATCTCCATATCATTTCCGTCATCTTCCCGCTTCTTCTCCTCCCTATCTGCGTGCCAACGTAGGAGCTTTGCTACCTAGGGGTCCGTGAAATACCGCTACAGACGAGGAGTGATCCGAATGTACCACACCGATTTTTGAGGAGCTTTCTTCCTCTTCTTGTATCGAGTTACGCCGCACACCGGACATATGGTAGACTCCGCGTGCTCGTCCCGATAAATGATGCAATTGTTCATGCACACATGGTATTTCACGTGCGGTAAATCCAGAGGACACACGATTTTCTTCGCCTCCTTGAAGCTGGTCGGGCACTTGTTCCCCTTGGGAAGACGTTCGTGCCAGAATGACATATTCTCGTCAAAGCATGTGTCGGTCATTTTGTGTTTTACCTTCATCTCCAGAGCCATGAGCGTTAATTTAAGGAGGGTATCCTCGGGCATGCATCCTTCATACAATGGAGTAACCGCGTCTATCTCTAGTTGATCCATCTTGGCTTTCTCTTGGGCGGCAGCTCTTGCGTTATCTGTCTGCTTGAGAAGCAGCTCTTGAATATGAGGATCCTGCACCCAGCCTACATCGTTGTCTGCTCCGGCATCTTCATCTTCATGATCATGCCCTCCATCTTGATCTTCCTCATCATCATGTCTGGCATCTTCTACATGATGACTGTGTACAGCATCAGCGTCGTGATCATGTCCTGGAGATTCTTCGTCTTCTCGCCCGCCCTCGCCGCGGTGGTTGTCTTGTTGCCCTTCCTCATTTCTTGCCCGGCCCCCATGGATGACTTCATAGTCATCTTAATCACCTTGCCACCGATAGCCATCCATGAAACCACGCAAGAGCAGGTGGTCCCGCACCTGCCCGGAATCCGGGTCCGCAATAAGGCTCTTTAGCTTGCATCTTCGACGCGGACATCTTATCTCTGTCTTGTTCTTTTGAAGCATCTCGGCCTTCGTGGAGCTCAAAAACCTATTCACGATGCCTTCGGTCATCGTGCGGACCATGGTCGCCTGCGGGGTAGAGCAAAACGATATTTTAGAACCAAGAAAAAATTTGGCATGACCTTCCCTAAAATAGGACCAAAAAGAATGCATAGTGCCAAAATTCTCGCCGAAACAGAAATGAATCAACATTCTAGCAAAATATTGGCAACTATCGCATTTCAAATACCGGTACCTGCAAACACAAACATATATGCAACACCACAAACATATGCAGCACCACAAACATACATAGATCTAGGTAGGCCACAAAAAGTGCATGTGCACATTGTTGGAGCGAGCTAGGGAGAAAAAAAGTAGATCTACAACATGAAGATAGCTTTCCCCTTACTTACCTATCAAGAAAAGGTAATTTCACCACTTAATTTTGATGAATCTATGTTGCAAATGAGGTAAGGAGGAGGAGGCAACCGACAAGCTTGGAGAAGGAGGTGGAGGGAATGAAGTGGGGAAAGTGAGTGTGTAGGTCTGGCTGTCCAAAATATCTACCTGGTCCCAGGTTACTAATGGCGCACCACACAGACATGCGCCATTAGTAACACAGCATACTAATGGCGCACCACACATCCGTGCGCCATTATTAGTTTTGCAAAAAGGT
>LT934112.1:23906790-23947864 GCA_900231445.1 Triticum turgidum subsp. durum | reverse complement strand
GGCGCACTGTGACAGGGTGCGCCATTAGTAGTTTTGCAAAAAAAAATACAGTACTGGCGCACTCTGTGGCTGGTGCGCCATTACGAGTTAGAACTACTAATGGCGCACTTTGCTCGGATGCGCTATTAGTATGTTTGGAAAAATGGAAAAAAAATTGTTACTAGTGGCGCACCTAGTGTCTGGTGCGCCATTAGTGTCTTCCACACTAATGCGCATCACCAAATGGTGCGCCATTAGTATATATTAGTGGCGCACCACTTCTCTGGTGCGCCATTTGTGTCAATTTCATCTATAGACCTTTTCCTAGTAGTGGAACCTTAAGTGTGTATACCCTACGGGTTCGGGAATCACGCAGACATGACCGAGACCGCTCTCCGGCCAATAACCAACAGCGGGATATGGATACCCATGTAGGCTCCCACATGTTCCACAATGATCTCATCGGATGAACCACGATGTCGAGGATTCAAGTAATCCCGTATGCAATTCCTTTGTCAACCGGTACATTACCTGCCCGAGATTCGATCGTCGGTATCCCAATACCTCGTTCAATCTCGTTACCGGCAAGTCAATTTACTCGTTCCATAGTGCATGATCCCGTGACCAACCACTTGGTCACATTGAGCTCATTATGATGATGCACTACCGAGTGGGCCCAGAGATACCTCTCCGTCATACGGAGTGACAAATCCTAGTCTCGATTCATGCCAACCCAATAGACACTTTCGGAGGTACCTGTAGTGTACGTTTATAGCCACCCAGTTACGTTGTGACGTTTGGTACACCCAAAGCACTCCTATGGTATCCGGGAGTTGCACGATCTCATGGTCTAAGGAAATGATACTTGACATTAGAAAAGCTCTAGCAGACGAACTACACGATCTTGTGCTATGCTTAGGATTCGGTCTTGTCCATCACATCATTCTCCCAATGATGTGACCCCGTTATCAATGACATCCAATGTCAATGGTCAGGAAACCATAACCATCCATTGATCAACATGCTAGTCAACTAGAGGCTCACTAGGGACATGTTGTGGTCTATGTATTCACACATGTATTACGATTTCCGGATAACACAATTATAGCATGAACAATAGACAATTATCCTGAATAAGGAAATATAATAATAACCATTTTATTATTGCCTCTAGGGCATATTTCCAACAGTCTCCCACTTGCACTAGAGTCAATAATCTAGTTACATTGTGATGAATCGAACACCCATAGAGTTCTGGTGTTGATCATGTTTTGCTCGTGGAAGAGGTTTAGTTAACGGATCTGCGACATTCAGATCTGTATGCACTTTGCAAATATCTATGTCTCCATCTTGAACATTTTCACGGATGGAGTTGAAGCGACGCTTGATGTGCCTGGTCTTCTTGTGAAACCTGGGCTCCTTGGCAAGGGCAATGGCTCCAGTGTTGTCACAGAAGAGAGTCATCGGCCCCGACACATTGGGAATAACTCCTAGGTCGGTAATGAACTCCTTCTTCCAGATTGCTTCATGTGCTGCCTCCGAGGCTGCCATGTATTCCGCTTCACATGTAGATCCCGCCACGATGCTTTGCTTGCAACTACACCAGCTTACTGCCCCACCATTCAAAATATACATGTATCCGGTTTGTGACTTAGAGTCATCCAGATCTGTGTCGAAGCTAGCATCGACGTAACCCTTTACGATGAGCTCTTCGTCACCTCCATAAACGAGAAACATATCCTTAGTCCTTTTCAGGTACTTCAGGGTATTCTTAACCGCTGTCCAGCGTTCCATGCCGGAATTACTTTGGTACCTTCCTACCAAACTTACGGCAAGGTTTACATCAGGTCTGGTACACAACATGGCATACATAATAGACCCTATGGCTGAGGCATAGGGGATGACACTCATCTTTTCTCTATCTTCTGTCGTGGTCGGGCTTTGAGCCGAGGTCAATTTCACACCTTGCAACACAGGCAAGAACCCCTTCCTGGACTGATCCATATTGAATTTCTTCAATATCTTATCAAGGTAGGTGCTTTGTGAAAGACCTATGAGGCGTCTCGATCTATCTCTATAGATCTTGATGCCTAATATATAAGCAGCTTCTCCAAGGTCCTTCATTGAAAAACACTTATTCAAGTAGGCCTTAATGTTGTCCCAAAGTTCTATATCATTTCCAATCAAAAGTATGTCATCTACATATAATATGAGAAATTCTACAGAGCTCCCACTCACTTTCTTGTAAATGCAGGCTTCTCCATAAGTCTGCATAAACCCAAACTCTTTGATCATTTCATTAAAACGAACGTTCCAACTCCGAGATGCTTGCATCATCCCATAGATGGAGCGCTAGAGCTTGCATACCTTGTTAGCATTCTTAGGATCGACAAAACCTTCCGGTTGCATCATATACAATTTTCCCTTAAGATAGCCGTTAAGGAATGCCGTTTTGATGTCCATTTGCCATATCTCATAATCATAGTATGCGGCAATTGCTAACATGATTCGGACGGACTTCAGGTTTTCTACGGGAGAGAAAGTCTCGTCGTAGTCAACCCCTTGAACTTTTCGATAACCCTTAGTGAAAAGTCGAGCCTTATAGATGGTAACATTACCATCCGCGTCCGTCTTCTTCTTAAAGATCCATTTGTTTTCTATTGCTTGCCGATCATCGGGCAAGTCTGTCAAAGTCCATACTTTGTTTTCATACATGGATCCTATCTCGGATTGCATGGCTTCAAGCCATTTGTTGGAATCTGGGTCCGCCATCACTTCTTCATAGTTCGAAGGTTCACCGTTGTCTAACAACATGATCTCCAGGACAGGGTTGCCATACCATTCTGGTGTGGAACGTGTCCTTGTGGACCTACGAAGTTCTGTAGTACCTTGATCATCATCATTAACTTCCTCTCCAGTCGGTGCAGGCACCACCTGAACATCTTCCTGAGCTCTGCTACTTACCGGCTCAAGAGGTAGTACTTCATCAAGTTCCACTTTCCTCCCACTTACTTCTTTCGAGAGAAACTCTTTCTCCAGAAAGGACCCGTTCTTGGCAACAAAGACCTTGCCTTCGGATCTGAGGTAGAAGGTATACCCAATGGTTTCCTTAGGGTATCCTTTGAAGACGCATTTTTCCAACTTGGGTTCTAGCTTTTCAGGTTGAAGTTTCTTGACATAAGCATCGCATCCCCAAACTTTTAGAAACGACAGCTTAGGTTTCTTTCCAAACCATAATTCATACGGTGTCATCTCAACGGATTTAGATGGTGCCCTATTTAAAGTGAATGTAGCTGTCTCTAAAGCATATCCCCAAAATGATAGCGGTAAATTGGTAAGTGCTACGTCTCGAGCTTGCGTTGGTTTTCCCCGAAGAGGAGGGGGTGATGCAGCACAGTAGCGTAAGTATTTCCCTCAGTTTTTGAGAACCAAGGTATCAATCCAGTAGGAGGTCATGCACAAGTCCCTGGTACCTGCACAAAACGATAGCAACTCGCAACCAATGCTTAGGGGTTGTCAATCCCTTCACGGTCACTTACGAGAGTGAGATCTGATAGAGATAATATTTTTGGTATTTTTGGTATAAAGATGCAAAGTAAAAAGTAAAAGGCAAAGCAAGTAAATAAAGTGATGGAGATTGATAAGATGAGAATAGACCCGGGGGCCATAGGTTTCACTAGTGGTTTCTCTCAAGAGCATAAGTATTCTATGGAGGGTGAACAAATTACTGTTGAGCAATTGATAGAATTGAGCATAGTTATAAGGTTATCTAGGTATGATCATGTATATAGGCATCACGTCCGAGACAAGTAGATCAAAATGATTCTGCATCTACTACTATTACTCCACTCATCGACCGCTATCCAGCATGCATCTAGAGTATTAAGTTAAAAACAGAGTAACGCCTTAAGCAAGATGACATGATGTAGAGGAATAAATTCATGCAATATGATAAATACCCCATCTTGCTATCCTCGATGGCAACAATACAATACGTGCCTTGCAACTCTTTCTGTCACTGAGTAAGGACACCGCAAGATTGAACCCAAAGCCATGCACTTCTCCCATTGCAAGAACTACCAATCTAGTTGGCCAAACCAAACGGATAATTCGAAGAGACTTGCAAAGATAACTCAATCATACATAAAAGAATTCAGAGAAGATTCAAATATTATTCATAGATAAGTTGGATCATAAACCCACAATTCATTGGTCTCAACAAACACACCGCAAAAAGAAGATTACATCGAATAGATCTCCACGAGAGAGGGGGAGAACATTGTATTGAGATCCAAAAAGAGAGAAGAAGCCATCTAGCTACTAACTATGGACCCGAAGGTCTAAAGTAAACTACTCACACTTCATCGGAGGGGCTATGGTGATGATGTAGAAGCCCTCCGTGGTGGATGCCCTCTCCGGCGGAGCTCCGGAACAGGCCCCAAGATGGGATCTCGTGGATACAGAAGGTTGCGGTGGTGGAATTAGGTTTTTGGCTCCGTGTCTGGTCTATTGGGGATACGTAGGTATATATAGGAGGAAGGAGTACGTCGGTGGAGCAACAGGGGGGCGCCCTCCACCCTCGTGACCTCCTCGGAAGCTTCTTGGAGTAGGGTCCAAGTCTCCTGGATCACGTTCGGTGACAAAATCACGTTCCCGAAGGTTTCATTCCATTTGGACTCCGTTTGATATTCCGTTTCCTCGAAACACTGAAATAGGCAAAAAACAACAGTTATGGGCTGGGCCTCCGGTTAATAGGTTAGTCCCAAAAATAATATAGAAGTGGAAAATAAAGCCCAATATAGTCCAAAACAGTAGATAAAGTAGCATGGAGCAATCAAAAATTATAGATACGTTGGAGACGTATCAGGCATCCCCAAGCTTAATTCCTACTCGTCCTCGAGTAGGTAAATGATAAAAAGAAGAATTTTGATGCGGAGTGATACTTTGGCATAGTTTCAATGTAAATCTTCTTAATCATGGTATGAATATTCAGATCCGAAAGATTCAAGATAAAAGTTCATATTGACATAAAAATAATAATACTTCAAGCATACTAATCAAGCAATTATGTCATCTCAAAATAACATGGCCAAAGAAAGTTCATCCCTACAAAATTATATAGTTAGGCCATGCTTCATTTTCGTCACACAAAGATGTTCCCAACTTCTATACCCCCGATGAAAAGCCAAGCAATTGTTTCATACTTTTTAACGCGCTTCAGCTTTTTCAACCCTCACGCAATATATGAGCGCAAGCCATGGATATAGCACTATAGGTGGAATAGAATATGATGATTAGATTGTGTGGGGAAGACAAAAAAGGAGAAAGTCTCATATTGACGAGGCTAATCAATGGGCTATGGAGATGCCCATCAATTGATGTCAACATGAGGAGTAGGGATTGCCATGCAACGGATGCACTAGAGCTATGAATGCTCAACATAAGAAAACTAGTGGGTGTGCATCCAACACGCTTGCTCACGAAGACCTAGGGCATTTTGAGGAAGCCCATCATTGGAATATACAAGCCAAGTTCTATAATGAAAAATTCCCACTAGTATGAACAAGATAATTTATGAGACTCACTACATGAAAACATGGTGCTATTTTGAAGCACAAATATATGAGACTCCTACATGAAGAACAAGGTGCTACTTTGAAGCACGAATATATGAGACTCACTACATGAAGAACAAGGTGCTACTTTGAAGCACAAGTGTGGTAAAAGGATAGTAACATTGCCCCTTCTCTCTTTTTCTCTCATTTTTTTATTTGGGCCTTTTCTCCCTTTTTTTATGGCCTCTTTTTTTTTCTTTTTTTGGTCCGGAGTCTCATCCCGACTTGTGGGGGAATCATAGTATCCATCATCCTTTTCCTCACTGGGGCAATGCTCTAATAATGATGATCATCACACTTTCATTACAACAACTTGATATTACAACTCGAAACTAGAACAAGATATGACTCAATATGAATGCCTCCGGCGGTGTACCGGGATGGTGCAATGAATCAAGAGTGACATGTATGAAAAATAATGCGTGGTGGCTTTGCCACAAATACGATGTCAACTACATGATCATGCAATGGCAATATGACAAAAGTAAAGTATGTCATGATGAACAGAACGGTGGAAAGTTGCATGGCAATATATCTCGGAATGGCTATGCAAATGCCATAATAGGTAGGTATGGTGGCTGTTTTGAGGAAGATATAAGGAGGTTTATGTGTGAAAGAGCGTATCATATCACGGGGTTTGGATGTACCGGCGAAGTTTGCACCAACTCTCAATGTGAGAAAGGGCAATGCACGGTACCGAAGAGGCTAGCAAATGCGGAAAGGTAAAAGTGCGTATAATCCATGGACTCACATTAGTCATAAAGAACTCATATACTTATTGCAAAAGTTTATTAGACCTCGAAGCAAAGTACTACTACGCATGCCCCTAGGGGGATAGATTGGTAGGAAAAGACCATCGCTCATCCCCCGACCGCCACTCATAAGGATGCACAAGCCAGGTACACTTCATGCTTCAAATTTGTTACACAACTTTACCCATACGTGCATGCTACGGGATTTACAAACTTCAACACAAGTATTTCTCAAATTCACAACTACTCAACTAGCACGACTTTGATATTATTACCTCCATATCTCAAAACAATTATTAAGCATTAAATTTATCTTAGTATTCAATTCACTCAAAAGAAAGTTTCACATATTTTGAACAATAAGCATATTAACATTAAGCAAATTACCATGCATTTAATGACTCTCAAAATAATCCAAGTGAAGTATAAGAGATCAAGTTTCTTTAAAACAAATCCACCACCGTGCTCTAAAAGATCTAAGTGAAGCACTAGAGCAAAAATTATCGCGCTCAAAAAGATATAAGTGAAGCAGTATGAGCAAAACTATCAAGCTCAAAAGATATAAGTGAAGCACATAGAGTATTCTAACAAATTCCAAATCATGTATGGCTCTCTCAAAAGTTGTGTACAGCAAGGATGATTGTGGTATACTAACAAGCAAAGACACAAATAATACAAGACGCTCCAAGCAAAACACATATCTTGTTGGCGAATAAAAATATAGCTCCAAGTAAATTACCGATGGAAGTGGACGAAAGAGGGGATGCCTTCCGGGACATCCCCAAGCTTTGACTTTTTGGTGTCCTTGGATTATCTTGGGGGTTCCATGGGCATCCCCAAGCTTAGGCTCTTTCCACTCCTTGTTCCATAGTCCATCAAAAGAATTCACCCAAAACTTGAAAACTTCACAACACAAAACTCAACAGAAATCTCGTGAGCTCCGTTAGAGAAAGAAAACAAAAGACTACTTCAAGGTACTGTAATGAACTCATTCTTTATTTATATTGGTGTTAAACCTATTGTATT
Organism: Triticum turgidum subsp. durum; assembly: GCA_900231445.1. NCBI lineage: Eukaryota > Viridiplantae > Streptophyta > Magnoliopsida > Poales > Poaceae > Triticum > Triticum turgidum. The sequence goes on along the minus strand of LT934112.1, from coordinate 23,940,492 downwards.
CCAACTTCTCTATGGTTTATAAACTAATTTACTAGCCATATATTCATCAAAATAAGCAAACAACACACGAAAAACAGAATCTATCAAAAACAGAACAGTCTGTAGTAATCTGTAACTAACGCAAACTTCTGGAACTCTAAAACTTCTACCAAAATTGGAAGTCCTGGACAATTTGTTTATTGATCAGAAGAAAAAAGAATCAACGCAAAAGCACTCCCAGTAAAAAAAATGGCATCTAATCTCGTCAGCGCTAAGGTTTCTGTTTTTCAGCAGAATCAAATCAACTATCATCGTAGGTTATCCTATAGGTCTTACTTGGCACAAACACTAATTAAAACATAAAACCACATCCAAACAGAAGGTAGATGGATTATTTATTCCTAAACAGAACCAAAAACAAAAAACACAAAATAAAATTGGGTTGCCTCCCAACAAGCGCTATCGTTTAACGCCCCTAGCTAGGCATAAAAGCAAGGATAGATCTAGGTATTGCCATCTTTGCTAGGCAATTCTTCAATGAGGCATCTACCTTCCTTAGAATTTTCTTTCTTTCTAGAAATTTTCAAACCTTTAGGCATAAGATCGAAAAATTCATTCGTATCAAATGGTTCCTTAATGATAGTAAAAAGATCGGGATGAATACTTATAGATTTAAGATCCGCATTTTCCTTACTAGATGATTCACCCTTATTTTTAGGAACATACATAAGCTTGGAAATTTTAGTAGGAGGACTAGGAGTATTCTTTACGGAGGAAAAAGTGGTTCCCAAATTGGTAATGATACCCTCAAGTTTATAGATACGAGTGGAGTCTAGATTTATTTTTTCATTAACCATGGGTTCCTTCTCTTTAATATTTTTCAAAGTCATTCCTACCTTAGATCCATATTGAGTAATTTGATTATGAATCTTTTTATCTAGATTTTCAATGGATTCAATGGTAGCAACTTTGTTTTCAATAATTTCAAGCTTTTGCATAATATGCTCCAAAGTTAACATAGTTCCATTAACCAAAAGAGGAGGTGAGCCAAATAAATCTATTAAAGCATTATATGAATCAAAAGTATGGCTAGCCAAGAAATTCCCTCCGGTAATGGTATCAACGATATATCTATACCAAGGATTAGCACCTACATAAAAATTGCGAAGAAGAACTGAAGTGGATTGCTTCCTAGTAGATCTATTTTGAGCATTGCAAATTCTATACCAAGCATCTTTTAGATTTCTCCCTCTCTCTACTTAAAATTTAACACTGCATTCTCGGGAGATAACAGAGAAGATAAGAGACTAGTCATGAAGACAAGCAAGCAAACTAACACACGGGCAAAAAAAAGGCAAAGAGAAAGAGAGGGCGAATAAAACGGCAAGGGTGAAGTGGGGGAGAGGAAAACGAGAGGCAAATGGCAAACAATGTAATGCGAGAGATAGGGATTGCGATGGGTACTTGGTATGTTGACTCTTGCGTAAGCCTCCCCGGCAACGGCGCCGGAAATCCTTCTTGCTACATCTCCAGCTTGCGTTGATTTTCCCCAAAGAGGAGGGGGTGATGCAGCACAGTAGCGTAAGTATTTCCCTCAGTTTTTGAGAACCAAGGTATCAATCCAGTAGGAGGTCACGCGCAATTCCCTTATACCTGCACAAAACGATAGCAACTCGCAACCAACGCTTAGGGGTTGTCAATCCCTTCACGGTCACTTACGAGAGTGAGATCTGATATAGATAATATTTTTGGTATTTTTGGTATAAAGATGCAATGTAAAAAGTAATAGGCAAAGCAAGTAAATAAAGTGATGGAGATTGATATGATGTGAATAGACCCGGGGGCCATAGGTTTCACTAGTGGCTTCTCTCAAGAGCATAAGTATTCTATGGTGGGTGAACAAATTACTGTTGAGCAATTGATAGAATTGAGCATAGTTATGAGGTTATCTAGGTATGATCATGTATATAGGCATCACGTCCGAGACAAGTAGATCGAAACGATTCTGCATCTACTACTATTACTCCACTCATCGACCGCTATCCAGCATGCATCTAGAGTATTAAGTTAAAAACAGAGTAACGCCTTAAGCAAGATGACATGATGTAGAGGAATAAATTCATGCAATATGATAAATAACCCATCTTGTTATCCTCGATGGCAACAATACAATACGTGCCTTGCAACTCTTTCTGTCACTGAGTAAGGACACCGCAAGATTGAACCCAAAGCCATGCACTTCTCCCATTGCAAGAACTACCAATCTAGTTGGCCAAACCAAACGGATAATTCGAAGAGACTTGCAAAGATAACTCAATCATACATAAAAGAATTCAGAGAAGATTCAAATATTATTCATAGATAAGTTGGATCATAAACCCACAATTCATCGGTCTCAACAAACACACCGCAAAAAGAAGATTACATCGAATAGATCTCCACGAGAGAGGGGGAGAACATTGTATTGAGATCCAAAAAGAGAGAAGAAGCCATCTAGCTACTAACTATGGACCCGAAGGTCTGAAGTAAACTACTCACACTTCATCGGAGGGGCTATGGTGATGATGTAGAAGCCCTCCGTGGTGGATGCCCTCTCCGGCGGAGCTCCGGAACAGGCCCCAAGATGGGATCTCGTGGATACAGAAGGTTGCGGTGGTGGAATTAGGTTTTTGGCTCCGTGTCTGGTCTATTGGGGATACGTAGGTATATATAGGAGGAAGGAGTACGTCGGTGGAGCAACAGGGGGGCGCCCTCCACCCTCGTGACCTCCTCGGAAGCTTCTTGGAGTAGGGTCCAAGTCTCCTGGATCACGTTCGGTGACAAAATCACGTTCCCGAAGGTTTCATTCCATTTGGACTCCGTTTGATATTCGGTTTCCTCGAAACACTGAAATAGGCAAAAAACAGCAGTTATGGGCTGGGCCTCCGGTTAATAGGTTAGTCCCAAAAATAATATAGAAGTGGAAAATAAAGCCCAATATAGTCCAAAACAGTAGATAAAGTAGCATGGAGCAATCAAAAATTATAGATACGTTGGAGACGTATCAGGCATCCCCAAGCTTAATTCCTACTCGTCCTCGAGTAGGTAAATGATAAAAAGAAGAATTTTGATGCGGAGTGATACTTTGGCATAGTTTCAATGTAAATCTTCTTAATCATGGTATGAATATTCAGATCCGAAAGATTCAAGATAAAAGTTCATATTGACATAAAAATAATAATACTTCAAGCATACTAATCAAGCAATTATGTCATCTCAAAATAACATGGCCAAAGAAAGTTTATCCCTACAAAATCATATAGTGATGGATGGTGATGATGTAGAAGCCCACCGTGGTGGATGCCCTCTCCGGCGGAGCTCCGGAACAGGCCCCAAGATGGGATCTCGTGGATACAGAAGGTTGCAGTGGTGGAATTAGGTTTTTGGCTCCGTATCTAGTCTATTGGGGATACGTAGGTATATATAGTAGGAAGGAGTACGTCGGTGGAGCAACAGGGGGGCGCCCTCCACCCTCGTGACCTCCTCGGAAGCTTCTTGGAGTAGGGTCCATGAAGGAGTCCTGGACTAGGGGGTGTCCGGACAGCCGGACTATCATCGTCCGCTGGATTATCATCGTCCGCCGGACTCCAAGACTACGAAGATACGAGATTGAAGACTCCGCCCCGTGTCCGGATGGGACTTTCCTTGGCGTGGAAGGCAAGCTTGGCGATACTGATATGTAGATCTCCTACCATTGTAACCGACTCTATGTAACCCTAGACCTCTCCGGTGTCTATATAAACCGGAGGGCTTTAGTCCGTAGGACATAACCTCCATTACAACAATCATACCATAGGCTAGCTTCTAGGGTTTAGCCTCCTTGATCTCGTGGTAGATCCACTCTTGTACTACCCATATCATCAATATTAATCAAGCAGGACGTAAGGTTTTACCTCCATCAAGAGGGCCCGAACCTGGGTAAAACATCGTGTCCCTTGTCTCCTATTACCATCCGCCTAGACGCACAGTTCGGGACCCCCTACCCGAGATCCGCCGGTTTTGACACCGACATTGGTGATTTCATTGAGAGTTCCTCTATGTCGTCGCCGATAAGAAGGATGCCTCCACCCGTCTTCAAGGACGGTATTTTCGCCAAAGGGGCCTTGGCCGCCGGCCAAACTATCCGGCTAGGTGGTTTCCTTATGACCGCCTGTCCGGCCACTGCTTCGACAATGACTTCTCAAGTCGTCAAAAGCAATCTTCACGTCAGCTCGGAACTTGCCGAGCGGCTGGATCCAATAGAGCTCTCGTCTGTCGACGAGCTCTTGGATCGCATCGCCGCCCTGGGAGTCGCTACAGACTACAATCAGATTGGGCTTAAAACCGATCTGAGAGAGATTAACTCTCCCCAGGTTACCCACCACGTCGCAGTGGTAGAGGAACAATGTGGCGACTCTTCTCCTGTATTGAAAACTAGTCATGCCCGGACTCCCGAACCCTCCATGTAGGATTTCAGAGGAGGGACGGACTTCGATCAAGCACTGAACTTAAAGTCAGGCATCAGGCCGGACTCGTTGGACAACGTCCAGCAATCTAAGCTTCCAAATTTGGAAACTTCACGGCCTTCAAGCCTTGAGATGGGTAGGGTTCCGGACTTTATTCCACCCACCCGCCCAGACATATGCGATCTATCTCTAATCCGGCAAGAGCCCGCCGAAACAGTACATCACTACTGGGCCATATTTCTCCTGGTTATGGACAGGATAAAGGACTGCCGAGAGGAAAACGCAATCTCAATCTTTTGCAATAATTGCACGGACAAGGGAATATTGAACGCCATCAGCCGTCATGAAATTACACGTTTCGCCGATCTGGCGTCCATAGTACGAAAGTACTGTGCGATGGAGAGTTTCCGGAAAACCGAAAACCAGTTTTGGGACAATCTGGCCCCGAATACAACCCTAGTCCGCAACAAAAGGGTGCATTACACTCAGGCCCCAGGTACAAAAACCAAAAAGCAAAAACCCCATAGAGGGCACGGAACCGTACTGGAGGGATGGCTCAGCGGACCTTGTAAACTTCACAGTACAGAGGGCGCCGTCCCAACACATAGCCTTCGAGCATGTTGGATATTACGGCAGGTGGCCAAAAGTGGCGAGGAGCTTCTAGCCCCGGAAAACCACTCGAACAATACCGGTACGGTATCAATAGTCTTCGAGACCTTCGCATCAAATAATATGCGGAAACGAACAATCCACGGCCTCGCTGAAGTCTACCAAGTAGCAACAACAAATCCATGGAGCGACACAGCCATCACCTTCAACGCCAGCGACGAACCTAAATTCCGAACAGCCCGAGCACCAGCCGCACTGGTGCTTAGTCCTATAGTGGACGGCTTTCGGCTTACAAAGGTCCTCATGGACGGCGGCAGCGGACTAAACCTCATTTACGAGGAAACTCTTCAAAAAATGGAAATAGACTGGAGCCGCATTGAGCGAAGCAGCACAACCTTCAGAGGAATAATCCCTAGCCGGGAAGCGCGCTGCACCGGAAAAATCACACTCGATGTGGTGTTCGGCTCGCCGGACAATTACAGATTCGAAGAAGTCACGTTCCAAGTGGCCCCGTTCAACAGCGGATATCACGCTATATTAGGACGAGAGGCATTCACAATTTTTCAAGCCGTACCCCATTACGGGTACATGAAGCTCAAAATGCCTGGGCCCGGCGGAATAATCACTCTCATTAGTGATTCGGACATAGCACTCCGCGCCGAAAACAAGACAGCCGCACTAGCCCTGGAGGCACTATCCGAAGCCCTAGCAGCAGAAGAACTCACCGCGCTGCGCTCTATGGTGAATAGGGACGATGTGATACTCGATAAGAGATCCAAGTCCACCTCCTTCAAACCAGCAGATGAAATAGTAAAATTTCAGGTCCATCCAACAGACCCAACAAAGACGGCCTGCATCGGGGCACAATTGAACCCTGATGTAGACGCCGCACTGCGAGAATTCCTTCGGGAAAATTGGGACATTTTCGCCTGGCACCCCTCGGATATGTCCGGAATCCCACGCAGATTGGTAGAACACAGCCTAAACATCCTAAAAGGATTCAAGCCAGTCAAACAGGCTCTTCGACGATTTTCCGAACCCAAAAGACAAGCAATGGGAGAAGAGCTAGCCAAACTATTGGAAGCCGGATTCATCAGAGATATTAAACATCCGGATTGGCTAGCAAACCTGGTTATGGTACCAAAGAAGGACAAATCCTAGCGACTATGTGTCGATTTTAAAGACCTCAATAAGGCTTGCCCAAAGGATCCCTTCCCCCTCCCCCGCATCGACCAAATAATCGATGCTACCGCAGGGCACGATTCATTGTGCTTCCTCGACGCATACTCTGGCTACCATCAAATCAAGATGGCAGAAGCAGACCAAGCCGCAACGGCATTCATCACTCCATATGGACCATTCTACTCCATATGGACCATTCATCACTCCATATGGACCATTCTACTTCAAATCAAGATGGCAGAAGCAGACCAAGCCGCAACGGCAGACCAAGCCGCCCGGACTTAAAAACGCCGGCGCAACATATCAGCGCATGTTTCAAACGTGTCTGGCCACCCAGATCGGCAAAACAGTCGAGGCATACGTAGACGACGTAGTCGTCAAAACCAAACACGTCGAAACTCTAGTAGACGACTTGAGGCTCACATTCGACAACCTCAGAGCATATGACATCAAGCTGAATTCGGAAAAATGCGTTTTCGGCGTATCAGCCGGAAATCTACTGGGCTTCATTGTATCCGGTAGAGGAATTGAAGCAAACCCAGCCAAGATCCGAGCTCTATCACAGCTGGATATCCCAAAAGACGTCAAGCAAATACAAAAATTGACTGGATGCGTGGCGGCTCTAAGCCGCTTTATCTCCCGCTTGGGAGAAAAGGCACTGCCCCTTTATCGCCTCCTTAGGCGCACCAAACACTTTGAGTGGATGGATGCTGCCACTGCCGGACTCGAATAAATAAAGGCCATATTGGCAACAAATCCGGTCCTGGCTGCGCCCAACCTGGGCGAACCAATGATGTTATACATCATGGCAACACATCAAGTTGTAAGCGCGGTACTCGTCGTCGAACGAGAAACAGAAGGGCATAAATTCCCTCTTCAAAAACCAGTGTACTACGTTTCCACTATGTTAACCCCTTGCAAGTCCCGCTACCCGCACTATAAAAAGATAGCATACGCGGTGTTCATGGCATCCCGGAAGCTCTGACACTACTTTCAAGAGTGTTCGATAACAGTGGCCTCTGAAGTACCACTTAATGACATTATAAACAACCGCGACGCAACGGGCAGGATTGCAAAATGGGCCATTGAGCTCTTACCATTCGATATAACTTACAAACCTCGGCGAGCTATAAAGTCACAAGTTTTGGCTGACTTTGTTGCTGAATGGACCGAAGCCGAACTCCCTAAAGAGTACGGCGCATACTCCAATTGGACTATGCACTTCGACGGCTCTAAAATGTTGGCCGGACTAGGGGCTGGCCTCGTATTGACGTCCCCGACCGGGGACACAGTCCAATACGTACTTCAAATAATGTACACGGACTCCAACAACACAGCCGAATACGAGGCCCTTCTACATGGTCTCCGGATGGCAATCTCCATGGGCATTCAACGCCTAGAGGTCCGTGGGGATTCAAACCTTGCAATATCCCAAATAAATGGAGACTTTGACGCCAAGGATCCAAAAATGGCAGCATATCGCAACGTTGTCCTAAAAATGTCAGCCCGGTTTGAAGGACTCGAATTCCATCACGTAGCCCAAGAGAATAACCAAGCAGCCGACGTACTGGCACGCATCGGCGCAAAACGTGACGTTGTCCCTCCAAACATCTTCCTAGAACGGCTCTTCAAGCCATCCGTACTATGGGAAGAGGAGTCCGGAAATGACAAACCGGAAAAAACCGCGCCGACCGGCGATTCAGCCGACGACACAACACCTTCAACCCACGACATAATAGCAGTAATTTCCCCGTGGACAGAACCATTCCTAGCCTACTTGCTTAGGCAGGAACTTCCCGAAGACCAAAATGAGGCCCGCTGCATAGTCCGGCGATCTAAAGCCTACAAGGTCCATGAGGGAGAACTTTATAAGAAAAGTACAACCGGAGTCCTTCAAAGGTGTATCTCCGAAGAGGAAGGGCGAAACCTCCTAGCTGAAATTCATGCCGGACTAGGCGGACACCACGCAGCAGCTCGGGCCCTTGTAGGAAAGGCATTCCGTACAGGATTTTATTGGCCGACGGCCCGGGCAGATGCTCAGGACTTAGTCCGAAGATGCGTCGGTTGTCAGCTCTTTGCTAATCAGAGCCATATGCCACCCACTGCCCTCAAAAATATACCCATTACCTGGCCGTTCGCGGTCTGGGGGCTTGACATGGTTGGACCCCTTAAAGGGGGAATCCACAAGCAAAGGTACCTATTGGTCATGGTGGACAAATTCACCAAATGGATAGAGGCCAAGCCAGTCAAAACGGCAGAGTCCGGACCAGTGATAGACTTTATATCCGGGGTAGTACACCATTATGGTGTCACCCACAGCATCATCACCGATAACGGCACGAACTTCACGGCTGACGAGGTTAAGTCATGGTGCAAAAACATGGGCATTAAGCTCGATTATGCTTCAGTCTATCATCCTCAAACCAACGGTCAAGTGGAACGAGCAAATGGTCTAATAATGAGCGGCATTAAACCCAGACTAGTGCGGTCACTTACGAAGTCTGACACGCACTGGGTAGAGGAGCTCGACTCCGTGCTTTGGGGGTTGCGGACAACGCCCAACCGTACTACCGGATTCACACCATTTTTTATGGTATACGGCGCAGAGGCAGTTCTGCCCTGCGACATTATTCATGACTCACCTCGATTACGCATGTATGAAGAAACAGAAGCCGAGTTGGATCGGCGGGACAGTTTGGATGCATTGGAGGAAGAACGCGACGTCGCCAAGGCTCGTTCCGCATTCTATCAGCAGCACGCTCGAAGATATCAAAGCAGAGAAGTACGGGCCAAGACTTACAACGTTGGTGAACTAGTTCTACGCCTGCGGGACAAGAAAAAGGACAAGCTCAAGCCCAAATGGGAGGGCCCCTTCATCATCGATCAAGTCCTGACCGGCGGAGCGTACCGTCTACGAAATGCATCGGACAACCGACTCGAGCCGAACCCATGGAACGCAGCCCGCCTCCGAAGATTCTATGCCTAGCGCTGGACTAAGAGTTCGTCCCCTTCCCCCCGTCCAAATTTTTACACTTCAGCTGTATTTTGTTTCTCTTTCTTCTCTTAACCCTTTTTCCTAAAAAGCCCTTAAGGGCCTACTTGCGCATTATTCTCATACACTTGATGTGCCATCCGCACTCATTATACCTGGGGGCTTCTTTACCAGAAGCTTAATTATAAGGGCTTCATGCCCAGCATATGTGTCAAGCTTCCACATGTACCTTTTATTCACCATTATATGCATCGATATGACTTAAATTTTGGCCAAGCTGGGTTGCCTGGCTCCTGTGCTTACCCCTACGTTCCCGATTGTTCAGCTAGGAGGTAAAGGGAGCACCTCTGCGATTGTTACTGCCGGGTCAGCCGGATGTGTACCTCAGACTGGGTGAAGCCGAAAGCTAGCGTTCTTAAGGGAATATTCAGTCGGTGACTTGAAAGATGATTTTTTACCTGCTTATTTAACTGCCCCTAGATGTTTTTCTGCTTTTTCGCAGCTCGGACATGCACTTTAGGGCATGCCTCCCAGGGAAAGGAACCCTTAACGGAACTATTCTCCCTGGAAGATGTTTCTTACTAACCATGTAATATAACATAACTAGTTGGGCACTTGTCTGATAAAGCACTAATGACCCCTACGCCTGGTCTCCATGCATACCCCGGTTGTTTCTTAACCGAGAAGGTATTCGGACACACTCCGGACTCTAGGGTCCCGAGGTTGAAGCGAAAAGGTCGGCAAAGACAAACGATCTACAATCCGGCTAGAAGGCATTTCACATGTCATTCAATCATACATTGTCAAATCTACTGACTGTATTCCTCCTCAATCCCGTCTAACAGGCTGTCTAATTTACAGTCCCGTTGGGAAAATTTAGCGGCCAACTCTACTTGGCCGTATAATAACTCACAGGGATCTCCTTCCCATCGGGCCCCACAGGTCCGTCCTCGGCCATGTGGTTGGGATCCACCTTCTTGTACCGCGTCTTCACCATGGCCCAAGCCTCCCTGGCACCTTGGCGGCAGGCCGAAATCTTCCACAAATGGAAGCGCTACCACACTCCCTGAAGCTTCTCCGCAAGCCCCCCAAGGCCCTCAGGTAGGGAGAGGGCTGGCCATAAAGCCTGGACGACGCCGCTCATTGACTGCTGAACTCGTTCGAGCAGCTGCAACAGCTCGGGAAGTTGATCACCCGTCGATACGGGCATCTCCTCCGCAGGGCGACCTGTGAGTATACCTACAAGACACATTTTGTCAATTGACTTCCTCGCCGAACTCTTCTTTTCAAAGGAGTCCGCTCAAGCACTTACCATAGATGCCGCGACGAAGCCGCTGATTCTCCTTAACGGAGCCGGACAGCTCGACCCGAACGCCTTTCAGCTCTTCTCCAAGCTGGGCGTGGGCATCTTGGAGCTTGTTCCTTTCCTGCTGCACTCTATTCAGCACCCTCTCGCCGGCCTTCAGCTGGCGCAGTAGTTCCTGCCTGTCCGGATCTTGTCCGGCAGCACCTGCAATGTCATTATTAGACTTGCGCGCACGCCGCACAGCGCTTATATTTAAAAAAAATTGTTACCAGGAGGGGCCTCCGTGTTCCCTCCTGCGGCAGCAAGTGCGGCCTCAAGTTGGGCCTTGCACTCTTGCAGCTCCTGAGACAGTTGGGTATTCTTCTCGGTAAGATCCTGCGTTTCAAATGATCCTTAAATCAGTTAATATAACTACTTTAAGTCTCGGGGGCTACTGGCATATATAACTATTAAATTCTCTTACCCGTATGTCTTTTACATACTGCTCCGTGGCTCTGGTAAAACCAACTTGAGCAGCACGGAGGTGCGCGTCCCCCGCGTTAAAGGCATTCAACGCCTCAGGGGAGAAGCACGCTTCACAAAATACTGTCCGGCTGCGCCTGTGGTTCATGGCGCTCTCCACCTCAGACTTGGTGGCGGACAGTCTGTCGGCATCCTCCGTTGGAGGAGTATCCGGCCCGCGCCTTGCGCTTGCCTCCCCCTCCAGACCAGGTGCTGGAGCCTGGTTGGTAGAGGTCGGATTGGCAACCTCTACGCCCGCAGTCCGGCGGGCGCTTTTTCTCCTACAAAAGGTCATGAGCACTCAAACGCTTCCTAGAGGCGCTGCTCCGAATAATGAACTGTGAGCTATACCTTTGCGGCGACGTTTCAGCTCGCGCCGCGCTCCTCTTCCGCCTGCTGGTCCGGACTGGCCTTTGTTGGACAGCCGCCACGGCCTCGGCTTCCCGCCCTAGAGGCGCTTCCTACAAAACACCGTCGTATGCGAAGGTCACAGACGAGCGAGGAAGAAACAATGGTGTCGGGACCTCGGTCACAATCACCTGGGAAGCCGGATATAATCCGGGGTAGTCAGCCGTAATGGCGACTAAAGCATTATCCATGCTGAGCTGGTGGAACACCCCGTCGATTAGCTCCACCTTGATGTCTGAATCCTCTTCGGAGGCCGGATCCTGGGATCTCTCTGGATCCTCAGGTTGCGGAGCTGGACTTACCATGTCCTCCACGATCCGACGCAGTTCCTGCGTCGAAGACATAATATAAGAAGCTTAAACTTTGAAAACATGGGCCGGGCCCTTAAAGTGTTTGCTTACCCAACGCCGAGGGTTATTCATGGAGAACCCATTCAACGGGTTCGTCTGGAGAAAGTCCTCCTTCTCCCCCTTGTACAGGTCGGACAGGATCGTCACCAGATCCTCGGCCGAATCCGGTCATTTGCGGCCATGGCGGGTGGCGTCGTCTTCCCCGTTGAAATCCCACATGGGGTGGCCCCTGTATTGCAGTGGCTGCACCCCCCGCGTAATGCATGTTGCCATGACTCCGATCATGGTCAACCCGGAATGGGCCAGTAATCTTATTCGGCCCATCAGATAATGGACGCTCTTGTCTTCCTCCGGTTGGGGGCTCCGCGGGCGCCAACTAAGGCGTTTCTTCAGAGGAGCAGTACTGAACTCCAGGAGGCCGATCCAAACAGGGTCCGGCAGCGGAGCGTCTTCTATGTAAAACCATTTCGAAGGCCAGTCTTTGGACGCCTTTTTAGGGGTTCCGGATGGATATCCGGTCCCGGCAACGCGCCATATTTCGGCGCCGCCCACTTGATATATGGACCCCTCGTGGGAACGGGGTACGAGGCCGAACAACCTCTTCCACAATGCAAAATGGGGCTCGATGCCCAGAAATAGCTCGCAAAGAGCTACGTAACCCGCGATATGCAGGATAGAGGCGGGTGTAAGTTGATGGAGCTGGAGTCCGTAGAACTCCAGGAGCCCGCGGAGGAACGGATGTATAGGAAATCCGAGCCCCCTTATCAGATAGGGGATGAAGCATACCCGCTCCCCTTTGTTGGGACTTGTGGTAGCCTCCGCTTGCTTCCCACCTTGGTAGGTGGCTAGCCCGGCTCGAACCGGAACCATGAAGGCTAGTGGGAGATATCCCCCCACTTGGAGCTTCACCAGCTCGTTGTGCGGAACAGAGCATCTCCTCCAATCTCCTGGCAGAGGGCTGGGAGCGCGAGAAGAGGAGCCGCATCGACGGTCCATGATGGAATGGATTCTGGGTCAAAGGCGCTCCGATGAGTATTCGCAGAAGGAAGATGGTGTGATTTGGATCTGGATTTTTGCCTCTCTTATAGGCAGATTATTTGCACGGCTGGGGGGTGAAACATAAAAGATACCCTGGCTTTTCGCATTCGTGCGACGCGTGGAAGAAGGCCATTATTGGGCGTGGAAGCCAAGAAGCGCAACATTGATGAGGAAGCCGGACACTGTTCGGCAGGTACATGGAACTTAAAAAGGAGAACCCGCCTTGCAACGCCGAAGACTATATACGCGCTGGACTTATCGTCATTGAATCCTGGTTCGGGGGCTACTGAGGGAGTCCTGGACTAGGGGGTGTCCGGAGAGCCGGACTATCATCGTCCGCCGGACTATCATCGTCCGCCGGACTCCAAGACTACGAAGATACGAGATTGAAGACTCCGCCCCGTGTCCGGATGGGACTTTCCTTGGCGTGGAAGGCAAGCTTGGCGATACGGATATGTAGATCTCCTACCATTGTAACCGACTCTATGTAACCCTAGCCCTCTCCGGTGTCTATATAAACCGGAGGGCTTTAGTCCGTAGGACATAACCTCCATTACAACAATCATACCATAGGCTAGCTTCTAGGGTTTAGCCTCCTTGATCTCGTGGTAGATCCACTCTTGTACTACCCATATCATCAATATTAATCAAGCAGGACGTAGGGTTTTACCTCCATCAAGAGGGCTCGAACCTGGGTAAAACATCGTGTCCCTTGTCTCCTGTTACCATCCGCCTAGACGCACAGTTCGGGACCATCTACCCGAGATCCGCCGGTTTTTACACCGACAGTCCAAGTCTCCTGGATCACATTCGGTGACAAAATCACGTTCCCGAAGGTTTCATTCCGTTTGGACTCCGTTTGATATTCCGTTTCCTCGAAACACTAAAATAGGCAAAAAAAATAGAAATTCTGGGTTGGGCCTCCGGTTAATAGGTTAGTCCCAAAAATAATATAAAAGTGGAAAATAAAGCCCAATATAGTCCAAAACAGTAGATAAAATAGCATGGAGCAATGAAAAATTATAGATACATTGGAGACGTATCAGTAAGAGACATCATAGACCGCACCACATCCAATAGAGTGCGATTACGACGTTTGGACACACCGTTACGCTGAGGTGTTCTTCCAGGCGGCGTAAGTTGTGAAACAATTCCACATTTCCTTAAGTGCGTACCAATCTCGTGACTTAAATATTCTCCCCCACGATCTGATCGTGAGAACTTTATTTTTATGTCACGTTGATTCTCTACCTCATTCTGAAATTCCTTGAACTTTTCAAAGGTCTCACACTTATGTTTCATTAAGTAGACATACCCATATCTACTTAAGTCGTCAGTGAGGGTGAGAACATAACGATAGCCACCGCGAGCCTCAACGCTCATTGGACCGCACACATCAGTGTGTATAATTTCCAATAAGTTGGTTGCTCGCTCCATTGTTCCGGAGAATGGAGTCTTGGTCATTTTGCCCATGAGGCATGGTTCACACGTGTCAAATGATTCGAAATCAAGAGAGTCCAAAAGTCCATCCGCATGGAGCTTCTTCATGCGTTTGACACCAATGTGACCAAGGCGGCAGTGCCACAGATATGTGGGACTATCATTATTAATCTTACATCTTTTCGTATTCACACTATGAATATGTGTAACATCACGTTCGAGATTCATTAAGAATAAACCATTGACCAGTGCGGCATGACCATAAAACATATCTCTCATATAAATAGAACAACCATTATTCTCGGATTTAAATGAGTAGCCATCTCGTATTAAACAAGATCCAGATACAATGTTCATGCTCAAAGCTGGCACTAAATAACAATTATTGAGGTTTAAAACTAATCCCGTAGGTAAATGTAGAGGTAGCGTGCCAACGGCGATCACATCGACCTTGGAACCATTCCCGATGCGCATCGTCACCTCGTCCTTCGCCAGTCTCCGCTTATTCCGCAGCTCCTGTTTTGAGTTACAAATATGAGCAACCGCACCGGTATCAAATACCCAGGAGCTAGTACAAGTACTGGTAAGGTACACATCAATAACATGTATATCACATATACCTTTGGTGTTGCCGGCCTTCTTGTCCGCTAAGTACTTGGGGCAGTTCCGCTTCCAGTGACCACTTCCCTTGCAATAAAAAACCTCAGTCTCAGGCTTGGGTCCGTTCTTTGGCTTCTTCCCGGCAACTGGCTTACTGGGCGCGGCAACTCCCTTGCCACCCTTCTTGAAGTTCTTCTTACCCTTGCCTTTCTTGACACTAGTGGTTTTATTGACCATCAACACTTGATGTTCCTTTTTGATTTCTACCTCCACTGATTTCAGCATTGAAAATACCTCAGGAATAGTTTTCACCATCCCCTTCATATTTTAGTTCATCACAAAGCTCTTGTATCTAGGTGGGAGCGACTGAAGGATTCTATCAATGACCACCTCATCCAGGAGGTTAATGTCCAGCTGGGACAAGCGGTTGTGCAACGCAGACATTTTGAGTATGTCCTCACTGATAGAACTATTTTCCTCCATCTTACAACTGTAGAACTTGTCGGAGACTACATATCTCTCGGCCCGGGCATGAGCTTGGAAAACCATTTTCAGCTCCTGGAACATCTCATATGCTCCGTGCTACTCAAAACGCTTTTGGAGCCCAGGTTCTAAGCTGTAAAGCATGCCGCACTGAACGAGGGAGTAATCACCAACACGCGACTGCCAAGCGATAATAATGTCTTGGTTCGCTGGGGCGGGTGCGTCACCTAGCGGTGCTTCTAGGACATATGCTTTCTTGGCAGCTATGAGGATGATCATCAAGTTCCGGTCCCAGTCCGTATAGTTGCTACCATCGTCTTTCAGCTTGGTTTTCTCTAGGAATGCGTTGAAGCTGAGGTTGGCATGAGCATTCGCCATTTGATCTACAAGACATTTTGCAAAAGTTTTTAGACTAAGTTCATGATTATTAAGTTCATCTAATCAAATTATTTAATGAACTCCCAGTCAGATAGACATCCCTCTAGTCATCTAAGTGATACATGATCCGAGTCAACTAGGCCGTGTCCGATCATCACGTGAGACGGACTAGTCATCATCGGTGAACATGTTCATGTTGATCGTATCTTCTATACGACTCATGTTCGACTTTTTAGTCTCTTGTGTTCCGAGGCCATGTCTGTACATGCTAGGCTTGTCAAGTCAACCTAAGTGTTTTGCATGTATAAATCTGGCTTACACCCATTGTATGTGAACGTTAGAATCTATCACACCCGATCATCACGTGGTGCTTCGAAACAATGAACTTTCACAATGGCGCACAGTTAGGGGAAACACTTTCTTGAAATTATTATGAGGGATCATCTTATTTACTACTGTCATTCTAAGCAAATAAGATGCAAAAAACATGATAAACATCACATGCAATCAAATGGTGACATGATATGGCCAATATCATCTTGCTCCTTTTGATCTCAATCTTTGGGGCGCCATGATAATCATCGTCGCCGGCATGACACCATGATCTCCATCATCATGATCTCCATCATCGTGTCTCCATGAAGTTGTCTCGCCAACTATTACTTCTACTACTATGGCTAACAGTTTAGCAATGAAGTAAAGTAATTACATGGCGTTATTCAGTGACATGCAGGTCATACAATAAATAAAGAAACTCCTATGGCTCCTGCCGGTTGTTATACTCATCGACATGCAAGTCGTGATTCCTATTACAAGAACATGATCAATCTCATACATCACATATATTTCATTCATCACATCCTTTTTGGCCATATCACATCACAAGGCATATGCTGCAAAAAAACAAGTTAGACATCCTCTAATTGTTGTTGCATGTTTTTACGTGGCTGCAATAGGGTTCTAGCAAGAACGTTTCTTACCTACGCCAAAACCACAACGTGATATGCCAATTTCTATTTACCCTTCATAAGGACCCTTTTCATCGAATCCGATCCGACTAAGGTGGGAGAGACAGACACCCGCTAGCCACCTTATGCAACTAGTGCATGTCAGTCGGTGGAACCTGTTCACGTAAGCGTACGTGTAAGGTTGGTCGGGGCCGCTTCATCCCACAGTGCCGCCGAAACAAGATAAGACTAGTAGTGGCAAGTAAATTGACAAAATCTATGCCCACAACAAAATTGTGTTCTATTCGTGCATAGAAACTACGCATAGACCTAGCTCATGATGCCACTGTTCGGGATCGTTGCAGAAAATAAAAAATTTCTATGCATCACCAAGATCAATCTATGGAGTCATCTAGCAATGAGAGAGAGGAGTGCATCTACATACCCTTGTCGATCGCGAGCGGAAGCGTTCAAGAGAACGGGGTTGATGGAGTCGTACTCGTCGTGATCCAAATCACCGATGATCCTAGCGCCGAACGGACGGCACCTCCGCGTTCAACACGCGTACGGAGCAGTGACGTCTCCTCCTTCTTGATCCAACAAGGGGGAAGGAGAGGCTGAGGAAGAGAGCTCCAACAGCAGCACGACGCCGTGGTGGTGATGGAGTGGCAGTACTCCAACAGGGCTTCGCCAAGCTCTTAACGGAGGAGAGGTGTTGGGGAGGGGAGGGGCTGCGACTTGGATGTGGTGTGCAGCCCTCCCCTCGCCCCTCTATTTATAGGGGAAGGGGGAAGGGGGCCGGCCCCTTCTAGATGAGATCTAGAGGGGGGGCGGCGGCCAAGGGGAGGGGGCTTGCCCCCCCAAGCAAGGAGGCGCCCCCTCTAGGGTCCCCCCCCCCAACCCTAGGCGCATCGGCCCAAGGGGGGATGCACCTAGCCCTCCAATGGCTGGTTCCCTTTCCTACACGGCCCATGAGGCCCTCCGAGAGAGGTGGCCACTCCCGGTGGACCTCCGGAACCACTCCGGTGGCCCCGGTAAAATATCGATATGCCCCCGAAATTTTCCGGTGACTGCATGACAACTTCCCATATATAAGTCTTCACCTCCGGACCATTCCGGAACTCCTCGTGACTTCCGGGATCTCATCCGGGACTTCGAACAACATTCGGACCTTAAGTGTGTTGACCCTACGGGTTCGGGAATCACGCAGACATGACCGAGACCGCTCTCCGGCCAATAACCAACAGCGGGATCTGGATACCCATGTTGGCTCCCACATGTTCCATGATGATCTCATCGGGTGAACCACGATGTCGAGGATTCAAGTAATACCGTATGCAATTCCCTTTGTCAACAGGTACGTTACTTGCCCGAGATTCGATCGTCAGTATCCCAATACCTCGTTCAATCTTGTTACCGGCAAGTCAATTTACTTGTTCCATAATGCATGATCCCATGACCAACCACTTGGTCACATTGAGCTCATTATGATGATGCATTACCGAGTGGGCCCAAAGATACCTGTCCGTCATACGGTGTGACAAATCCCAGTCTCGATTCATGCCAACCCAATAGACACTTTCGGAGATACCTATAGTGTACCTTTATAGCCACCCAGTTACATTGTGACGTTTGGTACACCCAAAGCACTCCTACGTATCTGGGAGTTGCATGATCTCATGGTCTAAGGAAATGATACTTGACATTAGAAAAGCTCTAGCAGACAAACTACACGATCTTGTGCTATGCTTAGGATTGGGTCTTGTCCATCACATCATTCTCCCAATGATGTGATCCCATTATTAATGACATCCAATGTCCATGGTCAGGAAACCATAACCATCCATTGAGCAACGAGCTAGTCAACTAGAGGCTCACTAGGGACATGTTGTGGTCTATGTATTCACACATGTATTACGATTTCAGATAACACAATTATAGCATGAACAATAGACAATTATAATGAATAAGGAAATATAATAATAACCATTTTATTATTGCCTCTAGGGCATATTTCCAATAGCTCGACCTTCCGGTCTCCAGTGTTCCGAGGCCATATCTGCATATGCTAGGCTAGTCAAGTCTAACCCGAGTATTCTGCGTGTGCAAAATTGTCTTACACCCGTTGTATTTGAACGTAGAGCTTATCACACCCGATCATCACGTGGTGTCTCGGCACGAAGAACTTTCGCAACGGTGCATACTCAGGGAGAACACTTATACTTTGAAATTTAGTGAGAGATCATCTTATAATGCTACCGCCGAACTAAGCAAAATAATATGTAAAAAATATAAACATCACATGCAATCAAAATGTGTGACATGATATGGCCATCATCATCTTGTGCCTTTGATCTCCATCTCCAAAGCATTGTCATGATCTCCATCATCACCGGCATGACACCATGATCTCCATCATCTTGATCTATATCAATGTGTCATCACATGGTCGTCTCGCCAACCATTGCTCTTGCAACTATTGCTATCGCATAGCGATAAAGTAAAGCAATTATTTGGCGCGTGCATCTTATGCAATAAAGAGACAACCATAAGGCTTCTGCCGGTGGCCGATAACTTCAACAAAACATGATCATCTCATACAACAACTTATATCATCACGTCTTGACCATATCACATCACAACATGCCCTGCAAAAACAAGTTAGACGTCCTCTACTTTGTTGTTGCAAGTTTTACGTGGCTGCTACGGGCTAAGCAAGAACCATTCTTACCTACGCATCAAAACCACAACGATATTTTGTCAAGTAAGTGATGTTTTAACCTTCTCAAGGACCGGGCGTAGCCACACTCGGTTCAACTAAAGATGGAGAAACTGACACCCGCCAGACACCTATGTGCAAAGCACGTCAGTAGAACCAGTCTCGCATAAGCGTACGCGTAATGTCAGTCCGGGCCGCTTCATCCAATAATACTGCCGAACCAAAGTATGACATGTTGGTAAGCAGTATGACTTTTATCGCCCACAACTCACTTGTGTTCTACTCGTGCATGTAACATCTACGCATTAACCTGGCTCGGATGCCATTTGGGGAACGTAGTAATTTAAAAAAAAATCCTACGCACATGCAAGATCATGGTGATGTATAGCAATGAGAGGGGAGAGTGTTGTCCACGTAACCTCGTAGACCGAAAGCGGAAGCGTTAGCACAACATGGTTGATGTAGTCGTACGTCTTCACGATCCCACCGATCCAAGTACCGAACGTACATCACCTCCGAGTTGAGCACACGTTCAGCTCGATGACGTCCCACCAACTCCGATCTAGCAGAGATTTACGGGAGAGTTCCGTCAGCACGACGGTGTGATGACGGTGTTGATGATGCTACCAACGTAGGGCTTCACCTAAGCACCACTATGATATTACCGAGGTGGAATATGGTGGAGGGGAGCACCGCACACGGCTGGGAGAGATCAACAGATCAACTTGTGTCTAGAGGTGCCCCTGCCCCCGTATATAAAGGAGTTGAGGAGGGGAGGGGCCGGCTGTCGGTGTCAAAACCGGCGGATCTCGGGTAGGGGGTCTCGATCTGTGCGTCAAGGCTGATGGTAACAAGAAGTAAGGGACACAGGTGTTTACCCAGGTTCGGGCCCTCTCGATGGAGGTAAAACCCTACTTCCTGCTTGATTAATATTGATGATATGAGTAGTACAAGAGTAGATCTACCACGAGATCGTAGAGGCTAAACACTAGGAGCTAGCCTATGATGGTATGAATGTAATTGTGATCGGCCTTCTAAGGACCAACCTCTCCGGTTTATATAGACACCGGAGAGGGCTAGGGTTTACATGGAGTCGGTTACAAGGAAGGAAATATAATATCCGGATCGCCAAGCTTGCCTTCCATGCCAAGGAAAGTCCCATCCGGACACGGGCTGAAGTCTTGAGTCTTGTATCTTCACGCTTCAATAGTCTGGACGTTGTACATAGTCTGGCTGTCTGGATACCCCCTAATCCAGGACTCCCTCAGTAGCCCCAGAACCAGGCTTCAATGACGATGAGTCCGGCGCGCAGTATTTTCTTCGGCATTGCAAGGCGGGTTCCTCCACCGAATACTCCAGAGTAAGCACCGAACACTCGAATCATGTTCGGATCTGAAAAATGATCTCCGCATACCACCGTAGAGAGGAGGATATTTCACAAATGCAATCTGCTGACAACTTTTCCTGATGACGTGACGCGTTATTATGATCGGATCCATTATTCAAACTGTTTCCACACAACCCGCTACAACGCATATTACGAGGCGGTTTCTGTGACACGTCTTGTCAAAGCAGAGATCATGTCCCCTTATTACGGGATTCTCATCAATACGGGCATGGGCAATCTAACCGTGCCATTAACCGTGGCGCTTGGGAAACAAGCGATTCCCAACGGGCAAGTGGGGAGGCGCACCGCTTCCGGCGCCTCTATAAAGGGATAAGATTCCCCCATTTTTACCCACGCCTTCTTCCTCCTTTGCCCACTCTTGCCCCTCCTCGAGCTCTAGCGCCCAAGCCCAAGTCTTCCCCACACAGCTAAACATGTCCGGAGTAGGAGGCAAGTGGGTGGCTTCCACCGTCAAGGACGAACACATTACCAATCTTCGGGCGGCCGGATACTTGGCCGCGGACATAGCGCACCATCTACCAGACGCCGGGAAGGTCATTCCGACCCCAGGACCACCCCACGAGAGGGTCGTATTCGTCGCCCACTTCGTTTGTGGACTGGGATTCCCACTCCATCCCTTCGTCCGTGGGCTTATGTTCAACTACGGGCTAGATTTCCGCGATCTAGCCCCGAATTTCGTCCTCAACGTCTCGACATTCATAGTCGTGTGCGAGGCCTTCCTCCGCATCCGGCCTCACTTCGGCCTAGCTGCAAACTTTCTGCGTGAAGCCGAAGGTGGTAAGAGGCCAACAGGCGGAGTGCGGAGGGGCCATGGTGGGCTGAATGCCCAACGTCACATGGCTCGACGGCTCCTTTGCGGAGACCGTAAAAGGATGGAAATCGGGGTGGTTCTACATCACTGAGCTGCGCGACGCCAACTGGGCTGCGGCCCCCGAGTTCCGATCCGGAGCCCCCATGCGGCTCACCTCCTGGGAGAGGAAGGGCCTGTCCTGGGGTGATTCTGCAGAGCTGGCCGGACTCCAAACATGCGTCAAGAGCATGAAGGACAAGAACATCAAGCTTGTCAATGTGATCCAGGTCATGCTCGTTCGCCGAATCTTGCCCTGCCACAGGCGGGCAGTCAATTTGTGGGAGTTCGTCCCCACTGAGCACCGGACGCTCCAGAGGCTCTATGGCATGACGCACAAAGGCGCATGGAAGGAGTTGTTCAAGGCCTCCGAAGTGCGTCCTCTGACATCCGAAGACCGAGGGCTTCACACCGCGCAGGCTCCTAGGCCGGCGAGTTCTTAGTAGGGGTGGAAACTGGTAGCGGATAATCCGAAATATCCGATATTGGTATTCAAGAAAATGCCTATTCATATCCGAAACATACGCATCCGAACCAAAACGGAAATGGAAATTATCCGTATCCGAATTTATTAAACAAATAAAAAATAAATTATGGTAGGAGATTTTGACACAAATATGGATACGGAAGTGGATATATCTGTATCCGAATAAGATTATGATACGCCTCCAACGTATCTATAATTTTTGATTGCTCCATGCTACTTTATCTACTGTTTTGGACTATATTGGGCTTTATTTTTCACTTTTATATTACTTTTGGGACTAACCTATTAACCGGAGGCCCAGCCTAGAATTGTTGTTTTTTGCCTTTTTCAGTATTTCGAAGAAACAGAATATAAACGGCGGAATGAAACCTTCGGGATCGTGATTTTCCAACCGAACGTGACCCAGGAGACTTGGACCCTACTCCAAGAAGTGCCAAAGGCGCTCACGAGGGTGGAGGGCGCGCCCCCCTACCTCGTGGGCCCCCTGACGCTCCACCGACGTACTCCTTCCTCCTATATATACCTACGTATCCCCGAATGATCAGAACAGGAGCCAAAAACCTAATTCCACCGTCGTACCTTCCTGTATCCATGAGATCCCATCTTGGGGCCTGTTCCGGAGCTCCGCCGGAGAGGGCATCCACCACGGAGGGCTTCTACATCATCACCATAGCCCCTCCGATGAAGTGTGAGTAGTTTAGTTCAGACCTTCGGGTCCATAGCTAGTAGCTAGACTCCTTCTTCTCTCTTTTTGGATCTCAATACAATGTTCTCCCCCTCTCTCGTGGAGATCTATTCGATGTAATCTTCTTTTTGCGGTGTGTTTGTTGAGACCGATCAATTGTGGGTTTATGATCCATCTTATCTATGAATAATATTTGAATCTTCTCTGAATTCTTTTATGTATGATTGAGTTATCTTTGCAAGTCTCTTCGAATTATCCGTTTGGTTTGGCCAACTAGATTGGTAGTTCTTGCAATGGGAGAAGTGCATGGCTTTGGGTTCAATCTTGCGGTGTCCTTACCCAATGACAGAAAGGGTTGCAAGGCACGTATTGTATTGTTGCCATCGAGGATAACAAGATGGGATATTTATCATATTGCATGAATTTATTCCTCTACATCATGTCATCTTGCTTAAGGCGTTACTCTGTTTTTAACTTAATACTCTAGATGCATGTTGGATAGCGGTCGATGAGTGGAGTAATAGTAGTAGATGCAGAATCGTTTCGATCTACTTGTCATGGACGTGATGCCTATATACATGATCATACCTAGATAACCTCATAACTATGCTCAATTCTATCAATTGCTCAACAGTAATTTGTTCACCCACCGTAAAATATTTATGCTCTTGAGAGAAGCCACTAGTGAAACCTATGGCCCCCGGGTCTATTATCATCATATCAATCTCCATCACTTTATTTACTTGCTTTCCTTTTACTTTTTACTTTGCATATTTATACCAAAAATACCAAAAATATTATCTCTATCAGATCTCACTCTCATAAGTGACCGTGAAGGGATTGACAACCCCTAATCGCGTTGGTTGCGAGTAGCTATCGTTTTGTGCAGGTACGAGGGACTTGCGCGTGACCTCCTACTGGATTGATACCTTGGTTCTCAAAAACTGAGGGAAATACTTACGCTACTGTGCTGCATCATCCTCTCCTCTTCGGGGAAAAGCAACACAAGCTCGAGACGTAGCAAGAAGGATTTCTAGCGCCGTTGCCGGGGAGGCTTACGCAAAAGTCAACATACCAAGTACCCATCACAATCCCTATCTATCGCATTACATTATTTTCCATTTGCCTCTCGTTTTCCTCTCCCCCACTTCACCCTTGCCGTTTTATTCACCCTCTCTTTCCCAATCTCATCCTCTCTTTTCTGTTTGCCTTCCCGTTGCCATGGCCGAATCAAAAAGAACTACGGGTTTTCTCCCGAGCTCTAGTGCCTTAGACAACCCCTTTATCCTCTCTAAGCTCATAAATAATGATGCTATAGAAAGACCCACCGGGGTCTCCAATGAGAGCTTGAATAATTTTGATGAGGATGACTCTAGATATTTTCACTATTTACTTGATGAGTCTTTAAAAGATGCTTGGGATAGGTTACTAAGGATTCGGGCTAGTTATGTACCACAGTATCAAATTGAAATTTACCTAAAAAGATTTTATGTTGGCTTGCCCGCTTCCTTCAAACAAGTTTTAGATTCCATCTTTGGAGAAGGTTTTCTTGAAGGGGATGCTATAGATACCTATGAAAGAATGAAAACTATATTTGGGCACCCCATGAATGATAAGGTTGAATCAACTACTCTCTTGTGCTTTTATCAAAATGAAATTATTAAAGAGATGAAGTCTAGTTTAGAGGCAAATTTTCGTAACGTGCTTAATCTTACTTCTTCCATCAATGGACATGTGCTTAACTTGAATAGAAGAATGAATTCCATAGAAAGGAGATCCTCCTCTCCAAGTGTCAAAGATGGCCATACCTAGATCTATCCTTGCTTTTATGCCTAGCTAGGGGCGTTAAACGATAGCGCTTGCTCGGAGGCAACCCAATTTTATTTTGTGTTTTTTGTTTTTGCTTCTGTTTAGGAATAAATAATCCATATACCTTATGTTTGGATGTGGTTTTATGTTTTAATTAGTGTTTGTGCCAAGTAGGACCTATAGGATAACCTACGATGATAGTTGATTTGATTCTGCTGAAAAACAGAAACTTTGCGCGCACGAATTTAGTTATGATAAATCACAGGAACGTGATTTTGCCTTCATTCTTTTTGCTGCTGATCAATAAACAAGTTTTCCAGGACTTACTATTTTTTGAGAATTTTTAGAGTTCCATAAGTTTGCGTTAGTTACAGATTGCTACAGACTGTTCTGTTTTTGACAGATTCTGTTTTGTGTGTGTTGTTTGCTTATTTTGATGAATCTATGGCTAGTAAAATAGTTTATAAACCATAGAGAAGTTGGAATACAGTAGGTTTAACACAAATATAAATAAATAATGAGTTCATTACAGTACCTTGAAGTAGTCTTTTGTTTTCTTTCTCTAACGGAGCTCACGAGATTTCTGTTGAGTTTTGTGTTGTGAAGTTTTCAAGTTTTGGGTGAATTCTTTTGATGGATTATGGAACAAGGAGTGGCAAGAGCCTAAGCTTGGGGATGCCCATGGCACCCCCAAGATAATCCAAGGACACCAAAAAGTCAAAGCTTGGGGATGCCCCGGAAGGCATCCCCTCTTTCGTCCACTTCCATCGGTAATTTACTTGGAGCTATATTTTTATTCACCAACATGATATGTGTTTTGCTTGGAGCATCTTGTATTATTTGCGTCTTTGCTTGTTAGTTTACCATAATCATCCTTGATGTACACACCTTTTGATAGAGCCATACATGAATTGAAATTTGTTAGAATACTCTATGTGCTTCACTTATATTTTTTGAGCTTGATAGTTTGCTCATAGTGCTTCACTTATATCTTTTGAGCGTGATAATTTTTGCTCTAGTGCTTCACTTAGATATTTTAGAGCACGTTGGTGGATTTGTTTTAAATAAACTTGATCTCTCATGCTTCACTTAGATTATTTTGAGAGTTGTTAATAGCATGGTAATTTGCTTAATGTTAATATACTTGGTATTCAAGATATGTGAAACTTCCTTTTGAGTGCGTTGAATACTAAGATAAGTTTGATGCTTGATAATTGTTTTGAGATATGAAGGTGATAATATTAGAGTCATGCTAGTTGAGTAGTTGTGAATTTAAAGAATACTTGTGTTGAAGTTTGTGATTCCCGTAGCATGCACGTATGGTGAACCATTATGTGATGAACTCGGAGCATGATTTATTTATTGATTGTCTTCCTTATGAGTGGCGGTCGGGGACGAGCGATGGTCTTTTCCTACCAATCTATCCCCCTAGGAGAATGCGCGTAATACTTTGCTTTCATAACTTCTAGATTTTTGCAATAAGTATATGAGTTCTTTATGACTAATGTTGAGTCCATGGATTATACGCTCTTTTTCCCATCCTTCCACCATTGCTAGACTCTCTAATACCGCACACCTTTCGCCGGTATCATACACCCACCATAAACCTTCCTCAAAACAGCCACCATACCTGCCTATCATGGCATTTCCATATCCATTCCGAGATATATTGCCATGCAACTTTTCACCGTTCCGTTTATTATGACACGCTCCATCATTGTCATATTGCTAGCATGATCATGTAGTTGACATTGTATTTGTGGCAAAGCCACCGTTCATAATTCTTTCATATATGTCACTCATGTTTCATTGCATATCCCGGTACACCGCCGGAGGCATTCATATAGAGTCATATTTTGTTCTAAGTATCGAGTTGTAATTGTTGAGTTGTAAGAAAAATAAAAGTGTGATGATCATCATTATTAGAGCATTGTCCCAAGTGAGGAAAGGATGATGTAGTCTATGATTCCCCCACAAGTCGGGATGAGACTCCGGACGAAAAAAAAGAGGCCATAAAAAAGGAGAAAAGGCCCAAATAAAAAAATGAGAGAAAAAGAGAGAAGGGACAATGCTACTATCCTTTTACCACACGTGTGCTTCAAAGTAGCACCATGATCTTCATGATAGAGAGTCTCTCATTTCGTCACTTTCATATACTAGTGGGAATTTTTCATTATAGAACTTGGCTTGTATATTCCAATGATGGGCTTCCTCAAAATTCCCTAGGTCTTCGTGAGCAAGCGAGTTGGATGCACACCCACTTAGTTTCTTTTGTTGAGCTTTCATATACTTATAGCTCTAGTGCATCCGTTGCATGGCAATCCCTACTCACTCACATTGATATCTATTGATGGGCATCTCCATAGCCCGTTGATACGCCTAGTTGATGTGAGACTATCTTCCCTCTTTTTGTCTTCTCCACAACCACCGTTCTATTCCACATATAGTGCTATATCCATGGCTCACGCTCATGTATTGCATGAAGATTGAAAAAGTTTTCAAAATGTTAAAGTATGAAACAATTTCTTGGCTTGTCATCGGGGTTGTGCATGATTTAAATACTTTATGTGGGTAAGATGTAGCATAGCCAGACTATATGATTTTGTAGGGATAACTTTCTTTGGCCATGTTATTTTGAGAAGACATAATTGCTTTGTTAGTATGCTTGAAGTATTATTATTTTTATGTCAATATGAACTTTTGTCTTGAATCTTTCGGATCTGAATATTCATACCATGATTAAGAAGATTTACATTGAAATTATGCCAAAGTATCACTCCGCATCAAAAATTCTCTTTTTATCATTTACCTACTCGAGGACGAGTAGTAATTAAGCTTGGAGATGCCTGATACGTCTCCAACGTATCTATAATTTTTGATTGATCCATGCTACTTTATCTACTGTTTTGGACTATATTGGGCTTTATTTTTCACTTTTATATTACTTTTGGGACTAACCTATTAATCGGAGGCCCAGCCCAGAATTGCTGTTTTTTGCCTTTTTCAGTATTTCGAAGAAACAGAATATCAAACGGAGTCCAAACGGAATGAAACCTTCGGGATCATGATTTTCCAACCGAACGTGACCCAGGAGACTTGGACCCTACTCCAAGAAGCGCCAGAGGCGGTCACGAGGGTGGAGGGCGCCCCCCTGGGCGCGCCCCCCTACCTCGTGGGCCCCCTGACGCTCCACCGACGTACTCCTTCCTCCTATATATACCTACGTATCCCCGAACGATCAGAACAGGAGCCAAAAACCTAATTCCACCACCGTACCTTCCTGTATCCACGAGATCCCATCTTGGGGTCTGTTTCGGAGCTCCGCCGGAGAGGGCGTCCACCATGGAGGGCTTCTACATCATCACCATAGCCCCTTCAATGAAGTGTGAGTAGTTTACTTCAGACCTTCCGGTCCATAGCTAGTAGCTAGATGGCTTCTTCTCTCTTTTTGGATCTCAATACAATGTTCTCCCCCTCTCTCGTGGAGATCTATTCGATGTAATCTTCTTTTTGCGGTGTGTTTGTTGAGATCGATGAATTGTGGGTTTATGATCCATCCTATCTATGAATAATATTTGAATCTTCTCTGAATTCTTTTATGTATGATTGAGTTATCTTTGCAAGTCTCTTCGAATTATCTGTTTGGTTTGGCCAACTAGATTGGTAGTTCTTGCAATGGGAGAAGTGCATGGCTTTGGGTTCAATCTTGCAGTGTCCTTACCCAGTGACAGAAAGGGTTTCAAGGCATGTATTATATTGTTTCCATCGAGGATAACAAGATGGGATATTTATCATATTGCATGAATTTATTCCTCTACATCATGTCATATTGCTTAAGGCGTTACTCTCTTTTTAACTTAATACTCTAGATGCATGCTGGATAGCGGTCGATGAGTGGAGTAATAGAAGTAGATGTAGAATCGTTTCGATCTACTTGTCACGGACGTGATGCCTATATACATGATCATACCTAGATAACCTCATAACTATGCTCAATTCTATCAATTGCTCAACAGTAATTTGTTCACCCACCGTAGAATATTTATGCTCTTGAGAGAAGCCACTAGTGAAACCTATGGCCCCCGGGTCTATTCTCATCATATCAATCTCCATCACTTTATTTACTTGCTTTGCTTTTACTTTTTACTTTGCATATTTATACCAAAAATACCAAAAATATTATCTCTATCAGATCTCACTCTCGTAAGTGACCGTGAAGGGATTGACAACCCCTAACCGTGTTGGTTGCGAGTAGCTATCATTTTGTGCAGGTACTAGGTACTTGCGCGTGACCTCCTACTGGATTGATACATTGGTTCTCAAAAACTGAGGGAAATACTTACGCTAATGTGCTGCATCATCCTCTCCTCTTCGGGGAAAACCAACGCAAGCTCGAGACGTAGCAGATTATGAGAGGTAATTTTCAAAATTTTGGACCCAATATTCAAATTATCCAACATAAAAGCCAAATAAGTGGTCAAATTTTACTCTTTATATGATTAAACTTATAAATTATTATGCATTACAATAGTATTTATTCATAAACATATTTATCATTGACTTATTGTATGTCACAAGTTGATTATTTTAGGTCACACAGCTATCGACCAATATACTTAAGCAATATGTTGATATTATTCGTATCCATTCCGAATCAAGAAAATATCCTATACGTATCTGTATTCGAATAATATTTGAGCCGCATCCGTATCCGATAACATCCATATTCGGATTCGTTTTCGTTTTGAAAATATGAAAATGGAAGTGGTAAGAGCACTATCCAATCCGCATCCGATCCATTTCCACCCCTAGTTCTTAGACTGACACCAGACCCAGTTCTTCCTGATATATTCACGGGAGTGCCTTAAGTAGTTGTGCATATTTGCTTCAGGATTACGTGAAGACAGCGGAGCAGGTTTACTGCCCGGCTCCGCTGCCAGAAGACCCAGCAGGCGTTCTCCTGACGGAGATGCTGGTCCCGGCGCCGTACAAGGTGCCGGAGAAGAAGGCCGAGAAGAAGGCCTCGGGGATCCGAAAGGGTCTCCGGCGTAAGGTTGTGCCAGAAGCCTCGTCCGAAGACGACGAGGCGGACTCCTCCCACGAAGGGGAGGAGGAAGAAGAAGAATACGCCCCATCCGGGAAGGATGAGGGGTCCGGGGAGGCAGATCCGGGGGCCAGAAAAGGTCCTCGGCACAGGGTCGTCATTCCCCTATCGTCCGATGACGACGAGTCGGATTCCTCCCGCGGAGGCGGGGGGAATCAGGAAGAGATCCTACCTTCCCCCACCGGGGGGTAGAAGAAGAGGAAAGCCGCCCCAGGCGGGGAGGCTGGGACGTCCAAGAAGGGGAAGGGGCCCCTTCCGTACTACTCCACCACGGCTGCTCTCAGCGAGGAGGGGCGGCTGCCTAGGGGGAAGCCCCTAGTGCAATCGTAAGTGCTTGCACTCTATCATGACTTCACTTCACAGTTTTTGTATTAATAATGCCGAACATATGTGCAGTCCGTCCAGGGATCACCCCGAGGTATCCTCCTCCGGGTCCCTGAGAAATTCGGAGATGAATTCGCTTCCGACGGCCACCACTCCTCAACCCTCGGACTACACGGAGGTGTTGTCCCAAAGGCTCCCAGTGCAGGGGGAGGTGACCCTGGAGACGCTCTGAGGCGGGGTCCCAGTCGTCGGACACGCGGGGTTCAAGATCCCCATGGATCGTGTCGACAAGAGCCACGGGCATCTGGGCTCTCAGCCGAACACAATTCCGGAACCTTCGATGGTTCCAGACTCAGGCAGGCGACCCCTCACTAAGGAGGACAAGCCGTCTGTGTCGCGGACTTCCGTTGCGCATGAGGCGCCGGACGGTCTACTGGAAGCGCTTTGCGGCGCTTCCCTGGACGAAGGGCACTGTACTCTTATGGGTGCGGTGATTCGGAAGGTTTCGTCCGCCAAGAGCTGACTAACCGAAGCTTGCACCAGCCTCCTAACAGGCTTCGAGGTAAGTAATAAATATGTGCAAAATTACCACCTGATAGGTAGTAGCCCCTGATACTCTGTTTGGCGTTCGGAAAGAAAAGCCGAGCAGAGGGTCAATTAAAATCCGCAGGAGTCTCATTATAAGTATTGTTTTGAATAAGCAGGCTGTGCTGCTTGCTGTTGCTGCCCGTACTGCCAAGGTTGCCGATCTGAAATGGGACCTGCAGTAGGCGCAGGGAGAGCTCGACCTCACGAAGAGGCAGCTCGAAGAGAACAAGGGTAAGTAATTCCCGTTCTTATGTATTTTGAGGATAGGCAGAATTGGTGGGTCTAACAACTATGTGTCATGACCGTGTAACAGGGGCCCCCGCCGAAGTGGCGGCCCTGAAGAAGGCGCTGTCTGAGGCCGAAGACAAGGCGGGCTCGGAATGTAAGGAGCACAAAAAGCAAAGTGCTAGGGTAGGTGAGGTACAGCAGGAGCTCCAGGACTTCGGCAAGAAATGCGAGTCCGTGGAGCATGACCTGAAGTCCAAAGAGGCCGAGCTTGCGAAGGCCCTTATAAGCTTAAAAGACGCCAAGGCCGAAGCCGAGAAAGCACAGCAGGAGATCCAGGAGGCCAAGAAGATAGCAGTGGGTAAGAAGTTCTTTATGCAAAGCAAACATGTGGAGGAGGTGTTTCTTTTACTAACTCGAATTCGGAGCTCTCCAGGGGCATTCGCAGATCTGCCACGCAGCGTATCAGACGCTGCAGAGTTCTACCGTGCCTAGGAGGGGAACTCAACGGAGAAGCTGTTCTGGTCCTAGTATGATGGGGCCGAACACCCGATGCCTTTGAGTGACCAACTGAAGCAGTTGGTCAAACTCCACAAGGTGGCCGAACTGGCTATGAAGGCGTTCATAGTCCGGGTGTGGCCTGGTGAGCTCATGCCCAGTAGCTACTTCGGCCTGATCAAGCGGATGATGGATGCCTGACTGCGGCTTGAGGTGATCAAGCGATCGGTGTGCATCGAGGGTGCCCGCCGGGCCCTTGCCCGTGTCAAAGTGCATTGGGGCAAGATGGATGCGGAGAAGCTGGTCAATGACGGACCGCCGGAGGGCAAGGCGCATCGCCATCCCGAGCTATACTATGATGGCGTTATGAAGGGTGCTCGTCTCGTGGCTGACGAATGTACCAAGGACACCATTTTTGAATGAATTCACTTCTGTCATGGTTGTATTGTAAGGACGAAGTTACTTGTGCTATGTAGTGCTTTTGTTATTTAAAATATTACCTTCTGTGCGGCTGTTTATAAAATCCTAAAAGTAGGCCAATCGTCGGCTTCTGCCCCCACATGACTAGCACTGGGGTGTTCGTGGAAAACCCAGACACTCTTTATCCAAATGTTTGGTCCCTCAAGGAGGTGTCCAGCGCAGCGAACGAGGCAATCGGACTATGCGGCTTTATAACTTTCACTTAGCCATAGAAGTCTACAATTTTAAATTTCGGTGAAGGCCCTAGAATCCGGAAGGACGAATTGGGGCGCTATATACGCCTTGATGGGACAAAGCCGATTTGTCGCCTGAAGCGGAAAATCTTTAAGGATTTTAGTACCTCTCGAATAGCGACCAACTCACGCCACATCATGTCGGTCAGTTTTCGGCTTTCTCTACTGAGGTGCTCGTCCGGAAGAACCGAGACACAATCGCAGTAGTTCTCCCTGCGCTACCTTAGCCGATATAATGGAACGTAAGGCACCAAAACAAGGGAGCCCGGCTATCCCAACTGTAGACCCAAGACATGATTCGGAGCTGATGCATATAGTGCTATAAGTTCGGGGTGCCGCACTATTGAAAGTGTTTGGACTTTTAGTTGCCATATTATGGGGCGCCATAAGAAGCCCCTGGCAAACTAGCCGTACCAAGGTGTACGGATGCAATACCAAATAAACATATATAAGAGAAAAATACTCAAATAAGGATAATAAGCTGACGCTATATATAATCTCCATTTGACAAAAAATACGTTTAAGCGTATGTTTACAATGGATGCATTAGGCAGAGATAAAAATAGGACTATTTGACATGTCCTATCCAGGGGTAAGCCGTGTGCAGATAGATGAAGTAGGTATAATGATCGTAAATAGATTCCACCTGGGTATTTCCTTCAATGCACAACGTCTGTTGCCTCCTTGGGTGTCTCTTCCATATGAGTCCGGCAATCCAGCTCTTCTGAGGATGCTGCACTAACGCGATGTCCTGAAAGGTAAAAGGGACAGAGTATGAAGGTATTTAGCGGTTACCCGCATTATCGACTAAGTCGTTGATGCGCGTCCGCCTATGCCCAAGGTATATTGAGTGCGTAATTGTGTACTCGTGGCACGAATGCTTCTTTGGAAGGGTTTGAGCGGAGGCCGGACTGCTAATCACGATCTTGGCAGGATCCTGTTGCGGGGTGCTCCGGACTCATTTGACAGTGCTCGAAGTTGTCACCGGATTGGTTTGTCGGAGGAGGCCGCGTTGTACTTCTGCCGCGAGGGCTGCCGTATGCTCTTCTGTTCGAAGGGAGCGGTCCATATTTCCGTTAACAGTGATGACCCCGCGCGGTCCCGGCATCTTGAGCTTGAGATATGCATAGTGTGGCACCGCATTGAATCTTGCGAATGTGGTTCGTCCGAGCAGTGCGTGGTAGCCACTGCGGAAAGGGACGATGTCGAAGATCAACTCTTCGCTCCTGAAGTTGTCTGGGGATCCGAAGACCACTTCCAATGTTATAGAACCCGTGCAGCGGGCCTCTACTCCAGGAATAACACCTTTAAAGGTGGTTTTGGAGGGCTTGATCCTTGAAGGATCAATGCCCATCTTGCGCACTGTGTCCTGGTAAAGCAGGTTCAGGCTGCTGCCGCCGTCCATAAGGACACGCGTGAGGTGGAATCCGTCGATGATTGGGTCTAAGACCAATGCGGCTGAGCCGCTGTGACGGATGCTGGTAGGGTGATCCCTACGGTCAAAGGCGATCGGACAACCTGACCATGGGTTGAACTTGGGGGCGACTAGCTCCATCGCATAGACGTCCCATAGTGCTCGCTTTCGTTCTCGCTTGGGG